>CM040122.1:473795780-474378141 GCA_022559845.1 Amorphophallus konjac | reverse complement strand
CTGCTGCTGCTGGGAAACCTGCTGCTGCGGCGGCCTCTGAGGACAGTCACGCGCCATGTGCCCTGGCTGGTCACACCGAAAACAGATGATCGGCGCCGTGCACTGCCTGCCTGGGTGGGTCCCACTACACCGTGGACAAGGTCCTCGCGATCCACCCACCGATCCCTGTCGCTGCAAAGGAAACGGCTGCTGCACACTGCCCGATGAAGCCTGCCCCTGATCCCTGGACTTCTTCTTGCCGAACCCTCTCTTGAAGAACTTTTTGACCTTCGTGCCAAAGGACGCAGATCCTGTCACCGAAGCTGCCGATGCCGGTACTCCTGAACCACCCGACGCAGACTGAAAGAAACCCTGCTGCTGAGTAGCCGACTGCTGGCTGCGACCTGACACAGACTGCCCCTGGCTGATCGGTCCTCGAGTCCTCTGCATATCCATCTCCAAGGAAATCGCAACACGAGACGCCGTCTCGAGATCAGTGGCCCCATTCGCGATCAGATGGTGCCTCAGCTCCAGCCTCAAGCCCTGCACAAACTGCGTCGTCCTCACCCTCTCATGCTCCATGATATGAGGTGCGTACCGACCCAGCTCGACAAATCGGGCCCTGTACTGCAACACGGACATGTCACCCTGCACCAGCTCCAGAAACTCCCGCATCCGCTGCGTAGCAACAATATCTGGACAGTACGTACGCTCGAAAGCACTGACAAAGTCATCCCACTCGATCTGCTCAAGCGGACGAAGCTGAAAGGACGTCTTCCACTCGGAAGACCACCACCTCCGAGCCGTACCCTGCAACTGGTTGTAGGCCAACACCACTCTGTCCTCGACAGCACTCTTTGCAGAACTGAACACCCGCTCCATCTCATCAAGCCAATCACGAGCCACATCAGGGTCTGCCTGGCCGCTAAAGTAAGGTGGATGAAACTGCATGAAATCCCTCACTGCTCGGCCTGGCCCACCCCTGACTGACGAGCCCTCACCGGCCTCTCCGCCGAACTGCTGAGCCATGAGATGGTACATGCCACGGAGAAAACCCTCGGCCCCCGGAGCCCTCGCAGCATCCGCGGCCTCGGTAGCTCCCGGAACTCTGCTATGCTCCTCCTGGTCCCTCTGGACCCCCTGCTGGATCTCCTGACCTCCAGCCGACTGCCCCTGCTGAGAGCGAGAACTCCTCCTCGGCGCCATCCTCGCTCCTGAAGCACAAGACAGAAAACTCAGAAACGGAAGGTCAGAATAAAACACGCGGTGCCCCATGCCAGCGTCACATGTACATCATCGTTGTGGACTAGTGGACCACTACAATTACCTATGATTCTCATGTAATTCCACAACCGCGCTCTGATACCAGCTGTAACGACCCGAGAATCCGATTACCGGGAAGGCCCGATAACCCGAGACTCGCACCGCCACCCACGAGCCCGAAGACTCGGAAGGGTTAAAAGGATGGTGTGGAAACTACACAAGCATCACAAATAATTGCAGAAATTAAACAGTTATGATATTAAGCAGGAAATGAATTAACATTTTACATGGTCCACAATAAAATAACAACAACAGCAACAGTAGTCCACGACTAGTACAGTGACAAGAAAGAAAAGTACAGCTACACGGGGCATCCCCCGGCTCTGACCTCTGGCACTACCTCTGGGCACCCGCACCACGCTTCCGCTGCGCTCCTGACACGCTCCCCGAAGGTGGCGCCTCACCTGAAACACGGTGAAAACACGCAGGGAATGAGTCTCGGAACAAGACTCAGTAGGGATCACTCGAACCCTACCTCGTAAAACGAGAAACCACTACCCTAACGGTAGGAAGGTACCTCGGAAAGGAAAGCCCTGTACTCTACAGAACTAGACCCTAACGGCACGCAAACCGACACACGTGCCACGGTACGAGAAGACCGAAACTCAACGGTCGAACCGTCAAAACCCGAAGGTCGGAAACACACGACTGACAGTCTGACACTCCGCACCCGACAGGAGTACCACCCACTAGAAGCACAGCCGGTAGCGTCCCCTGACGTCTTACACCGCACCGCAGGTGAACCGCCTGACGTGGTAGGTCCTACCCGAGGCGCAAACACCGTACAAGTAACTACAACAAGTGACTAGCTGGGGTCACGCCCGTCGACGTGGGTCCAACCGCCCCCAACCACGTGTGCACACACAGACCGCGCGTCCCTGGTCTGGCCCTCTGACCGGTTTTCCCCTCAGCCGGACTCTGGCTGCAAGACGTGGGGCCCAACGGTAACCGGTCCACAAACCGTCTCTAAAGGTCAGCCCGTACACCACTCCCTGGTGCGACTAGCACACGCGTACTAGTAGGCTACGACTAGTGGAGGGTCACTGAAGGAGTAGACTCTCAAGTCTCGGAAAACAACGGTGCAACTGCAGGTACGAGGAACGCTCCTTGTACCAACACCGACGCACGGTGACCAGCTGACAACAACATCTCCCGGTACACTCTGTACGACGAGAGACACACCGACGCAACCCGTACCCTTGAACGGTCCACACTGGGCCGCCCACGGAAGTACGGTCACACAGGGACCGCACAAGGATTAGAACGGTCATATCAGGACCGTTCCACCCAGGGTCCAAACGACAGATAAACGGCCAACACAGGACCGTTCAAACAGATGTGCGGCCAACTCTTGACCGCACGTGGGTGAGGAACGGTCACCTCCTGGCCGCTCGTCTCCCAACGGTAAAAAGCCTGGACGGTTAGTCCTTAGCCGCACTTGGGGAAGGGCGGCTACGGCTTAGCCGTTCAGGTGTTGTGCGGTCAGGGCCAGACCGCACATCCAACCATAGCGCTAGGGGATGTACGGCCAGCACCTGGCCGTGCAAGGGGTTATGCGGTCAGCTCCTGGCCGCACATCCCAGAGCACTGCACAACGGTCACAACCAACGGTCAAAACCCTTGGGGTTGGGCGGTAGCTGTGGGGCCGCACATTAGGATATGCGGTCCCACGATAGACCGCCCAAGCCCACTGCGCGCCAAGCCTCACCCAAAGCGCGCCGAGCCGATGAACGGTCCGAACGGAACCGCATAGGGGTTGTGCGGCCACTGGTTCGACCGCACATCGCTCACCGGCGAGAAAATGGCGAACCTCACCGGAATCGCCCAATCGGCCTCAAAACAAACCCCACGGAGGGGGAAATGGCGAGAGAAGAACCCCCAAGCCCCCTAGCATGCTCCTACGCCCTTAAACCGTGAAATCGGGGCTCAAAACGATGGATCGGACGAACTCACCCCGCGGCATGATCGACCCTTCCCGGCTCAAAATAAACCCCTCTCGACCTCGTCTCGAGCTGAAACTCACGGGGAAGGAAGACATGAGGCTAAGGAACGTCACCCTACCTCCGGTCCGCGACGAAACGCTCCGATCCGAGCTCGAAGTCGCGAAGAACGCCGCTAGAATCTCGCCTCTCCACGCCTCCCACGCTCGCCGTATGCCCGCACGATCGCCTCGCCGCCGCCCACGTCACCGCGCCGTCGCCCCGCCGCCGTCTGCAGCCGGAGGGGAGCTCGCCGTGGCCAACCGGGAGGAAGAGAGGGAGAGGGAGGGAGACACGGTGGAGGAGGAAGGAGGAAGAAGAAGAGAGGAAGAAGAAGATGGTGGGGGAGAGAGAAAAGAAAAAGGGTTTTATAGAAAAATCCGGAAAATCCGTAAAATTTCAAAAATTAGGAAATCACACCCCCGCGATCCTCGGAACGCACCGATCGCAACGGTACCACTCGTGTCCGTGTGAACAGCCCGGTTCACCCGCAACGAGCGTCCGAAGAGAAAAGCCGAAACACACACCGGGAATCGGAAAACACACGCGGAAAAAGCCGCGGAACGCCTCCGGGCCTCCGAAACGACTCCGGATCGCGCCGATCCGAACACGAAAGATGTCCGAAACGAAATTTCGGACACAACGGAGCCAGACACTCCGAAAACTAGATCCGGGACCCATGAAGAAGGATCCGAAAGGTCCGGGATATTACATCCAGGGGCCTGGACGCCCCCATTAAGACGCACCCGGGTCTTTAAATCAGGCATCGGCGGGCGCCCGGCAGACACCCTTCTTGGTCCCGGAACCTCTTGATGCGTCTGACTGGTGTTGATGTCGTCCGAATGCCGTGACGAGATGATTCCGGATGCCGAAAAAGGCGGAAGAAGACTCAGGAAAAGGAAGCACTCGAGCGATTCGAAATGCGTAGGCCATCGCGGGGCGTCGTATAGTAATATGAGACTTTCTCATGAGACGTCAAGAATGGCGTGTCTACAGACACTGCATGAATCACAAATCTATTTTCACATGTACTATTTGGATCCAAATAGTACATGCAAATAACAAAAGCATAAATAGTGATCACAATATATTCCTTCAAATCTGCCAAATAAAGCTATCACTACACCTGTAGATATATCATATATCACAGACCCAATAACAGTGCAAATAGAAGCAGTAATATCTCAATTCTCATAGCACATGCAAATTCTAACACAACACCTCCTACATGCTAACCAGGGATGAAGAACTGGAAGGATGTGGTCCCTTCCTCAGTTTCTTCCGCTCCTTGACTGCAATAATAACTAGATCTGTTTATTGGTATTAAGTCAATTAGCTCTTTAGATGCCCCTGCATAAACATGACTTTGGATCATAAGTATCTCAAAGTAAAAGCTGAACAGAAACCAACTCCTAGGTAGACTATCAGCCATGCAGCGATATAACTGTCTAGTAAAACTAGAACTCTTAATGATGATCATCAACAAAAAACTCTGAGAATAATAAATATAAATGCATGGAATTAAGTTTTGATAATACAAACTATAATCATTATACATTCACAATTGATGGATTTGAAAACTGGAAACAAGTTCACGATAGAAATAACAGTGGATTCCTCAATCATATAGGACATGATCTAATGTCAAAGCATAATATGGCTGTGTAGGCAGCAAAAGATTTAATGACCACAACATGTTGAGAGAGCAATTGATAAGCAAAGACATACACAGATTGAAAATAATAAGTTGCAGGTTAACACAACACTTCAATGAATGTCTCTGCAAAAGCAATAGCTAAAAGCTTATCCGGATAAGACACAAAGTAATGGATAAGATTTGATCCAAAATGCAAGAATGCATTCATGAATAAATGTGCAAACAGTATATATTACCTGTGACGGGAATCGACGCCGAGCATGTACATTTTATTTTGTATTTATATCCTTTAGTTTATTTTTATATCCATGGGAAAGTATATGCGCAATTGTAAGGCTTTGTAAGCCAATGCGTCATTCCCTTGGATTGTGTGGGTTTTTGTGCAATTGTGTAGTAGGCCCAGCTAGGGGGCCCACAGCCCTTTCCCATTGGTCCACCTAGGCCATGTGGGGCTGGTCAAACCATCCTAGGTGGCCATTTAGAATGTTTGAATGTCAATTGACCACATGGGAGACAAGTCGATTAAAAATTCAAAGGTAGGCTACCTACCTCACCTACATTTTCCCCCCATTAGAATTAATTAGGAATTTTAATTTTTTTATTTTATTTGGATCAAATATGAAGTCCCTTAAATGCCCCTCCAGATCCTAGATCTAAGGGTATTGATGGTCTTTTTTTATTTATTATATAAGTCATGTATTTCTATTATTCTAGAATTAATGAAAGTGAAAAAAGTATTGTGCAAGAGCCCCCCTTGTGAGAATTTTGACCTCCCCTCTCTCTCCCTCTAGTTTTCTTCATCCCCAACCCCCAATTCTAGAGTGGAACCCCTCTATCTCCTCCCCCTCAATCTCTGAGTTCATCTCCGGTGTCGCCGCCGCCGTTCGTGCCGCCATCGAGCCACCGTCGGAAGTTCTGTCCAGGTTCTGTCCTGCTAGATAGAAGGCCACTTCGAGAATTACTGATCTCCACCCCGACATCTTATTGATCTGAAACTTTCAAGGTGTGTTCCTATCTTGTATCCCCATCTCCCAAAATAATTTCACGCCCAAATTCCTTCTTTTCCTATTTTCCCATTTTCGGTTTTCAACCTCTGCCCAGATCTGTCAGCTGTCTGTTAACTGTGACAGTCCGCCTGAGTTTCCCATATTCGACCCCTCTTTTGATTTTCCCAGGAACCCTCAATTTTATTGGAGATTATGTACACCTTTCCCTATCTCCAAGAATTTTCTTGATTTTTGGTTCGCCCCCTACATATTTTCTAAAATTCATCCAAGTTTCAAAATCTGGTCTGTCTGCATCAGTCCAGATCCGACCCACCGCCAGTATAAAATTCCTAGAACATTCAATTCTTCACAAAACCTTTGATAAAAAATATCCCCGGTTTCCTCTCTTGACCCTCCACAACTTTTCTGAAGAACCCAACTTCAGATTCGGAGGATTACCTATCAGTCAACGCCAACTCTCAGGAAAGTTCCCTGCTGATCTGAGATTTCGGCCACTGTACAACAGCAGCTTGGAAATTCGGTCAAGGCCAGATCTGGAGCACTCCATTTTTTCTCTCTAGCCCTAGATCGAAGTATTTCGAGTTAGCTTTCTAACGGTGCCAGTTTCGTGTCGATCCGACATCGGGGCTGATCGCAGCGTCCGTTCTCGCCGGAGCGCGTGCCTGATAATAGAACCGACAGATCCGTGGCCGGTTATTCCGACCGGTGCCGATCGGAGCCGTCCGACGTCCGACCGGCGAACCAGCGTGCCGCCATCCCAGGGAGCGCTTCCCCAAGTGTCCCCACTATAGCGGTGCCACCGGGTCCCACACGGCCCCTCCGGCCAGCACGTGGGCCCCACAGTCACGAGTTCGGGTGCTGTCGAAGAGACGCGAGAAGCCGCCCGTCAACCCGAATTCGGTCCTCCCGGACCCACTTGTGTAGCCCTTTACCTCCCTGCGTGGAGTGGGCAGTGATTCATTGCTATAACAATCGTGTATTATTGTTCCGGGAGTACGAGTTTCGGTCGGGTCCGTCTTCCCCACGCCGAGTGCGTGGAGGTATCATTTTCGCTCCCTTCTCGGCATTTGCTTTACTCATATATACTTGTTTATGCCGCTGCTAGAGAGCATGTGTAGGGATATCTAGCTCGCTATATATTATTTATTACCGCTGCTGCGAGAGAGTGCGTGACCGTCCCGTGACTCGATCCGGGCACGAAAGAGAGCCGACCACCCTAGCTCATTGCCGGTTTCTCAACCGCACACGTCCGACGCTTCCCTCGCTAAGGGACAATCGCGAGCTTGTCGTGTCCGTGGTCCGTCCCGCATCAATTTGGTATCAGAGCATGGTTGAGTCTAGGGTGTCAAAAAAAAAGTGTGTCATTTATCTCTAGTCATTAGTCATTGTCTAAGTCGTGTTTAGGGTCATCATTGTTTTAAAACAAA
Source organism: Amorphophallus konjac (assembly GCA_022559845.1). NCBI lineage: Eukaryota > Viridiplantae > Streptophyta > Magnoliopsida > Alismatales > Araceae > Amorphophallus > Amorphophallus konjac. The sequence continues at coordinate 474,370,769 of CM040122.1, read as the reverse complement.
AAAAAGTGTCTTTTGGGTCGCATTTACATCCCTTTACTCGGTATATCAAAAGGTGTTGTCCGAACGTTAGGCTACGCCTATCGGGAAGGCCGCACACTTGCGCGAGTGATCTTCGGATCGGTTAGCTCCGCCACGTACCGAGTCTTGGTCGTCATGTCTAGGTGCATTAGTTAGCATCCCATTTTGCTTTTAAAAAAAAATGGCCTTGCATATCCATTCCTAGGGATCCATTTCCACATTTTGGCAACTATGGCCAACCCATGCCGCCCCGTCCAAGGCGATAGGTCTGTGTCCGAGTACATCCGGGACTATCATAAGTATTGGTTGGAATATGACTTGGGAGAGGAGAGCACCACGACTGCTTTTGAGTTTCGGAGAGGTTTGCGGCTTTACTTTCGAATCCAATGTCTTACCCGCGACGCATTCTCTCTGGCGTAGTCCTATAAGGTCGCTCTGGAGGTCGAGCCATTTGAGTCTCGATTTAATGACGACCTACAGCGAGCCGATGCTGCCCTGGCTGCCTTTCGGCAAAAATCTACCTCCCGACCGAGTCCCGAGCCGATCGGACTGCCTACCCCATTGCTTTCACCCCCCGTGAGTGCTCCATTACCGCTCCCTACTTCTGAACCTTATTCGGAACCATCTTGTTTGGAGCCACCCAAGCCCGAGCCACCCGTATTTCTTACGGGAACGCTATACATAGCCGAGCCACTTCTTAGTTGGCTCAAGGATGGCTTGGTCCCACCTCCCTTCCCATCCATGGACCCAACACTACCTCTAGTGCCAATCAATTTATTTCACACCACCTTCCGGTCTAGTCACTATGTTGATACATTGGACGACCTTCTTAAAGGGTTAGACCGGCAGCTGGCATTTACGCACTTGTTGGCCCGAGGCTTCGACCAACCCACGAGTCGTAGCTTCACCGACCTCGCCTTAGGGTCCATTACCTCCGTGTACACCGTGGGTCATGTTACCACAGAGGTTCTTCTACTCCTCCTGTTACCGGCCGAGCCCGACTTCACTTCTTTTATCCCAAGGGAGGAATCATACTTCTTACCTACGATCACCATCCCACCCGCCGCAATGTATGAAGGTGACCATCCACACCTTCAAGACTTCTACATGTGGGACAGTGATTTATGGGAACCCACCACAATGGGTCATACCTTCTTCGACCCTTTTGACCCCTTCACTAGTGAATCTCCCGAGTCTCCATCTTCACTTTACTTCCTCCGCGGAGTTCACTATCATGCCTTTTCCACTCGGGCCAAGCAACCTCTACATAGCCATAGGTCCGAATCATCATTTGGGGGTAACGGAGATTTTGATTTCTCCGACCCACCTAAACTCATCTCCGATACACCCACATCCGGCTTCCCTAGCCCTCTCAAGTCTCCCAAATCCAAAGGGGCATCCATGCATGACTGGGTCATACTTGGCCATTTAGGTGTTATCCATGCCACCCATCTCCGGTTACATAACATGCATGCATGGCACACGTTCGGGTGTCCTGGTTCGCCGTCATCCATGTACGGGTCGGACTAACATTAGGTGTGTCTAGGGTCATAGTTGAGTCAATGTGCTTTTCTTTGTGTGGTTTATTTTGTGTGGTTTGTTTGCATGATTTGTGTGTCGTTTGTTTGTCTGCATGTGTCTTGTGCAAGCTCGTCGATGTCAGTCTCTTATGAGTGAGAGGCGAGTGGACTCGCTCGATGAGTATGGGATCAGTTCTATATCTATCCCCGGATCTAGTCACGGACAGGGACTCAGCGGTGATTCCTAGTGAGTCTTCGAGTCGCCACCTCCCCTTTTGAGAGTGCCCCATTCGGAGTGCCCACCTCTAGCCCATAGCAGCTTGTGCATATCGAGTATATATGGAATGAGCAGGTGATAGTCACTTGGAGTGGAGCATACCCGCGTTACTTGGCACGGTGACGGATCCGCCGGAGTACCTGAGCAGCCGCACCTCTTACTCGACGGAGTCGAGTTCCTCCCACCCGGGGAGAGTTGATGGGAATCGACGCTGAGCATGTACATTTTATTTTGTATTTATGTCCTTTAGTTTATTTTTATATCCATGGGAAAGTATATGTGCAATTGTAAGGCTATGTAAGCCAATGCGTCATTCCCTTGGATTGTGTGGGTTTTTATGCAATTGTGTAGTAGGTCCAGCTAGGGGGCCCACAGCCCTTTCCCATTGGTCCACCTAGGCCATGTGGGGCTGGTCAAACCATCCTAGGTGGCCATCTAGAAGGTTTGAATGTCAATTGACCACATGGGAGACAAGTGGATTAAAAATTCAAAGGTAGGCTACCTACCTCACCTACCTTGTCCCCCCATTAGAATTAATTAGAAATTTTATTTTTTTTATTTTATTTAGATCAAATATGAAGTCCCTTAAATGCCCCTCCAGATCCTAGATCTAAGGGTATTGATGGTCCTTTTTTATTTATTATATAAGTCACGTGTTTCTATTATTCTAGAATTAATGAAAGTGAAAAAAGCATTGTGCAAGAGCCCCCCTTGTGAGAATTTCGACCTCCCCTCTCTCTCCCTCTAGTTTTCTTCATCCCCAACCCCCAATTCTAGAGTGGAACCCCTCTATCTCCTCCCCCTCAATCTCTGAGTTCATCTCTGGTGCCGCCGCCGCCGTTCGTGCCGCCATCGAGCCACCGTCGGAAGTTCTGTCCAGGTTCTGTCCTGCTAGATAGAAGGCCACTTCGAGAATTACTGCTCTCCACCCCGACATCTTATTGATCTGAAACTTTCAGGGTGTGTTTCTATCTTGTATCCACATCTCCAAAAATAATTTCATGCCCAAATTCCCTCTTTTACTATTTTCCCATTTTCGGTTTTCAACATCTTCCCAGATCTGTCAGCTGTCTGTTCACTGTGACAATCCGCCTGAGTTTCCCATATTCGACCCCTCTTTTGATTTTCCCAGGAACCCCCAATTTTATTGGAGATTCTGTACACCTTCCCCTATCTCCAAGAATTTTCTTGATTTTTGGTTCACCCCGTACATATTTTCTAAAATTCGTCCAAGTTTCAAAATCTGGTCTATCTGCATCAGTCCAGATCCGACCCACCGCCAGTATAAAATTCCTAGAACATTCAATTCTCCACAAAACCTTTGATAAAAAATATCCCCGGTTTCCTCTCTTGACCCTCCATAACTTTTCTGAAGAACCCAACTTCAGATTCGGAGGACTACCTATCAGTCAACGTCAACTCTCAGGAAAGTTCCCTGCTGATCTGAGATTTCATCCACTGTACAACAGTAGCTTAGAAATTCGGTCAAGGCCAGATCTGGAGCACTCCATTTTTTCTCTCTAGTCCTAAATCGAAGTATTTCGAGTTAGCTTTCCAACGGCGCTAACTTCGTGTCGATCCGACATCGGGGCTGATCGCAGCGTCCGTTCTCGCCGGAGCGCGCGCCTGATAACAGAACCGGCAGATCCGTGGCCGGTTATTCCGACTGGTGCCGATCGGAGCCATCCGGCCTCCGGTCGGTGAATCAGCTTGCCGCCATCCAAGGGAGCGCTTCCCCAAGTGTCCCCACTACAGCGGTGCCACCGGGTCCCACACGGCCCCTCCGGCCAGCACGTGGGCCCCACAGTCACGAGTTCGGGTGTTGCCGAAGAGACGCGAGAAGCCGCCCGTCAACCCGAATTCGATCCTCCCCGACCCACTTGTGTAGCCCTTTACCTCCCTGCGTGGAGTGGGCAGTGATTCATTGCTGTAACAATCGTGTATTATTGTTCCGGGAGTACGAGTTTCGGCCGGGTCCGTCTTCCCCACGCCGAGCGCGTGGAGGTATCATTTTCGCTCCCTTCTCGGCATTTGCTTTACTCATATATACTTGTTTATGCCGCTGCTAGAGAACATGTGTAGGGATATCTAGCTCGCAATATATTGTTTATTACCGCTGCTGCGAGAGAGTGCGTGACCGTCCCGTGACCCGATCCGGGCACGAAAGAGAGCCGACCACCCTAGCTCATTGCCGGTTTCTCAACCGCGCACGTCCGACGCTTCCCTCGCTAAGGGACAATCGCGAGCTTGTCGTGTCTGTGGTCCGTCCCGCATCAACCAGTGTCACGCCCCGAGCGCGAAAGATTACCTGGAGGCGTGACACGTCTATATAGATCGTGTCAATCATGTAAATATCAGAGTGCGCAAATAACTAAGATTTAACTCGAAATTAATACAAATAGTACGAGCTGACAATTGTCACAACTAATCAAAGGAAAAATACATATGTTCCCAGAGTCCAACGACTAGGCTTCAAATCTTAAGCAGTTCTAATCAAGTTGACTAATACAAATGACATAGATGAATTGATACAACTGACATAAGTGAACTAATACAATAACACAAAGGACATGACAATTTGATAACTTCACTCTAACACTCATCACTCAGTCTCATTCCATTCCGAGTGTTGGTTGACATCTAAATTATCTGAAAATATTAGAAAATAACTAGATGAGCGAATAGCTCAGTAGGAATTACATCTCAAGATTTAACATGCTTTAAGTGGTTTACAAGTTCAATTAATGTCAGTAAAGCTATGTATGTAGATGAGTAGATATCAAGGATTGTAAGAATCGGCAAGAGCAGTGAAGGAATAATGAGTGAGAGTGTAAGGATTCCAACTTCAATGCAGCAATAGCAAGAGATTCAAGCAAGTAATAACTGGAATTAACAAAATCTTTCCAAGAGAGTAAGAACTCATGTCAAGCAAGTAATAGAAAGTAATATAAATTCAAGCATGTAAAACTGCAATTGGCTATATATCAATTTCATTCAAGCAAAAACTTTACCCTTCTGCGGGTCTCAAGTCAAATCAATCAAGTAATATCACGAGAATGAGTGGAATGTCTAAAGTCTAGCAAGCAAGTATTCCGGTGCAATGCCAAACACCGTGGTCAATAAACTCCCATGGGTACAAGTACCTTCGGGTGCTCCTCCCAGGACCAGACCGGGCCCTATATGCACAGCATTAATCATGTTTGTTGACATCCACTCTCATTTATAGCCAATATGGAATTTCAAGGTTTGACCCGTATGATATATGAGGCGGGATTATGGAATGGAATCCAAGGGCGCATTGATGTGTAGGGATGAACTAGGAGTGGAAATCAGTAACATTTGACACACGGAAAAAAACTAGATAAGAGAGATGCCGTATATACTTTATATCTATTTGCTAAACATGCAATTGAGAGGGGTCTTGGGTTTGTATGTTTATGTTGTTATTCATGTAAGTCTTGAGATTTTAGTCTTTCTTAGTCCTTTTCATACTTTTCGAATCTTCATTTCAATTTCATGTCTTCTGCAAACTTGTTCATCCTTAAGTACTTTACATTTTCTTCTTCAACCTTTTTCTCTAATTCCTCTCCGTTTTCAAGTTATTGCATATTTTTTCACTTGCTGTCCCGGCACATTACTGTTCATCCGTGTTGATACCTTCTTTTGTTCCCTAGTTTTCATGCCCTTCCAATCCTCTTTTCTCTCTGAGTTCTTCACAAAAGTTTTTCTTCTCTTGTAGATATAGATTTTCTTTTTCTACCATTTCCTCCAATTCTTCTTAGTTTTTAAGTTATAATTAATTTTCTACGATTCTGTTTTCTACTCAGTCACTGTTCACATGCGCCTATAGATCTCGGTTTTTCACATTTTTCACCTTCTTCCTCTCATTTTCTCTCTCTGCACTCTTCATAAGACTTCTTCCTAACCCTCCAATATATAACTTTCTCTTCTTTCACATATACTCATTCTCTCTAGATTTTTCGTTATTCTCCTTCTTAGAACCCCCTATTTTCAATATAATTTCATTGTGCTTTCAACTTGGTTTTTTTCCACGTTTTTCATCCTCTTGGCTACAATTTCTTCTTTCACTATTTTCAGGTTTTAGTTTCTCTAATATAACATTTTTAACATGGTGGTTTCAGTTTCACAGAAATTGACATAATGACAGGCCCTTTATCAAAGCATGAACTATATCAAATATAGATATTAGCTAATACATGCTAATCGTCCTAGATTTAAGCTAACACATGCTAATTATTCTAGGTATGAGACTAATACTTACTAATACTTACTAATACTTGCTAATTATTCTGGATATGAGGTTAATATATGCTAATTATCTTAGGTATGAAGCTAATACATGCTAATCATCCTAGATTTTAAGCTAACACATGCTTTATAAACACTGAATATCGCATGGAAATGAGCCTAAGACTAAATGCCTAGACTAATCATCCTAGATTAGCTACTACTTTAGTTAAAAGTTGAGAACACCTACCTTGTTGGAAGATCTCTAGCAATAGCAGAACTCTTCTAAGTGACTGTGTAATCCCTGCAGAGCTTTGCCCCAACCTTAGCTAACCTAGAATGAGGGTAGCAAAAGGTATGTTATAGGGTCTGCTATGACCGGATAGGGGGGCAAGATCTGGAATAATGGGGCTTTACAGCTTGTACAGGCTGGAGAGATAAGGGATAATGTTTGGACAACCAATCCATGGCCCAGATCGTAAAGTCTGTCTCCCACATTCATACACGATCCTTCTTCAATGTGCACACTTTCAAAGTCTATACATCCTCAAAGTCTATACAGGCTTCCTCAAAGTCTGTACATCCTCTCCCTCTCAAAGTCTACACATTGGCTTCCCCTCAAAGTCTGCACATCACAAAGTCTGTACATTGCTATTGCTAGCCTATTCACAAAGTCTGTACATCACAAGTCTGTACATTGGCTTCCTCTCAAAGTCTATACAGTGACTTCCTCTCAAAGTCTGTACATCACTTCCTCTCAAAGTCTGTACATCACAAAGTCTATACATTGGCTATTGCTAGCCTATTCACAAAGTCTGTAACATCACAAGTCTGTACATCCTCTCCCTCTCAAAGTCTATACATTGGCTTCCTAAAGTCTCAAAGTCTATACAGGCTTCCTCAAAGTCTGTACATCCTCTCCCTCTCAAAGTCTATACATTGGCTTCCTCTCAAAGTCTGTACATCACTTCCTCTCAAAGTCTGTACATCACAAAGTCTATACATTGGCTATTGCTAGCCTATTCACAAAGTGTGTACATCACAAGTCTGTACATCCTCTCCCTCTCAAAGTCTATACATTGGCTTCCTAAAGTCTCAACATCCTCAAAGTCTATACATTCCTATCTTTACCTACGTTACATCCTCAAAGTCTATACATTGGCTTCCTCTCAAAGTCTGTACATCACTTCCTCTCAAAGTCTGTACATCACAAAGTCTATACATTGGCTATTGCTAGCCTATTCACAAAGTGTGTATATCACAAGTCTGTACATCCTCTCCCTCTCAAAGTCTATACATTGGTTTCCTAAAGTCTCAACATCCTCAAAGTCTATACATTCCTATCTTTACCTACGTTACATCATCAAAGTCTGTACATTCCTCAAAGTCTATACATTCCTATCTTTACCTACGTTACGTCCTCAAAGCCTGTACATTCCTCAAAGTCTATACATTCCTATCTTTACCTACGTTGCTGGTCACTCAAAGTCTATACATTGCAGCTCAAAGTCTATACATTGGTCATTTGCTGCAACTCAAAGTCTATACATTGCAGCACCGTCTCACTTAGCGTCTTATTTTAACAAGTCTATACGCTGGCTGCTACACTCGCAAGTCTATACATTGGCTGCTGCATGCTCACACAACCACTAAGTCTATACATTCTTGTTGTTGTGTTCGTGCATTCACAAGTCTGTACATCACTGTAGCTGCATCGTCTCATGTAGCGTCTCATTCAAATTCTGTACAGCGTTCGTCTCAGCCAGCGTCTCATGCTGCCACCGTCTCATTCAGCGTCTCATGCTTGCAAAGTCTATACACTGGTCGGTGGAAGCAAGTCTATACATTCGACTGTTTCAACAAGTCTGTATAGCGATTGCATTCATATTGAAAGTCTATACATCCCTGTAGCTTTCACGAGACGAAGTCTGTACATTGGACTATTGGGTAAAGTCTATACATCCTCTAGCTGGAACTGTGCAACTCTGTACATGAAGTCTGTACGTTGTTAGCTTATAATGTATAATTAATTGGCACAAAAGGTAAATGGTGGATGCTAAGATTTGAACCCAGGTCATTGGGTTGAAAGACAAGTTACTTAACCAACTACACTAGGAAGCCACTTGTTAAGTGAATAATCTTTACATATGATAACTTCGTGTTCCAACTTCTTACTTAAGCTTCCTCTAGAGTTTATCTAATATTTTTTTTTATTTTGGAAATATTATTAATAATATATATATATATATATATATATATATATATTATACGGGGTGCTACACCCTGCCATCATGCAACTGTATGTGCAACCAATGGATAAGATTTGATCCAAATAGTTAAAGCTTACCCCCTACTTCCTGTTCTTGGGAGCCCCAGTTCCTGTCTTATTCTTTCAACATGAAACTCACGAATACTTCTCCCGTTAACCCAAGAAATAAATTATCTTATACAGCAGGGGATGTAGGCCAGCCAAAAATGACCGGGGGTCATTTTTATTTTTAAATCTAGCTATAAATTAAGACTTAAATAATAATTGACAGCTAACAATTAAAGATGGGCTGCATTTAAACAGCTAAATATTTGCAGGGCACTTGGATCTCAAAATGACACCGAAAATATAGAAACTTCAGTTTATCTTACATACCCCAAACACCACCTTAATTAATAAAGTTTGTTTCTTCCATGGAGCAGCTTGATTGAAAGTTAAAACCATCGTCCAACATTTGGGGAAGTAAAAAAAATAAAAAAACAAAAGGCTGGGACCATATTTTAATTCTTCTATTTATTGGGATCAGAACGCCCACGCATGCTTCCACGACAGGAACAATAACATGAACAAACGAGCGTCGGACATGCACTCAACGTCAACGATGGAAGAAAATAAAAAGAGGCACTTGGGTCTCGTCTAAATACCTTCGCCGTCCTAGTGAGCCGATTTCCACTTTTCCCGACGCAAATATTCAGGACGAGCTTCTGCACCTTGATCTCCCGCATCGGATTTGAGAGCTTCTTCTCCGACGCCTGCGAAGCGCCACAAAGAATAACTACCAATCAGGCACGATGACGAGAGGAAAGAAGAAAAAGAACAACAAAGAAAAAAGGGGAAGAACGCCGGAAGTGGTTTAGGGAAGGCGTCGGCCATCGATCCCTCTTTGATGGAAGGGGGTTGGAGGAAGAGGAGTGTGGGGGATATCAACATACCCTAGAGGCACTGATCGCGTCCTCGTCTCTGAGATCAACAAACCCTAGAGGCAACAGCAGGAGCAAACGCCAAAGACCACAGCTTTATAAAGAATAACTACCAATCATGCACGATGACGAGAGGAAAGAAGAAAAAGAACAACAAAGAAAAAAGGGGAAGAACGCCGGAAGGGGTTTAGGGAAGGCGCCGGCCATCGATCCCTCTTTGATGGAAGGGGGTTGGAGGAAGAGGAGTGTGGGGGAGATCAACATACCCTAGAGGCATCGATCGCGTCCTCGTCTCTGAGATCAACAAACCCTAGAGGCAACAGCAGGAGCAAACGCCAAAGACCACAGCTTTACTTGTAGCAGGTGCCGCCTTGCTATTTGTAGAGATTAAGGAGATTAGGGGGAGAGCGAGGTCGTCGCCGTCGTGAACAGCCGAAGGAGATGTCGTCGCCGTCGTGAGCAGCCGAAGAAGAGCGAGGTGCCGTCGCTGCCACAGGTGATGTCGCCGCCGCAGAAGAAGAGCGAGGTGGCCGATCACCGTTGTGAGATGCCACTGGTGGCCGGTCGCCACAGGCTCACAGCGATGCGTCGATGCGGAAGATGGGAGCAAACCCTAGAGGCGGCCGCGACACGAAGCGCCGATGGCGAATGGAGTGGGGTTGCTCGCCCCGAAATGAGATGGACTTATGGCGCCCCGACGACCGATCCGAAATCAGGGGATTTCGAATCAAAAAAACTCCGCCCCGAATACTATTATGCGAATCATATAAGGGGCTGTTTGATAAGCGAGTTGTCGGGGGTTGGTCGGCCGCTTCGTGGGGCGGGCCACCTCCCCCCCTCACACCCAGCCCCCTAACCGAGCTTATTCAACCTTGTTGGTCGAATAAATCGGCCTTAACAGGTTTTCAAAGGGGCCCTAAGTGTTTCCGGATCAGATTTTCGGATCCGGATCGGATCGGATCTTCGGATCCATTGACACTGCTGCTGTCACCCACACGCACGCACAAGATATATTTTATGCACGGAAGGCTCTTCCAACTTCCATGGGGGCGGGAGGGTGCACCGGGGTGGGGCGCTCACAACCTTTCTCAGACTTTCTAGACTCCTCTTCTGCACCTATCCAAATCCTACCAGCCAATCACCATGAAACTCGTCGGATCTCTTCCCTCTCTCTCTGTTCTCTGCACGTCCCCAGCACAGTCCTCGCCACCCCTCCATGGCTGCAGCTTCGCTCTTGCTCCTCTCCCCTTCATGGGGTTCCTTCAGCGGGGGCAGACCAACCTTGGCCTTCCGACCCAGGTTCCCATTCGGCGTCCCGAGACCCCACCTTTTCTTCTCCCCGTCTTCGAGATCCCACTCGACAGGCCCTCTCAAGTTCTCTGTGAAGGAACAGCAGGAGCAGACCGAGTCTCCTCCCACATCTCCTCCTCTTCCTACGCCCTCTTCGTCGGATGGTGTTGTGGGTTCCGAGGAGAGAAGCGAGGAAGAAGGGAATGGCGCAGGCCAAGATGGGGACGCCGAGGAGCAGACCCGGAAGCAGCAAGAGGTGGACTGGAAGACGGACGAGGAGTTCAAGAAGTTCATGGGCAACCCCTCCATCGAGGCCGCCATCAAGCTGGAGAAGAAGAGGGCCGACCGGAAGCTCAAGGAGCTCGACCAGGAAATGGACGGCAACCCCATTTCCAGGTTGTTCAGGGGCGTCGTACGGGACAGCTTGGCGCGGGAGAAGGAGAGACTGGAGAAGGCGGAGGAGGCCTTCAAGGCATTGGACCTCAACAAGGTATGGTCTCTCTCTCTCTTTTTTTTTTGGGGGGGGGGGGGGTTCCTCCCTTTTGCTTTGTCGGTGAGATGATGTTGTTGATGGGGTCCTTGAAAATTTTTATGAATTTTGAGGTCCATTGGGTTTTATTTACAGTTGAAAAGCTGTTTTGGGTTTGATACATTCTTCGCTGTCGACGTCCGGAGATTCGGCGATGGGGGTATCTTTATTGGAAATTTGAGGAAGCCTGTTGAAGAGGTCATGCCGAAGTTGGAGAAGAAGCTTTCCGAAGCGGCCGGCAGGGAAGTGGTCCTTTGGCTCCTGGAGGAGAACGACAATGATATAACCAAACAGGTATCAGAAACTAGGCAATGCATGTACACTATCCTTCATCCTAGTTCAACCTTCATTTCTATAATTTACAAGTTCTTCTTTCCCTTGCTTAAAAGGAATGGTCAAGTTAACATTGCTGAGAGAATGCTCTTTTCCACCAAATAGAAGAAATGTGGTGGGATATTCTACAATTTTTCAACTTGGAATTTAGTGGCATATTCTACAATCTTAAACTGGAAGTGTCTCATTAGTCAAATAAGCTTTTGACAGGTCTGCGTGGTGCAACCCAAATCGGAAATGGACCTTCAATTTGAGTTAACAAAGCTGAGCACTCCATGGGGATATGTTAGTGCAGTAGTACTATGCGTTGCAACTTTTGGGACCATAGCTCTGATGAGTGGATTTTTTCTTAAGCCAGATGCAACTTTTGATGATTACATAGCAAATGTTCTCCCCCTTTTCGGTGGTTTCCTCTCCATTTTGGGGGTTTCTGAGGTATGCATATCTCACGTCCATTCTATGCTAAGTGCTGCCTGTTTTATCTCTTTTCCATTTTTTGTGTGTGTTGCCTGTCTTCAACTGCTTGCTAATCTTTTCATTGAAATTGTTCATTCAGTTTTTAATGGAAAATATCGATTGTTATGTTACCATTTAAGTCCAGCATGTAAAGATGCAGAAATTTTGTTTGAGGTTTAGGACAAGAAGTAACAGGGAAGAAATTTGAACTAAGAATTGCTTTTGAAGCACGGTACATGTTCCAAAATTGCACATTCTAACAGTTAGAAGGACCTTTTGTTTTTCAAAATGAAGAAATTGCAGTCGGGAAGGCACCTCTCATTCCTATATAACTGTGAACAATTATTGGGATGCCAATCTGCTATATGCTTCAGATATGCTCATCAGCAATATCAAGGCTATAGAAATGGCTGGGCTTACAAACATTGATATAGCTACCTCTAATTTCTGAGAGAAATGTATAGTCAGTTGGGCATCTTGTCTTGATGTAGTTCATCCGCTATGCCTTATTTCAAATAAATAAAAATAACAGGGTAACAAAATTCACTGAACAGTTAATTCTATGCAGGAAAGGACCGAGCCTTACATTTTGTGTTTTGAGTCTGAAACGATGAAAAGGAATGGTGGGCACTGCACAGACATAAGGGAGGTGCCTACTACATAAAGGATTCAGATCCTCCCCACTCATCCTAAGGCATTGCATTGCCCAGTCAAAAAGTTTCTCCTATGATCATTTCCACCATCTTGTTAACATGATCCTTGCCTTCCACAGATTTCAACAAACTGCCTGACAAAGGATCCAGTTCAGTTTTTCTCTCCGGTGACCTGCACCCAACTATTGTTTCAAGGAGCCTGGTCGGGTCTTCCATTGATCTTGTGATATACTTCATCTATAGTTTAAAAGATCTTGAGGTGATTGTGAGGTGCTTTTTATAAGCCTCATAAAGCGTAAGCCTTGAGGCACAATGAGGTCTAAGCCTCAATAATCTAGAAAAATAATCTTAAAACCATCAAAAAGGCAAAAAATAATAGTGATTTTCGTATGTTAATGCTATCTCAACTCAATGATAGATCCTTGTTATCTCAAAAGTGCTAAATCATGTTTTAAGAACAATAAAAGCAGCATAAGCCTTGGCTCTTCTTTACAACACCTCACTACATCACCTTCTCAATTGATGCATGAGTCTTAAGTAGATGCCATGAGATGGTGAATGCATTGAGATGTACCACCTCAATCAACAAAAGGCATAAGGCCCAAGTAAAAGGCCCGAGGCGCATACCTCTAGACATTTTTCTAGTGTCTCGCCTTGAGAGTTAAGCCTTAGTGCCTTGAGATGCTGCCTTTTTAAACAATACTTCATCCTGCAAATTATTGAACAGATATGCCGCACCTAGCAGGCTATCAAACTCATGAAAAATAGGTAATGTCTCTACCTTTTTGTTATACTTGGGATTGGCATCACAAATATTTAGAGTTCCTCCTTCAACTTACCTCTAGCTCTCAGTTTATCCTGCCCAATCATCCAAAAGAAACACCTGATATTACACATTCGACCTTGTTAACTCATAAGTTTACTATGAAAGGCATTAACAGAGAATATACCAAATCTTATCCACCTTCCAATGGGTTTGTCTTTTTGTCAACTTAGTCAATCCTTTCTCTAACCTTGGCTTGGCATCGCTACCTCTGGCAATATTATGCAAATCTGGGTGGATGTTGGATTGTCATTGATGCACGGTTGGTCTTGGAACAATAGCTAAAAGAAACTGAGCACTGGGTCTTGGAGTACCTTTGGTTAAGAATATCGCAGAATTGCACATATTGCAACATCTGATGGCTTTCTTATGAGATCCTTATCCTCCATGATTGCCTAATGTTGGTTCTGTGGCTATCTTTCGCAAATCATAGTTTGTTTACAATGCAGCAGACTGGAATCTGGTCATAATTGTCTAGTAACGCGTTTATATATTTATCCAATGTTTACACTTCTCAGCATGATATTAGCTGTTGAAAGGTTTCTTAGCTGCTTTTGTACCGTGCAGATTGCCACGAGGTTAACAGCAGCTCGCCATGGTGTTAAGCTTAGTCCATCATTTCTTGTCCCATCCAACTGGACTGGATGTCTAGGGGTGATGAACAACTATGAATCTCTACTACCAAACAAGAAAGCTCTCTTTGATATTCCTGTTGCCCGTACAGCTAGTGCATACTTGACGTCACTGGCACTTGCTCTTGCTGCTTTCATAGCTGATGGGAGTTTTAATGGAGGAGACAATGCTCTGTAAGTTTTTCATGTTAGCAGTCATCTTTTTCCCTTCATAATACTTGGTAGGATGATTTTCATATGCTTTTAGTAACTGTTTCTCACAGGTACATACGGCCTCAGTTTTTCTACAATAACCCTCTCCTATCTTTTATTCAATTTGTGATTGGACCTTATGCGGATGATCTGGGCAATGTTTTACCTAATGCTGTCGAAGGTGTGGGTGTGCCTGTTGATCCCCTTGCCTTCGCTGGGCTTTTAGGTAAGTCATCCGTCATTGTTGCGCAGACCTGTGGATCACTTCATGTTACAATGCTAGCTTCCATGCAGCTGTTTCACGTGTCATCCTTGTGGCTGAATTACTACCTCCCATTGGTCGCCCTCGGCATGTAACTTATGAGGAGATTCATGAGTGAGGATATAACCAGACTAGGGATGTCAAAAATACTCGTAAATTCGATTACCCCCTCACTCGACCCATGATGGATCGAGTAATATCCGAATAAATGGATATGGATTCGAGTTCGGATATGTTTATAATATCCGTTTCATATTCGGATAGGGTATAGATTTAGTGCATCTGAATTCATATCCGATCTGAATCCGTTCTTAATAAATCATTGTGCGTGTTGGGCATATGATTTTGACATGAACTCAACCCTTTGTCCGTTTTGCTGGGTTTGTGAGTTTGGCCTTCTTGTTAAAATTTTAAGGATATTTTTATAAAACATAAAAATTACTTTGGAAAGGAAAGAATTGGCCGGACTTCTCTTTTCCCACTTGTTATAAATCTCACATTCCTTTAGATGTGGACATGGACTCATATTTTATAGACGGATACGGATATCCGCGGGTATATCTATATTCGTGACGAATATATCTGTATTCATATCCGTAAAAATAATAGGGTACTATCTGAATATGATATTTGTACAATTTTTACGGATAAGGTATGATATTGGTCTACCCGAGTCGAACCGATCTATTTACATCTCCAAATCAGACTGACGAGGAGACCATATTTGTGCAGGAATGGTGGTGACTTCCTTGAACTTGTTGCCATGCGGAAGACTTGAAGGAGGCCGGATAGCACAGGCTCTGTTTGGAAGAAATGTTGCAAATGTGCTGTCATTTGGGACTTCTTTACTTCTTGGTATCGGTGGCCTCAGTGGCAGTGTTCTATGCGTGGCCTGGGGTTTATTTGCCACATTCTTCCGAGGTGGGGAAGAAATACCTGCGACGGATGAGATCACTCCCTTGGGAGATGACAGATATGCTTGGGGCTTGGTATTGGCCCTAATTTGCTTCCTTACACTCTTCCCAAATGGAGGTGGAACTTTCTCAAGTTCCTTCATCGGTCAGCCCTTCTTCCGAGGAGATATATAATCAACCACTTATAGTTTTTTACATAACAGGAGCTACATGTACGTACCAAAAGCTCTATATATATACATGCAAATACTACCGTTGCCTAGCATCTCTCGTGTACTATTTGATGATGCATTTAATGATTGTTCAGGATTAAGAAAAAATGCAGACCTTCCAAATTTTCGATGCTCTTTTAAGCTGCTCAGCTGTGGAAGCATGTCAGACCAATCACTTGTATAATTTGTTACAAATGCATGTAACGTATTGCCAACAATGTCTATTTATCTAGTCAACGGATTTCAACTATTTTATTTCTTGTGTTGAGGAGTGCAACGCAGATGACTTGCTTTGATCAAAGAAGGGTATCCCTTTCTTGTATCAACCACTATGTGGGCAGGTGGAAATTCTAATTAATCGAAGGGGTGTGGAAGGCCGGCGGAAAAAACTTGGTTGGGGACTCAGCATCCGTAGATTGTTCATAAAAAAATACTTGAAGGTCTAGCAAACTTGCCACGATCATCGTTTCAAGTAGGGTTTTACTTGTTCACTTTTTTAGTTTAAAAAGTATAGTTGACCAGAATAGGGTTAGAGGAATCAGTTGTACCGGTCTTTTATTGGTACAGGATGGTAAAATTTGTTA
The DNA here is from genome assembly GCA_022559845.1 of Amorphophallus konjac. Taxonomy (NCBI): domain Eukaryota; kingdom Viridiplantae; phylum Streptophyta; class Magnoliopsida; order Alismatales; family Araceae; genus Amorphophallus; species Amorphophallus konjac. Next base: position 474,354,637 of record CM040122.1, on the reverse strand, counting down.
CTGTTACATAGCGATGCGTACCGATGTAAAAGAATATCTTTGATATATATATTATAAGTAAAAACATATAAATATTTTTTTAACTCAGTTAGTTGGCGTTTAGTCAAAATGAGTGGTCTCTAGTTTGAATCTTACAAATGTCACTTGAATGTTAGAATGTTTTTGGCTTAAATTTTTAAAGAAAAGTGAAAAAATAAAAAATCATGCATCTTGTGCGGTTCGAACATGAGATCTCACGTGTCAAAATAATATTTTAAAATAAGTTAATGAGATTATTATGTTATAAAATAAAATATATAATTAATGTATCAATTGTGTATCATATGTCGATCATATCTGTCATCGGTTAATACAGTCTGATGCGTGCGATACTACTTGTATTGTATTGATTTGTTAAACAAAGAGAGTAACGATGATGTATATTTCTCGTAATCGCAATTATACCATGAATTTGAATGAAATTGTATATATCCCCTTAAACTAGACTATCATAATTGTGCAATTGTACGTCACAGTTGTTATTGCAAAAGGAAGTTTACCACATCCGAAAAGTATGTGTGTCACGGCACTAACTTTTTTTAGGTCACATGACTCAGTGGTACGAGATAGAGGGGATACAAGGAGGGGAACCGGAAATCAGATCCATGATCTCCCCATCGCGGCGAAGATGGTGAACCTCCGATACATGTCTCGGGTTCACATCGTTGCACTAGTTAAAGATTAACTCAAGCTCGGTCACATGAACATTGTTGCATTGATTTCTCTAGTTTCAGATGACCGAGTTGTCGGTACGGGGGAATGCTAAACATCAATGGGATCCATCCAGCCCCAGATTATCTTCATAGAGCGACTCTCCTTTAAACATCTTCTAGACTGTTGTTTATACATAACACCTGATGAACGATGCCCATGGATTCAGGGTCGACGCCAGATTAGCTTTATAGAGCGACTCTACTTTAAATGTCTTCTAGACTGTTGTTTATAGATACACCTGATGAAGGATGCCCATGGATTCAGAGTCGACTAGTTTGCACTTGGATCAAACCATGGAACAAACTGAAGGAGGACATTATGTGAAAATAACTGTTATAAGCAGCACTTCTCCAACTTACTTAGCTCGTTAAAAGGCAGCATACATGTTTGCATGATTGTCTACGTGACAGGGTTTGACGACTCGGTGCGAGTCGTCCCGACCTAACTCAGGCTGTGGGCAGGATGCTCAGGTTGTGGGTCATCATCGAGTTATCCCATTATTTTAATATTATATTATATTATATTTTATATATGACGTGTCTTTTTTTATTTTATTCTATTATTTTATATGTATTATATATATATATAATTTTTTTTTAGAGCGAGACGGGATCGACCTGATTCGACTCAGGCCGTGACTGAGACAGACAGATAGATCGAGACGGCAAACCTTACCCTGTGAGTTGAGAAATTTGAGTACGAAGTGGATATACAATCTAATTAGGGAGATTTCAACGAACACTGACCGCACTACACTGCAGCCGAACCACAGTGATAGGTTTGGCTCTGCAAATGGGAGTAGGAAAATTTCTGACGTGGTTGAGCATTTGTTAATGAATATCTATTGAATTTGATTCGCTAAAAATAATGGGTAATTGCATCCACAGCCGCCTCCTCCTTCTTCTTCTTCTCTTTCCAGGGTCACCCACACTAATCTTGTTAAAACATATCTGATAGACATGTATAGTGTGATATCCGAATTCGTATCTGATTAATAATCAAATTATTCAATATCTTATTAAATTATTCATCAGATATTTTATTCAAATAATTATATGATTAATATAAATTTAAATTCGATTTGAATTTGAAACGAATAATTGTCAAGCTTACTCAGAGATGAGTCGTGCGAGTCGTGCAGGAGCATCATGAGTTATTTTCTCAAAAAAAAAGAAAGGATGGAAGTTATTTTTATTTTGAGAGAGGTTATCAAAAGATTATATTTCATCTTAAAAAATAAGAGAGAACTTATTTTGATGTAAGTGGAGTTCTTATTTTTAAATTATAATTTGAGACAAAAATAAAAAAGAGTAACCAAACAATATATAAAGATTTAAGTTAATTATATATAGAATATGTAAATTCTTAAATATTTATCTAAGAGTTCATATTCGGTCGGATAATATCTGAATTCATATTCAATTAATAATCAAATTATCTGATATCTGATTAAATTATTCATCAAATATTTTATTTAAATAATTATCTGATAAAATTAATACGAATTTGAATTCGATTCTAATTTTACACAAGTAATTACCAAACCTAATATCTGGATTTGCACCTTCCAAGAGCTGCAAAGCTGCAGCAACGAACAGATGTTTGGGCTCCCATAATGGTGGGTTTAGAACCTGACGAGGTGTGCCGTGGATGATGAGCCTCCCACCTGCGCGTGCATCGACACCCCTCATTTAAACACCACCCCCATCTTTCTTCTCTTCCTCTCCCTCTCCCTCTCCCTCCCCTTTCTCTTTTCAGGCTCCGAGGACCTACCATTAAGTTTGCAGCTTTGTCTCCGTTCTTTATCAAAAATCCGTAATCAATTCGGATTGCACGGTGCTTAGTGCTCCCCTTCTTGTGTTACGCGCAGAGATGACAGGCTCTTCTTTTCACCTGCGAAGGTACAGCTCTTGATCGACAAAGTTGCCGTTTATCGGAAAGGATTAGATGGTATTCTTTGGTGCTCAGAGTTGCTCTAGTGACTAATTTCATGTTTCAATTAGGCAAATGTCACATCAATCTTATTATTTTCAAGTTGAACTATCAACCAAAAGATATTTTTTTATTTGGTCAATCAGATTTGGAGTCCAAGTACTAAGTGTTGATAAATGAGGTGCTTCAATTCGAGGGCATCATGGTAGAAAACTAGCACATCCCTGATCTTCTATTCTTTCTTTCACTATCTTGGTGCCCATGCAAGCCAGTAAACATTGTGAACTATATTGAGGCCTTGATCAATATGGGGTGGGCGATCTCTTGTCTCTTCTCATGATATCACCTCTATGGCTCTATCATCATTCATAGCAGGGGGAGAAATCTGGCAAGGAAGGGGTGAGGGTCTTCCCGGCCATGTTCCATGAGCAAAGCCAAGGGAAATGGGTAGAACTCAGTGGGTCATCATGGGCGCTGTCTTAATCGACATGCTACTCAGGACAAAGACACTTATAAAGCAATTGCTGTCCCTGGTATGAAACGATATTCGAGGTACCTCCTCAATTGATGAGAGTCGAGGTCCAATTTCGAGCTGTTGCATTAATTTACAGACATAAAGGACGGGTAGGAAGAAGAAGGGCGTTGAAGACGCCAGGCTTCGTCTTTCCACGGTTCTAGCTGGAGGGGGATGCCTTGTGCAGGACAAAATCCTGGTCAGACGCGGGGTTGGCAATTTTTGTCGAGCATTTGATGCGCACCTGTCAATCCTGAAGGAAAGCCGACCCAGAAATTTAATGCGACAGATTTCCCTACTCTGATATTCTCCCCCTCAAAATAACCTGAGAAGATGCCGTCCAAACCCACAGCCTTTTTCATCTGCTAGTTGCCACAAACACCCTCTGGAAGAAAAAATAGAAGGAACCACCGTAGCTCCGGCAATCCCCCCCTCTATCTCTCTTCCACGCCTCCGCAAAGCATAGAAACTGGTTATTTCCAAAGTCTCGTGTGAGTCCACCCAACATTGCACTGCTAACATGACCCCAGACCTTGATGTGCTTGCGCCCTGCCTTTTCCCGTGTAGGTGATGTGTAGGTCCTGTAAGAGTACAATGCAATGGTTCCGCTCTGCTTTCGTATGGTCTTGACTGCATGGATTTCTTGATCTCTGCAGAACATGAGGGACAAAAAGAGAGTACCTTTGCACTGTTAACTTGGCTTAAGGATATCATCCTTGAGCTCAAGAGGAATGGTCAAGAAGAGCACACCAAGATGAACAGCTACCTCTTCTTGCATGAACCTGTTCTTCCCAAGATGCCCACCACCTAAAATGCAGATTTTTCCAGAGATCACCCTATCTGTGACCCATCATCTCACAGAAGTCTCTGACTCACCGACACACCAATCTTTTTCCCTCTTTTTAACCATTCCGGTCCGTACAGCTTGCTCCCAGAACACACTCATCGGTCATTCCCCGAAGGCCCCGCGGTCGTCACTCATCACGCACAGCGGTGACCAGGTAACAATGCCCTGCTCTGCATCATCTTTTCACGATCCGCCCATTTCAGTTTCTCCGAGGACCGCCAAGACCTTCCTCACAGCAGCCCAGTCGTACCAGGACAAGAAGGTGAAAAGATGATAAGATTCCACGTGTTTGAGGAGTAAAATAGTGAGATAGAGAGAGAGGGTGGTTCGTAAATCGTAATGAGTAACAAAAGGGGCGGTGGGTAATGTGTAAGTAAAGGGATTGATATATACAGAACAAGCTTGTGGCTGAAGAGAAGGACCTCTCTTCTGCTGCAGAGGAAAAGAAGAACAATAAAATAACATTATAGCATTCAACTAGGGATTCTTATTGAAACATTACTGCGCATGTCCTTGATTAGGTTATATGGCAGGTTCATTTGAGCTTTTCTTTCACAGAGCAGTTGGTAGTGGTTACTTCTCCCTCTAATTCTCCATCTAAAATACTTTCTAGAACAATTCAACTCCTTAGCTGGCAACATGAAACGTTTGCGACTTTTTCTTGTTCAACTCTGTGCACCCTCCCAGGCTCCCAGCCCATTCTTCATCATCCTCTTTGATTATTGTAATCAATGTGCTTCTTTATTACTAGGATGCTGAGCTGTGAACTGCTCAGGTTCTTTTCTTCTTTGTCTCCTTATACGCTCTGGTGAAAGGTCCACTTTCTCTGTCCCTGGGGCACTTAGCAGTAGAATAGATTTGATCTTATGGGTCTTTGAATTCATCCAGCTGGTGGGTGGTAGATGACAGTACATAGTTTTCTCCTTCCACCGTGTTGGATTCTATCTCTGGGAATCGCTTTTGCTTTTGAACCTTTGATATAAAGCTGCCAAGGAGATTTGTTCCTCCTTGCAAGAAATTACCAGTCAAACTCCGTGAGTCCATACCTTTGCCTTTTGCCTAAAGGTCTTCTTGTTTCTTGGGCAAGCTTATTCTCTGTGCTTTGAGGCCGTGCCCTATCTTGATCAATTGGGCAGCTGGCGTTTAGACCGATCCGTAAGAGGGCTGGTCTCTCTTCGTATTTGCCATTGTAGGACATGGGTTTGGATGATGGCGGTGATTTCGGGTCTCCACAGAGAAGTGGAGACCTTGTAGAGAAGAAGATCACCATGAGCTCAATGGCTGCTTGCGGAGGAGAAGAGCCTTCTTCAGTGGCCAATAGTTTCTTCTCTGCTAACATCGCCGAACAAGTCTTGATGGGTGACTGGAATCTGTTCGTTTCCATGGCTCAGCACAGGGATTTTAATGGCTTCACAGCTCCCTCTTATTCCGGTGTGTGTGTACAAGAAAATGAGCGAATCAATGCTTCTGGGGGGAGTTCATCTGGGCAAATACCAAGCCTCTGCTTAAACACTGGGGACATCTCTCAGATCATGAGTTCTACAGCTCTGTCTGCAAACGGCCAGATCGAAGGTCCTCTGGGTGCAACTGATGTCAACTCAAATGGTGAGCTTGGGAATGCAAAAAACCCCAAGGGGAAGAAGAGAAGAAAGATGCCAGAATATGGTGCTTTTGATCCACAATCCCCATTTAGTGGGATTCAAGTAAGTGTGTGTACTATTTCTCTTCTGGTTTGCTTTTTTCCTTTACTGAGCCTTATTTATGTGTGGTTTTTGCCATTCATATGATTGCTATGCTTCTCTCCCTATTGTAGACTGCTGAGGTTGAACAGAAGAAAGATGTGATTCATGACTCTGTCAAAACCCCCAGTGAGGAAGCTATGAAGAAAGAGAACGGTGAACAGAGCCGAAGAGCGAACACTCAGAAACTGGCCTCTAAACAAGCTAACGAGAGCTCCTCCAAGGGGGATGCTCCTAAAGAAGATTATATTCATCTCAGGGCCAAGAGGGGCCATGCTACCAACAGCCACAGCCTTGCAGAAAGGGTAAGTCCTCATTGTGACCTTTCTCTCCTACACATAGGTTCAGATGCTTTCTGTTCTGAATAGTTGGTCAACTTGTGAATCAGGTGAGAAGACAGAAGATCAGCGAACGAATGAAGTTCCTCCAAGATCTTGTTCCCGGATGCAGCAAGGTAGACCATTTTGGGGATTTTGCCGAAGTTAATCTTCCTCAACAGCTAGCGAGCCCTTAATTCACTTGGTAGTTTCAATAATCTGGTCTCATTTCTTTTGTAGATCACAGGGAAGGCAGTGATGCTTGATGAGATTATCAACTACATACAGTCACTGCAACGTCAGGTTGAGGTATGTTTAATAGGCTGCCTTGCTCTCTCAGGTTTTCCTCTACCAAACATCTACTAGTTGCATGTTTGAAATTTTTGCCAAGGTCCTGAAGAATATATCTTTGCTTTTTACTTATCTTTTTTTCCCCCGCAATTGCATGTAAAAGTCTGAACTTGAACTCCCCCCCTCCCCCCACAGTTTCTGTCAATGAAGCTTGCCACTGTCAATCCAGAACTCAACCTCGACATTGAGAAGATCCTCTTCAAAGACGTAAGATAGATACCCAGTTGGCATTAAGTATCAAGACACTCAATCCTTTGTGTTCCTGTTGTTGGTCTCTTCATTGATGGGGGTTCCCAACACATACAGCAGGTGTTTCATTCCCAAACTGGAGGATCAGATGTCCTTGCGTTTTGTCCTGGATTTATCTCCTCTCACCATCTCCAAAGGTCAGTTCAAGATGGGGCTATGCAAGACATGGCAATCAACTACAATCCAAATCTGAGAGAGGAGCTAAAAAGTACTTTCTCTCAGTTTTCTCCATTGCCACAGGTTATTTCAAAGGGCTCTTCGCTCAAAATATGTATATTCATGTGCATGTATATAGCACCTTGGTACTCAGCAGTTACGGATCGCCTCCTCGCAGATCTCGCGTGCTTGGCAAGATGACCTTCAAAATGTCACACAACCAAGTGGCACGCTCAGTGGACATCTTGATGCTAGAACTGATCCGCCAGGTAAAACATTCTGAAGTTTTTTTTTTCTAGATCACTAGTCAGTTTTATTTTACAGATATTTTCTCAAGCTTGGACTCTGATCTTTTGCTGCAGGTTCAACAAAGGCATAGAAGTTGATACCACATGAAAGAAGTTTAGGTACATCTGACTAGAGTTTCTGCTTCCAGGAGTGTTTTATCTGTTACCTGGATTTCTGTGGCAATGTTTAACCTAGTAGTTTCTCCTAACTTCCTGTTAGCTAGGGGTTTCTATGGCAATATTTTGGTGACCCTTTCATCAGGTAAGTTTGGAAGGAAGGGAGATGTATGCAGTGTAGAACTGAATGTCTTTTCTTCACTTTTTAGAAGAAGGAATGACATGATAGATGCAGACCATGTATAGCAAGTTACAGGTCATTGGTTGGAGGATTGTTTTGATTGGTTTCATGAGTTGCTTGTATGTGAGGCTCCAAGAAGATTCAAAACATGGAGACTTCTTTGTTTATATGCAAAGCCTATTTGGTGTTGTTTCCACTTGGCTGTGAGTGCCCTGCTTTTCCTTTTACTGTACGAGAACAAGGAAGCCCAACAGAAGGGTTGGAAAATGGAAAAACATCAAATCTCAGCGGATCTGAACATTTCCCTTTTCTTTTTCTGGTCATCACCCTTCTCTACCAAAGCTTTTCTTCGCCAGATATTTTCCGTAGTCTTTAATGTGTACTGGTCTGAAAACTTTGGTCAATCTTTACATATCTCATTGCATATGCTCATCATCACGAGGTTTATGAATGGAGTTTGATCTACTTGTTTTTACATCTGTCGCATTCAAGGAGGAGAGAGTTTTTTGGCTGATGGCCGAAGTCTGAGAATATGTGTTCTGACGCGATTTCATAATTTAAAATCAGTTCGGAGAGAGAGAGAGAGAGAAAAAAAAAACAAAACAAAACATTTCTGTTTCCGATCTTCCATGTTTATCATCACTCATCAGAAACTTATGATTAAAAAACAAAATAAAAATTATTTTTGAGGTTATTTTTAATCATATAATATAAAATGCCTTATACTACTTATTATACACTGTTAATTAGAACATCTTCTTTAAACATCATGGGCCATCAGCTCACTTGGCCTACACGAGATTCATGGGTGCTCCCTCCAATGCATGGGGCTAGCGGGGGTTGGGCGTCACTCGTTGTCATGGCGGAGTTCGATTCGCATTTCAGGTTTTTTCTCGTGGGTCTTGAACCGGGCCGCCTCTCTGTAGGTATTCTACGGTTGAAACAATGGAACCCAGGTTTGTTGTGCTGGTCAGACCAGTTGCATCAGTCGTAGCTTGATACGGTCTAGTGTGGTACGGTAAGTTACTGTGTCGCGACGTGTAAAAGAAATTTTTTTAAGTCTAAAATGAAAGAAACATATATTTTAAGGATCTATTTATAAAATAATCTCACACCTAATCACTCACCCCTCCTTCCCCCGTCCGCGATCACTCTCTTTGGGAACTCCAGCCGTCTCCCTCTTCTTGGCAGCCCCCCTCTCCCTCCACCCCGACGGATCCACCCCGGCTCCCCCACTAACTGTCATCCTAACCACCGCCTCCGCCTCCGCCATCCCTTGCTCTCCCCATCAGTCGCCGTCACCGCCACCACCTCAAGACGCCGACGTTGTCCTTTGTTTGAGTTGACATCCCTGTCATCTTCTTCTTTCTCTACTCGAGTTGCTGCCGTCCCCGACTCCCCCTAACTGATGCCGTCCCCGTCACCTCCTCCACTAGGCCACTGGTGACCAGGTGTGACATACCACGTGCGTGCGGCATGCTGACGTGTCAGCCGCGGCGTGATACAATCAAATATGCCATGTACCGCACATACCAACGATCAAGTGTGATGTACCGTGCGCGTGCAGCATGCTAGCGTGTCGGTTGTGATGTGATACAATCAGATGTGTCCCGTACTGCACGCATTGAATCTATTTGGCAAAACCCTACACTTGACCAACGTAGCGTCCCACATGTTTGCAAACTTGATCAATTTGAGCTGCTGGTTTGGCATGCTTCATTTGTTTTTATTGTGTGTAAGGTAGCATTTGGTAACCACGGTGGACATCCCGAGCACTTGTTGGAGAATCCTTGTTTAGACGGTGGCATGGGTGGGATTTGTCGGGCAGGCATTCATTACATCACCACATTGAATGGTTAGCAAAATTCAATACCTTTAATACCCTTTACTTTAGCCTTCCCAGTGAGCAGCTTTCGAAGGTAAAAATGACTATTCCCAATGAAATCACCTGCCAACATCCTAGACGTAGCTCATCACGAGCTTTTGCGAACTGTTTGGTGCGGTTCAGACTGTGTTCGCATCTCTCATCCATGGAAAATCGCCGGGCATAAAAGCCGATGCCATCTAAGCGCATTTGGTTTGACTGAATTGTCGTTGACTGAAATTCTCTCGAGGAGTGTTACTAAAATCTCGTTTGGATGGGTTGCCGTATGATTTTAAATTATTGAAAATCCATGTAATCGTACCAGTCTGACAATAAAAGGATTTATGCAGGGTTCGTCCAATCGCATATGGGCGATCTTCAGACATTTGAAGCGTTACGGTCTCTGAAAAGAGTCAACACCTTGAAAATATCAGTTATGTCCATCGTCGCTTTACCCCTATCCTTTTCCACTTTCACCTTTCCCCTCCTTTATTCCTAGATAACACCTCCAACGATCCCTTCCCTGCATGCATTCCTATCACCAACGATGCTCTTCTGAGGCCGTGGATGCTCCCATGAGACTACATGTGTTCCCCTAAATCGTTGACATGTGCTTTATCCTGAACCTTGGTCATGCATGCTCCCTTAAGATATCAAATGTTCTCCTGAGATCGTGGATGCTCGCCGGAGATTGCATGTGCTTCGCCAAAGGGTTGACATCAAATGACCTTGAACCCTTGACTGCATGCTCCCCTTTCACCAAAGATGCTCTCCTGAGACCGTGCATGCTCCCCTTAGATTGCATGTGCTCCCCTAAAGGGTTGACATATGCTTTTACCCTAAACCCTTGGTCATGCATGCTCCCCTGAGACATCAAATGCTCTCCTGAGGCCGTGGATGGTCCTCGAAGACTGCATGTGCTCCCCCTGATCGTTGACATCAAATTACCTTGAACCCGGTAACACATGCAGTCTTAGGGGAGCATACACGGCCTCAGGAGAGCATCCTTAGTGATAGGGGAGTACGCAGTCCGATTATATGTATATAAAATAAAAATAAAAATAAACATAGTTATATTTTGTATGCTTTTATATGTATATAATTAAATTTTTATTTTTTCATATATTTATATTATATTATATAATATGATAAGGGGGAAGAATGCTCACAGATGGCAGCGTTACTTGAAGGCAAACAAACGGCAACGTTGCTTGACAAACAAACCTCACTTAGACAAATGCTCAAAGGGGAACGCCGACCACTGTCCCGGGGAATCTCATTTCACCCGGATGATCTCATTTCACTCTAACGAGATTTAAAAATGTCAAAAATGCATCTATGTACTACGTTTCGAATCTGGGCCTTAACAATTTAAAGAAGACCCCGATTGTATATCACAGATCGAACGGTCCGTTACGATTTGTAAAATCTTACTCCGGAAACCTCCGTCAGGCGAATAGAATAGACGAGCTTTTGTACTTCCCGCACGGGACTTTCCGAGTGGCACCAAAGGGGGAGGTCTATGGTTTAATATCCGACTCTCAATTCATCTTTTTTTATTAAAAAACCTTACCTATCGAGAGTAGGCTACGTTTAAAAATACATGTCGACATGATTTTCGAGATATAATCTACCGACATCTTTTAATTTTTTTTAAATGGGTCGAGCAATTATTAACTTATGTGAAAAATAAATTTTAAAAAAGAAAGAGAACTAGATACAAAAATACTCAATTCTCTTGGTCTCTCAAAATAATCTCACGATAAATTATGAAAATTTTAAATGATTATAAATCACCGATACGTAAAGATGACAGTGAGACAGAAGGAGATTTTGATAAAATGTGCTCAAAGAAAAGCGAAGAGCAGTCACGGAAAGAAAAGACCCAACGTGAAGTGACTCTCACGCATGGTTTGCCGACCCGGTGCGTCTCGCACCGACTCGCACGACCCGACCCGACCCAGGCCGGGACCGGGTCGGTCGGGCCGTGGGTCGTGGACGGGTCGGTCTATTATTTTATTATTATATTATATTATATTTTATATATAATGTGTGTTTTTCTATTTTATTTTATTATTTTATAATATATATATATATATATAAAGTGGTGTTTTAGAACGGGACGGACCGGGTCGGACCGAGACGGGAGCGACCCGACCCGACCCAAATCGAGACCGGGTCGACCGAGTCGACCGGGCCGACAAACCATGCTCTCACGTGATTAAATTATTAGTAATCTTTTTACATTTATAACCTCCACTAGAAAGGAAATTGTTGAGGTGCACTTCTTACTAATAATTTGTTTGCTTTGCTTTTACTGTACACGAGAGCCAGGAAGCCAAACAGAAGGGTTGGAAAATGGAAAAACATCAAATCTAAGCGGATCTGAACATTTCCCTTTTCTTTTTCTGGCCATCACCCTTCTCTACCAAAGCTTTTCTTCGCCAGATATTTTTCGTAGTCTTTAATGTGTACTGGCTGGAAAACTTTGGTCAATCTTTACATATCTCATTGCATATGCTCATCGTCACGAGGTTTGTGGTACAAGGGACACATGGACTTGAATGGAGTTTGATCTACTTGTTTTTTTATTCTAATCAAAGTTGGAAAGTGGAAAAGGAGGTGAATTTTTGGCTGATGGCCGAAGTCTGAGAATGTGTGTTCTTACGCGATTTTCGTAATTTAAAATCAGTTCGGAGAGAGAAAAATAAAATAAAATAAAATAAAATAAAACATTTCTATTTCTGATATTCCAGGTTTATTATCACCCAACCTGATTGATTAAAGTAACCCGGAGTTATATTAAAGTAATTATGAGTTTAAATTAATGTTCGTGAGTTGACTTTAGTAGGGAGTTAGGTTAAGGGCGGACTAACTCAACCTGATCAAGATAACTCGGAGTTAACTTATTTTTGATTAGATAGGAGGAGAGTTAATCCGAGAGTAAAGAGGTTGACTAACCTATTTTTAATCCAGTGTGATTTGATAAGTAGTATATTAATTTGGTAACGAAAATAATTAAAATATGATATTTATATATCTTTTGATTTTTTAATATATCTCTCATTATATCTCTCTACCTCTCTCCTCTCCCCTCTCTCTCACGTCACTCTCTCTCTCACACACATTAATTACTAGTTTAGATTATTATATATCTTTTATTTTTAATTTTATTTTAATTGTAAATTACATGTAATATATGCTGCAAATTGAATAGTTTAGGTTACTATATAGTTTAGGTTACTATATATCATAAAAATAAAAATATTTTTGATATAAACCATACTTAATAACACCGATTAACATTTAAAATATAGAAACTTCATTAATTACAGGACAAGGTTATTATTCATCTTTAAAAATTATTTTATTTTAATTTTTAAATATGTTTATTATATTCTATAAATTAAATATATAATGAAAATAAACTTTTTAAATAAATAATATCAATAATCTCACTAATTAAAATTAAAAATTCAAAAATGACATTAATTACGGGTTTAAATTACTGTTCATCATACTTCAATTTTATTTTATTAAATTTATAAATATTTTATTATATTCTATAAATTGAATATGTCATGGAAATATTTTTTTATGAATAACATTAATAATCTCACTAATTAAAATTTAAAAGTCAAAAATAATATTAATTATGGGTTTAGGTTACTGTTTATCTTAAAATAATTTTATTTTACTTTAATTTTTAAATATTTCTAATATATTCTATAAATTAAATATACCATGGACATAATTTTTTTATGAATAACATCAATAATCTCACTAATTAAAATGTAAAAGTAAAAAATGACATAATTACGGATTGGAGTTACTATTCATCTTAATAAAATTTTATTATATTTTTATATTTAAATATTTTTAATATATTCTATAAATTAAATATATCATTAAAATAAATTTTTGATAAAACATCATTAATCTCACTAATTTAAATTTAAAAGTCACAAATATTTTTAAAAATTACTATTTATCTTAATATCTTTATTTTTTAACTCATAAAAATATTTTTAATAAATTCTATATGATAAATATACCATTATAATAATTAAATCTTTGATAAAAACTATCATTAATATTACTCACTTAAAATTTAAATAAGATAAAAGTTATAACAATTCATGTTAACCTCAGTAAACATGATAGAAAGGGCATGAGAGAGAGAGCGCGTGAGAGAGAGAGGAGAGAGAGAAAGAGCAAGAGACAACATTGGAGAGAGAGACAGAGAGAGCGGACGCGATAGAGAGAGAGAAGCGTGCATTTAATGAGGCATTTAATGTGTGTTAATCTCGTTAAATTCATCTCCACCGATGAGTTTCATAACTCAAGCGTAACCGGTGGTTAGCTTATTCTTAAATTCGATTAACCTAAATTCTTAGGGCGAATTTGACAAAAGGGTTATCCCTCGGTTAGCCGACACCGGCTAACCGGTGGACCCCGCCTCCTCTCGCCCTCCCCCTCACATAACTCGACTAACCGGGGGCGAGTATCTCACTCGACCCTTCGGGGTCGGTTAGCCGCCCCCCCCTTATCTTGATGTCAAACACGCCCTTAACTAAAGTATAAAAATAATTGACTCTGAGTTAACTTTAAATTAACCTAAGGCTAACCCAATACTAAAGAGGTAGGGACACTGGCGTGGGTGGAGGTATTCATTGCATCACCACAATTAAATGGCCGGAAAAACCCAATATCTTTAACACCCTTCACTTTAGCTTTTGGAGGTAAAAATGACTATCCCCTTTAAAACCCCCTGTCAACCTCTTAGAAGTAACTCATCACGAGCTCTTGTGAACTGTTTGGTGCGCTTCAGACTGTGTTTGCATCTCTCATCCTTGAGAAATCGTGGGGGCATGAAAGCCGATGCCAACTAAACGCAGTTGATTTGCCTGAATTTTTTTCGAAGATTATAATGATTGGAATTATCTGAAAGGCTCTTTGAAATCGGAACAGATGACGTATTCGAGCCCCTGAATTTGAATACACCACCCGACCCTGGACAAGGGTTGATGGGTGTGAGAGAAGTGAGTGAGACCCATATTTCTCTCTCCTCGATTTATTTACTCTACTCCGATTTCAAAGCAGCCCACAAAAAATATTATTAAATGCGACTTATGTCGGCGAGCACTTATCTATTGAAAAAGTGATCGTGCAGGAGTAACCACATAAGTACGTGATGCTACGATTGGTTGGAATATTATTTTTCATATAGTATGAGTTTTGATATTAATTTTCTGTTGCTTTATAATATTATTATGAAAATTATCATTAGAAGTAAGATAGTCAGAGAAAAATGAGGGAATATGGGATAGGAAAGTGTAAAAAAAGATAGCCCCCGTACGTTCTCTTTATAAACTAAACTCTAATATTTTAATATAATTTTAAACATGTATTAAATTTGATATAAAAGTATAAATTCTCATATTCCCTCATTTTCCCCTTACTATCTTACTTCTAATGATAATTTTAATAATAATATTATAAAGCAACATACAATTAAGATCAAAACTCATATTATATGAAAATTAATATTCCAACCAATCATAGCATCATGTACTTATGTGGCTACTCCTGCTTGATCACCTTTTCAATAGATAAGTGCTCACCGGCATAGGCAGCATTCAGTAACACTCTTTTTAGAGGATTCGAATCATTATAATCTATGACAATAATTTAAGTCTTGTTTGGGAATTCACTTTCATCTGGGCTTTTGAGCTGTAATCAATATTATCATAACCGAATCGGTATCTGAACCGGACAATGAGTTGATTCGATTCGAACTGATTAGGCCGTTCAATCGAAATGATTTGAACCGTGATGTCGTTATAATATTGATATATGATCCGACCCGATTCTATAACCTAAGATAATAATAAATAAGATATAATGATCAAAATAAATAAACATACATATATAATTATTAGTTCTGATTATGTAACTACTAACTATACAAATAAAAAAATAACAATACCATGGTTAAATAAATTGACCTTAAAATTTTATAATATTTCATTGGTGTTTACTCTTCACAATTGGCATTTATACTCCTTTAAACATTTAAACTTCAAATATATCTAAAATAAAATGATAAATAACAACAAATCAATAATAATAAGATACTTTTGTTCTACATATCATTTTGAATATTTAAATATTTTTATATTTTTTTGAAGGGTGAATTGGGTTGAATCGGTTCGGACTGGTTCACCGGTCGAACCGCGATTTGTCCGATTCGTCCGGTTCTTTAATATTAGACCGGACCGGCTCCAACCGGACCGATTCCTAGATTGGTTCACAGTTGACCCAGTTCGACCAACCAGTCCGGTCTGATTCTGATGACACTGGCTGTAATCCCCGACCAATTTTAATCTATTTCAAATGCGACGGTTATTTCTCAATTTTGGTGAAAAATAATTTTCGAGAGGAGAGAGAACTCGGACATGAAAGTGACTCAGCCTGTAAAATTCTTTTACAGTAACTTCTTAGGATTCTCGATAATGAGAAATTCATTAACCCTACGCAATACGTACGAAACATGAATTCTGTGAAAATGAAAAAAAAAACTCATCGTTATTTCAGACGCGCCCTCAGTCGAACCAACTGCGCTCAGATGGCATCGGCTTTTATGCCCCGATGATTTTCCATGGATTTTAAGATGCAAACAAGCGCACCAAACAGTTCACAAGAGCTCGAGACGAGCTACACCTGGTTCTAGGAGGTTGGCAGGTGATTTTAAAAGGGATTAGTCATTTTTACCTCCAAAAGGTGCTCACTGCAAAAGCTAGGGTGAAGGGTGTTAAAGATGTTGGGTTTTTCCAACACATTTAACGTGGTGATGTAATGAATGCCTCCACCCATGCCAGTGTGCAAATTTCCAAACATTTGCAATCATACATGTCGATAGAGTTCACGTCAACTTCCACGTACCAAACTTTCCAACCGTGATAAATTGGGCTGGACCGATGAGCCTGGCAGGACCGTCCACAACTGAGCCGTCCGGGGACTTTCCCTTTGGCACCTTCGATTTGTGGGCCCCACGAATATCGATCTTTTTTTTTATTTTTTTTGTTGGTAACAAACACAACATACTATTCATTCAAACCCAACGAAAGTCACAGTACATGGATAATAAAGATACCAAACCGAGTATGGACAACTATCACTGGCCCATACCGTCAACATCCATACAAAGTAACAGTAAGTAGGAACATAAACTGTAGAGATCAAAGGCTTCCAACGCAGTGAACTGCTGGAGACGTCGAGGAGACCGTTGCCGCTACTGAAGGCGATAGAGTTCTTCCTCGGGGAGCACATGGCTTCCAAGACCGCACTTACGAAAGGCGGTGTAAAAATGACACTCAGGAGGCAAGCATCCGGTCGGATGCTTGGGGGATGTGCGCTATATCTCCGAGCTCCGAAGGGGCCGAGGGGAGAGACCCAAATCCTGCATCGCGCCAAGGGTGACCTCTCCGGCGTCCGGTGCCCAGGAAACGCCCAGCGCCGGGAGACGAGACCGGAGTGACGGTATGTTTCAAAAGGGGGTTTGAGTAAGCACGGAGCTAGGGAGGTAGAAGGGGGAAGATGGGGAAGGGTGGGATTGGGGGGGGCGTAGGAGAGGGAGCGGAGGGGGTCGGGGGTCGGGGGTGAAGATCTCAGAGGTGAGAGGGATCGAGGAGGGGGGGCGGGTCGGGGGATGGGAAGGCGGGGGATGGGGGGATGGAAGAGAGGCGTCTGGGATGAGGGGCTGCGAGGAAGGGGGGAGGAGGGTGGGAACGAGGGCATGAGGAAATGCACCGGGGGTGAGGGGTTAGGGGTGGGAGGGGCGGCGGTGGGGGAGCCCGGCGACGAGGAGGGGGGATGGGGAAGGGTATCTGGCGACGAGGAGGGGGAGATAGGAGGACCGGGTAGCAGGGAGAAAGGGAAGAGCCGAATCGCGGGGGAGAGAGGGCGGCGGCGGGAGAGGAGGTGGCAGGAGGGGCTGAGGGAGAGACGGCGGCGGGAGAGGGGGAGGCGGGAGGGGCCAGGGGAGGGGAAGAAGGGAAGTTTGTTAACGTCGTTGATACATCAATATCGATATATTTAGAGCAAACAATATTAATATTAATGTTGAATATGGAAGGAATATTATTAAAGATGACAATGGAAGTAGAATGTGAAAAATAAAGTGAAGGAGTTTGGAAGGGATGTTGTTTTCAAAATTAAGATCGTATCATTTTAATATAGATTTGACCACGTATTAAATTTGATATAGTACTACGCTCTTTTTAACATAAAAATTGATAGAGTTCGATCAAACAACTCTCGTCAATATTAATATCAAAATTGAAATTGAAAGGGGTATGCAATTAACAACCAACCATCCCTGGTGTTAGAAGTAAAAAGGTTTACTTTGATAATAATTATGTTATTCTATTTAGGATAAAAATTAAATTAAATAAGTAAAATAGAATAGACATAAATAAATAAAAGTCAATCATATTATGACTAGGATAAGCAGTTAAAGTTTTTTGTTGTTGCATAAGATATTTTAGTTTTTTTCCTAGAATAACTCATTTTTCAAGTAAAATAATGAATGCGTGCCACCAAAGCGAATAATCCTAACAAATTTAATTGGATAACTGATCCAATTCTAGGATCATCCAATTATCAAAAATACACCGATAACAGAAAATATAAATAATAAGATCTCAATTTTTCAGATCTGTATTCTTTGGGTCTAACTTCCAATTATGCCTCACCCAAGAATATTTTCAATATTATGATTTTTAAAAAAATCAGCGTCTAACTCAGAATATGATCTCTCTCTCTCTCTCTCTTTCGCCACATTTGCTAACACGATGGAGAGGGATTTCCAGGATTGGAATCCCTAACAACTCCACTTACGTTTTCAAATGAACTAACATGGCATAGATTTTTTATGCGGGGTGAGATTTTCAACCAAGGAGAGAGATAGATACGATCACACGGTGTGATCAAAATTTACAAAAACTCTTACATGACAGCTTCTCAACGGGGTACGTGGATTCTCAACGAGAAAATCTTTATTTTAATCCTGCCCAGGCCACCTCTGAGCATCGTGCATGACTGTCGAGCTTCCCCCAGATGACGCCATTGAGCTCGCCACCACGGACTATCTCGCTGGTGATCATCGTTGTTGAGCTCGCCACCCACCTCCACCGTCGATCGCCGATCGGGTCACTTATTGTCGTCGCCATGGGACCATGATCCCAGAGCCACCACCTGCATCGCATCTTGCGCAAAGAAGATGAGTTGAGAGAAGAAGAATAGTAACACAGAGTGATTACTGTTCACAGAGGCTCAAAAAATACAATTGTTGTTATAGTATTTACTGTGATATTCTCGTATCACTATTTATTTAAATAAAATTATTGAATGAGAGGTATAAAAAAACTAAACTGTTCACGTCCCAAAAAATTCTCAACCCACCCGGATGATCTCATTTCACTCTAACGAGATTTAAAAATGTCAAAAATGCATCTAGTACTACGTTTCGAATCTGGGCCTCAACAATTTAAAGAAGACCCCGATTGCATATCACAGATCGAACGGTCCGTTACGATTTGTAAAATCTTACTTGGGAAACCTCCGTCAGGTGAATGGAATAGACGAGCCTTTGTACTTCCCGTACGTGACCTTAGGTGTGGCACCAAAAAGGGGGGAGATCCCTGTTCAATATTCGGTTCCCAATACACCTTTTTTTACTAAAAAACCTTGCCTACCGACAGTGAAGAGCAGCCACAGGAAGAAAGGACCCCACATGAAGTGACTCTCACAGTCTCACGTGATTAAATTATTAGTCATCTTTTTACATTTATAACCTCCGTTACAAAGGAAATTGTTGAGGTGCACCTCTTACTAATAACTTGTTTGGTTACTGTCGAAGTTTGCCGTCCTAATTTAACCGACCGTCCCAGTCACAATTTTGAGACGGCATGATATGATACCGTATCGCTCCGTACGGTAAGATGTCACGATAGAAAAAGAGCCGATATATATATTATATATGTAAATTAATAAAAAAATTCTTAACTTGGTTAGTTGGGTTATTTTTATGTGCTCTATTTAAGATGGCCTAAGATCGAATCTCATAAATGTCGACGATTCGGGACGGACGATTCAGACTGTCCTATCTCGATTTGATAAACCCTAATTACGACCACCTTTATCTGGAAATATATTCAAACTTACTGTTGCCAATTGTCACGATAGAGATAACCTTGCTTGTGGACCATGGTTATATGGAAACATATTCAAATTTATTGTTGCCATGAGATAACCTTTTTTTCTTAGCCTAGTCATATTTTGAGTTAACCTCCGTCTAGGAGTTTATAATAAAAGACCAAATTAATGAGCCCAAATTACTCTCTCTCTCTCTCTCTCTCTCTCTCTACACTAGGAATATTAATGATCTAATTTCCTACTTGGTGTTGCCTCTTTCAGGGCCTCTTTTAGATAATTGGAGAAGCTTTGAACAGGTGACTAGTCATTCATTTTGGTAGCATCGATGCGTATGACTATTGAGAAGGGTAAAAAAAAATATTAGGAAAAAAAATAAGATGATGCGAATTAATGGCAAGAACTGAGAAATAAGTCCCCTCAAAAAATTGTGGACAGACAAGATTTATTGACAGGACCCAAGAAATTAGTGGAAGATTTTGTAAAGAGGAAGAAGGGTAAACATTGAACACTAAACAGGAACAACGGTTAGGAATTGTTGGCAGCAAAAATAGGTGCCACTTCCTTCTAAGCGCGGTCACCCTTTCATGGATTGCAGACGCTTTGCTGCGGGTTTTCTGGACTTGCGGGTGGTGTGGATCTTTGCGTGCAAGTTCCTTGTCCGAAATGCGAGCAGCTCATCCAGCCCAAGCCCCACCACACGACAACGCCATGACCACGAACGAACACAAACCGGTAGCAGTGCGTCCCCGAGTAGGTGTTGCCACCGTCGACAGTCTTGGTCACCTGTGCGTCGTAGAGGATCCCGATGTGGATGGAGTTCGGAGAAGAGGAAGGAGCCGAGTGGGAAGTTTAGGATGACGATGACGTGAGCCGAAACAGCTCCGACGCCGTGGGGCCGCACAATGACGGCCGGGCGAAAAAAAAAACCAATAAGTTGAACCGGCCGAGAAAAATCGTGAAATTCTTTTACAATGAATCGACAGAAAAAGAATCATGGAATTCTCATATAATATATATAGGATAGGATAGATGGCGTTTAATTTACGTGGTAAGGATATCAATATAAATTTAGGACTGAAGATGGACTCTCAGGTAATGTTATTTCTAACAGGGATACATATGCAATAAATTTATCGTCAAAACAAGGAAGAGTCCGTTGGCGGTTGGTCTTATCTTCTTTCTCATGGAATGCGGCCCAGAGAGATCCGCAGCAGCTATCCCCATGCCGCCTCCTCCTCCTCCTCCTCCTCCTCGTCATCTTCTTCTTCTTCTTCCCCCTCTCACGTTGCTGCTCCTCCTCTCCGCGGGGCTGCTGCTGTGCTTCTCCACTACTCCGGTGGCACTCGCCGCGGGGAACATCGTCTCCCATTTGCCGGGCTTCCATGGCCCCCTCCCTTTCCATCTGGAGACCGGGTGGGATATCGAAGGCCCATCTCTCTCTCTCTCTCTCCCCCCCCTACATCATCATCATCATCATCTTCTCCTTCTTCTTCTCGTCGTCGTTCTTGTTGAATATCATAATGTGTTCATCTGCTCTGGAGATGAAAGCTGAAGTGAGGAAGCGCGTGAAAGAGGTGTGTTCTCTTCTCTGCCTGCAGGTACTTGGGAGTGGACGACGGGGACGACGTGCAGCTGTTCTACTACTTCATCCCATCGGACGGGGACCCCGCCGAGGACCCCCTCCTGCTGTGGCTCACAGGCGGCCCCCGCTGCTCTGCCTTCAGCGGCCTGGCCTTTGAGATCGGTAATACTTCCATTAGCAAGCGGCCAGGTCCTGTGTTTTGACATGGGCATGATTGACAAGCGCGTAAACACACGGAGCGAAACAAACTTAATCCAGTCCTTCCAATCAGGGAGGAACAGGGAGACACGAGATACAAAGAAATGGTTTGGGGTTATCACTAGAGTTGCTGCCGTGCCAAGAACTAGACATTGAACCATAGCCTTCTATGCTCCATGAGGGGGGGGGGGGGAAGAAGCCTTGTGCCCCACACACTGTGGGCAACCATATAAACATCTCCCAAGTAATAATGTCCCTCCGTGTAATGTGAAATGAAGTCACAGGGGCTGGTATCTAATGGGGTTTGACCTGTTCTGGCCAAGTTCTTACCGATCGGTGCAGAGACGATTGAACCACAAGATTTTCTCCTTTAGTTCTTCTTTAGGTCTCAGAAAATTCCAAAAATTTGCTCATCAAAGTCATTAGCTTATAACTATTCCCAGATAATTAACTGATCTTATGTGACTCCTTGCGAAAGATTGGCCATGCATCCTTTGTGGTGGTTCTCTCATTTGTTTAGAGAAACGTCTTTCTTGAAGTATACAAGTGTTAGTTGTGATTGATCTTCACAATTGAAAGTTTATTTGCATATTTTCGTTACAGTATTGCAGTAGATAATGTGTTGCACCTTATATGTGTAATGTGTGTTTGTTAGTACTCCCTACAATTGTTGCAAACTAATGTCTATCCCCGAGTATACCTTCATCAGAAAGATTGTGCTTTGAATTCTCAGATTGCCTGGTTCTTAGAGATTTTACCGAGGAACCTTGACCACGTTCAATAAAAGGTCTGAGCAAACTCCATGGGTGGACAGATCCTTCACTCAAGGGTAGGCTTTAAAGGTGGATTCTTTATTGGCAAGGAGGCTTTAGAGATAGATGACTTGTGCATCCCTATAAATCCATGTCAATATAGCTAATTATGTTCTAGACATGTGTGCTTGCCGGATATCGTTGTAGAGAAACAGTTTGAAATATGCTTTTGATCCCTTTGCTAACTTCTTTACTCATTTGGAGCACTTCATTGGAGACTTACTAGAAGATGAAATGATCCATCTATCCCCCTGCAGGTCCAAATGCAATAATGAAATCATGTACGCATCCTACTATTCTAACTCTGATGATACTGCAAGGATTGGGCTTTTAGATGGAGAAGACTTTTGTCACCAGCTGAGGACTGGCCAAACCATTCCGGAATCAGACAGACTGGCCACTTCTGAATGGTTCCAGCTGGTTCTCAGCAAGCTCTTATTTTTTGATTAATTTCCAACTGCTTCAGTGCCTGAAATTGCCAAATTGTAGGGTCTCTCTGGATTTAGATCTTGTTTGGCCTGCTCCAGGGCAAACTGTCTGTTTTTTCTTTTTCAATTCCCCACCTATAATTGATGTTGAGATAAGTTCTCACTCATTTAGCTATGTCTAAACATTGGGGTTTTCTACGTATGTGCACATACACCTTGAGCCTTCAACCTTGTAGTATTTGTTTGGTCTGGTGCTAGCAACCAGCAACTCAAAATCCAATTTCTACATGACATGAAAGGCAGCTGCCTTTGCTTCTGCCATATATGGAGCGGTCCCAAATACTGGCAAGTAGAACTCACTCCTAGCAAACTAGCATACTGTAGGATTGTGGCATCCTTAAAAGGCATCTTTTCCCATGTTTGTCAACTGGTATTTCACATGCTTTGGCGTAGGAAAGGAGGGCTGCGGCATTAAATTGGTATTCAGCAGGAAAACATTTTTCAAGCATTCCGAGTCCTTGTCCTTCAGATCCTTACTCCAGATTGATGGGATATGGCTTTATGGTAGATGCTGAAAGAGCCGATTTGGACTAGGGTTGGTCAGGATTGATCAGTTTTTGTGGGGACAGACATGAGCTGTTGGGGCCTGACAGAGATCATCTGGATCTTGGCCTGAAGTTGGACAATGTCAGAACTCAGAACATGATTAGCCACAAAATTTTTTATTTAGACACAGTGCCGTGTTTTGACTGAGATCAGCTAACTCTGGGCAGATCCACCTGGTTCAGGATCAGAATTGGCTAAAGCTTATTTCTAACTGGATCCAATTTCCATGATTTTGGTTACATGGTGTTGCATGCCATCAATCCCACTCTTATTACTGGGGGACCAGTACTAGTTGGATTTTTGTTTAATGTCTCCATTTATCTCATATCTGTATTTGGATGCTTTACAGGTCCTGTCACTTTTCTGAAAGTTAGATATGATGGGGACCTACCAACCTTGGTGTTAAACTCATATTCCTGGACTAAGGTTTGCTATTTGTTTCATCGAGAAAATCCACTCCATGTTCCTTCAATAATCTCTCATGCCTTTTTTACATTTTCCCTTTCCAAATCACGAAATTTGTAGGTTGCGAGTATTATTTTTCTCGATTCCCCTGTTGGGTCTGGGTTCTCTTTCTCAAGAAACCCTGAAGGTTATCATGTTGGAGACATAAGCTCTAGTAAACAAGTTGAGACATTTATAAGAAAGGTGTTGATTTGTATTCTTGTTTTCACCTTCATTTGGAACTGATGTAGCAAACTGTGATAGATTACGACAGCAAAGCACTAACTTTTTCTTTTGTTCCAGTGGCTTGTGGATCACCCACAATTCATCTCTAACCCTTTCTATATTGCTGGAGATTCGTATGCTGGAAAGGTAGTTCCTGTCATCGCACAGTTGATATCTGAAGGTACTTGCATTTGTCAATATGATTTGTTTCTTCACAAGTCACAAAGTTGATTAAGTTGAGGGAAGTAATTACGTTCTTGGCAAAAGGGAGCATTTGAGACTTCATAAATGAGTTTTCAGGAATTGAAAATTTTCAATTTTATATGGTGTGAATCTGACAAGTTGCAACTGACAAATTAAAATGGAAGAAGTAAGACCTTCCTTGGGAAAGATACTAAGGGAGAGCACGTGAGTTCCAACCAGAAGATTGAAAAAATGTAGATGCTAGCTATTCCATAGGACTAAGAATCCAGAGTTTCTAACTATGAATTATGAATTATGATTTCTTTTAGCTATTCTTTCCTTTCTTTTGTTTGTATCAGCAATAACTACTGCAATATTTATTGTTTGGCTGCTTTACACAACAGTAGCATTGGTTCATCCTTAATGTCTAAGAAATGGGGAATTAGCTTTTCAGTGTTCTTAAATACACATGATGTAAATGTATGGTGTACAATGAATTTACCTTGAGGATATAAGTTCAAATGATATGACACTTTTGTTCCGAGGATGGGCTATGGATGTCAGCTGTGATCCATCTTTTGATGGAAGGTTTAGAGCATCATCATGCTTTTAGACCTCTGTTTTAACTAGACCTACGATTCCTCAATCCAGCTGATAGAACATCTTTGTGATTTTTACTTTGCATAGAACTCGGTTTCTGGTCGAGCTCTGCTTATTACCTGTAAAAGGACAAACAAAAAGAAAAGAGCACGTAGGGATTTCAGTTCCTTAGGAATGAGTGAGAATGTCTTACTTGCTGTTGAAGATCCACAGTAGCTTCTGTTTATATTTTCTGATACATACTTAGAGGAAAAGCTCAAAAAGTGATATACCGTATGTCAAAAATGAGAATGACGACTGTAGGGCCTAACGCATTATCATGCTCCAAAAAGCTTCTTTCAACCATCAGAGATGGATGTGTCTTTACATTGGACTCTGAGAAATCTTTCTTGGCTGTTCCTATAAATGTATTACCAGTGCACTATTCTCAATTTTTTAACAGTAGCTCCTATTTGTCGTTACCTTTAGTAAATATTTAATCATTCCTTCGGTGGGTCCCTTCCCCCAGAGCCATCTTTAGGGGTGTGGGATCCTTAAAAAGACTCTGCCCCCATATGTTCTGGGACTTCACCAATGCATTGTTCTGCAGGTGTGGAAACATGGGACAAACCACTTATCAATCTCAAGGTAAATGTTAAGGAACAAAATGTTGATACCTACTTGAACCATTAATGTCAACTCCTAAGATGGATGAACCATTAATGTCAACTCCTAAGATGGAAGCTAGAAGTATCTCTATATTTGAAGAGCAAATCCTCAGATACTAGAGGCATAACCTTGAGCTTTTGATATTGAAGAATTGAAATTTGGAGGTGACTTTTACCATTTAAATTTCATATTTACAGTTCAATGTTCACTGTTAATTGGACAGACTGCTGTCTGCATTAAATGAATCCAGAGATTGGATACTTTATTATCTGGGTTTGTGCTAAAAGAAGATATATGGGCTTGGACATGAATTATCATAATGAATGTTTGCAAATACAAGGGAGGATAGTGGGATAGCGGCGACGGCCTTGTGTTGCCGCAAGGGAAAATGTACATATAGATACATATATACATACATACATACATATATATATATATGTAAGAAATTAAATGACAATTTTACTTTTTCCCTTTAGTGATATAATCCTTGTGATCTGAAAATGGTTTCAGGGATACTTGATTGGGAATCCTGTAACAGGAGAAATAGTGGATTGCTTTTCTAAGATTCCATTTCTTCATGGTATGGGTATCATTTCAGATGAGCTTTATGAGGTAGAACCTACTTGGTAATGTAAAGATTTTAAAGACTTTATTTCCATTTGAATTTGGTTAGTTCATGGGACTCACTGTTTATGTGTTTAGGTGAGATCCCTTACCAAAGCATGATTATTTATGTCTTGCATTTGCAAGATTGGTGTTAACTTGAGGGAACAAAACAGTGGATTCTACTAGGAATCTGAGTGCAAAAAACATTCAACATTTTCACTCACATTTCATTGTGAGGCAGATATCTACTGCCTAGGTGATGGATCTTAATTCTTTCATTACATTACCTGATTGTGGATGTCTGATTGACTGATAGTATGGGATCACCTTGTGATCTATATCATGCTGAGGAAACTAAGGCCGCGTTTGTTTGTGATGTTGAGTTTGGGATTTTTAAAAAAACCCTGAAATGTGCACAGAAGTGACAGTACAGATTTTTTTTTAAAAAGGAATAAAAGTACAATAATCTCATTTGGCTGGTTTTGGCACATGGGCACCCACCATTGACGAAGTGGCGAGAATGACAATTTTAACCCCCGTGACCGTTGTGCGAATTTTCAAAAGTTTACATCGTCGATCGTGCCTGTCTGCGAACACCAAATGTGCGTTGCTTTTTGATGGCATACTGTGTAAAAAGATGGAGCAGCGGGGTTAAAATGAAAACTTGGAGGGAGAAATCTCATGAAAATCTGTGAAAAGCTCACTCTAGGTTGCTTTTAGGGATTTTGGGGTGGGATAGACATTGAGTCTATCTCTCTC
The DNA here is from genome assembly GCA_022559845.1 of Amorphophallus konjac. Lineage (NCBI taxonomy): Eukaryota > Viridiplantae > Streptophyta > Magnoliopsida > Alismatales > Araceae > Amorphophallus > Amorphophallus konjac. The sequence continues at coordinate 474,328,021 of CM040122.1, read as the reverse complement.
CTGAGACCAGAATTTAGGTGGGCGCAGAAGCCGAGGGTATATGGCTCATTTGGTTGGAATTGTTGGGATGTCAGGGATTCCAATGATTGGAATCCTTAGAATCCCTTCCATGATCCGAACCAAACTAACCCTAAGTGATGTATGGCTTAAAATAAAGTACCTGTAACTTTTTCACTCGAATTAATATCACACAGGGGATCAATCCCTTTAAGGTTTTAAAAGTACCTGGGCCGTTCAGGCCGACCACATCTTGGGTACAGTTTGGCAGAGTCATTGCAGCATGATTTGGACCTTCGTAGTTGATTACAAAAGCTCATGGAAATGTTCAAATATGGTGCAACCTTGCCAATGAACCAGGAGTGAACATCTTGGCATTGATTTTTTTTCTCCCCCTTAAATGAGGGTTGATAACCATTGGATTCCAATGTGGCACTTAATTTAAATCATTTATGCACACATGTGAGACCTCCAACCAAAAGCCCAATGGATGGATAATCCTTGAAGTACCCACCTTTCCCAAACTCTTCTCCCTTACTTCTCCTTCCTTACTCTCCTAATATGTTGGGCGCCGTTGAATCCACTCTTTGTCTCTCCAACTCCACCTGAACCTCTCTCCAAGAACCAGTGTGTGAGCTAGCCAGAGTCATCAAGTACAATTCTTTAGGAAGTCCATGGGCCAGACTCCCTGGCACCATGCTTGACCAGTTCAAATGGTACAAGGTGGCACTGGATTGCGTTTAGGAACTGTGCCAACTACAACACATGTTTAGGACTTCTTTATCCGATGCCAGGATGTACAGTGCCAATTCTTTACCTAATGCCATGACTCCATGAGAGGACATGTTGGGTTGGATGGCTTCACACTGTATTATTTGAGGTTTGATCGCGCTTGGTTTTGAAATAGCTGGATCATAAGCCGGATTCTGACCTTTTTAGGACCTTCACAATTTAAAGGACCTATGGGTTTTCTGGGTTCATGACAAGACTGCATCTGGATTGGTTTTGCATTGACTGATTGGTCCTTGATATCTCCGCTTGCCAAATGGTGATGCCTTAGGATTCTATCAATATTCTTTCTTAAGGTGGACTTTTTGTGCTACGTAGCCTATTTAAAATAGGAAATAATCAACCTTTGGGATTCATTTGAGGTTAATAGAGAAAGTGAGCAATAATTTTGTAAATCCAGTACTTTTCTGATGAGTCCTGACCAAGATTGCACAAGTACTAGACATCCAATTATGTGAAGCTAAGAAATTAGTATTTTATATGTTCACCTCTAGTTTTTGCTATTGATTGTTTCCTTAAATGTCTCAATCCAGCTCCTTGTTTTCAAGGCATCACCTAGGCAACAAGGCACTTGAGGGTGCCCAAGGCGACAATTTGCTTAGGCGAGCATCCCATTAAGGTAATCACCTGGTTGCCTTGGTGCACATAGGCCACCTTGGGCTCACTTAGGCGGCCTTGGAAGGGCATCCACTCCTTGTTTTGCGGTCTTTTTTAGTATTCGGACAAAAGTTAAGGGGCAATTTTGAAAAAAATTGAAAAATGATATGTCAAGATTGGAAAGAGAAGATAAGGCTTCCATTTCTCTTTCTCCTTTCTCTCAGATTCTTCTCCATGTCGGTTCCTCTTCCCTCCTCTTAAGAGCATTGATTCATATTTTCATGGTGCACTTTTTGAAGCTAGTATCATTTTTGTGACTTTTTTTGATAATTGACAAGTGAAAAATTATGAAATTATTATGTTGATATGCTTATCATTTCTCTAGAAATGTGTCATATTTATGTTCTTATTTAATATAGAGGATAACTATTTGAATACCAAATTTTAGATTAAAATTTTCATATTGATTGACAAGTATACGTAAATTCTTATTTGTTTTATCCTTATTAATTTGTTATTGTTTGTCATTTATTCTGTTTTTGCTTGTTAAAATATTAGTATATGTTGACGATTTGTGAATGTCAAATTTTCTATTAATAAAAGGTAGAATTTATATGTAGAAAATGTATAGTAGTATTTCTCTTGAGATGTACTTAGTTATATAAACTAGGTTTCGCCTAGGCATCTCGCCTTGTTGCCTAAGTAGTAAGGCGGTGGGCGACTGTCTTGGTCGCCTTGGACACCTTGACAACCATGAGTCAGCTTCCCTCAAGAGAAAGGTTCTGTATCTTTTACTTAATTTGTAATAGGTAACCATCAGAGATAGGAATTACCTCCACCCATGCTGGTCTGCGTGAGACCAATTGTGAATTGTTAGAAAACTTGATTGCCGATGATTTGTTGCTTCATGAGGCCCTTTTAGGCGGGCTCGTGCGTACAGTCAAGACGTTCAGACACAAGGCTTCTTGACACGTTCTATGTCATTAGGTTCTATGAAAAGAATCTATACTGAGGAAGAGGAAGGGGATCCAAACTACATATAGTTTGGGTCGTTGGATCAACAATTTTTCATAGATCATGAGGAAGAATGGTCGGAGGACACCGTAGTGGTACTTCATCATCAGCCTGTCAATGATGACGTTGGTAGGAAAAAGATGAAATCTCAAGACAAATATATTCACCTCAAAGGTACAAGAATGAAGACTCGAGGCTTCAAGGTTGGAAAATCTTAACGATACCGGTGAATGATGTTTAACTAGGTTTCTCGTTGGGCATTATCCAGGGTGGGTTTTTTTTTTTCTACTTACTCCCTAGAGGTAAGGTGGGATGTCCTCCTCTACATTGAATATTTTCCCTTCCTTTAATAATTTTTTTTTATATTAAAAAAGAAAAGACTGCTAGTACATACGAAGCATGCATATTTAGACGATGGCATCATTGCTTCTAAGTTCCAAGTAATTTGAGCTTTATATGAGGAAGAGGTCATGCTTTTGGTTTGGTGGTCTGGCCATCCATGCATGCTGATACAAGATTCATTTTCATCGTTTATGAGTCTGTGCAAAGTGGATGTCAAGAAAAGGATGATGTGATGAATTTTTGGTGTAGTAATGCTTGTGTATTGCGGAGGACATTGTGATATATATACACACACGCACACTCATGCACACACTACTAGAATCTACCCTATTTTACTGTACCCATAATGAATCGTATCTATTATATATGCATGTTGGCATCACGGAAATATTTTCCCATTTCTTTTTTTGTTTTCAAAGAGAGAAGGAAAAGAGGGATAAAGAGGGATGCACATATAGGGCCTGTATGGGTAGCCTTTGCAGATTTTATTCCGTGAGTGCGCATCGTATCATACGATTTGGGTTCGGGTGCTGAACCTTTCCCCACTGACCGTGGTCAGTGTTGATTTACATCGGCCTAACATCCGAACACATTTGTTTAACTGTCAAAGAAATCTTGGTCTCCTACAAGGGTCCTGACACTGAGGGTATACTTGCAAGGCTCAAATTTAATTTTCACTCCCCACCGAAGAGTTAACGGAATTAGGGTTTCGTCAAGGGCCACTAGATTGTGTGAGAAACCCTACGATTTAGGGATATAGTTGCAATTTTGGGGGAGCAATGGGCATTTTTGAAGTGCCCGGAGATTTTTTGGACTTTGTGGATATTTTGATAATTTTGAGTTTTCAGGGGTATTTTGATAATTTTACTATGCCAGGGGCATTTCTGAAATTTCTAGGTTGGAGAGAAGGTGGGATAGAATCCCGAGGCGTTGAGGTCATTTCTGGAGAGTCATAGGGGTATTTTGGTAATTTTACCAGACTCCACGTAGACCTAGGTTTGAGGTGGCACTTAGGCATAGGACTGAACCGACAACGTCCCTAAGCAGAAGGAGCAATGAGGGGCTTCATAGAAGGCACACGTGCGTTGATTCATAAAGGGAGGGGTATGTACACAATCTTCCGAAAGTCGGGAACTCTTATAATTTTCCCTGATCGGTGTGTAATATTGGGAAAAAAAACTGTAGGGTACATTGAATACATTTACGGTCCAAGTGAGTACAAGGGTTGTCGGCGAGTTGTCGACTGTACATGAAGAGTCTCCGCACTGACGCGGAATGTGGTGACATAGTTCCAATTACAAAAGTTTGCAGGACAAAATTGCAAATAACATTACTTATGTTTCTCGCAGTCCCTAGAAGGGCGTTTTCACAATTCTCTTATTATAGGGGCAGAACTACATAATTTAGCCATCTCGAGGGCGTAGAAACTTACAAACTTGACCCACAGAGGGACATAATTACACATATAGCCCTGAGGGGTATAGATACAAGACCTGGGGATCACCTACCCCTCGAGGACCAAAAATAACGAATAATGTTCCTCTCGTCCGTGTGCAAGTGTCTCTGCTCGTAGCGCGTACTTCCTTCCTCATGCTGGACCCTCGGGGGTCTATTTATAGAAGTTGGAGGGCCACCCGGAGGTGTTTGAACCCGTACGGGTTGGACGGGATAAAAATGACCCCCTTTTTTTCTCTTCTTTCTTTTTTTTTGTTTTTCTTCTGCGGGAGAGAAAAAGGGGGGGGGGGGTTCAAATGACCCCAGACCCCACCCGGGGTCATTCGACCCTAGTCAGACCTCCCAGGGTCGAATGATCCCCGGTAGGTCCTGCCCGGGGTCGTTTGACCCCGGGCAGGGCCCAATGGGGTCAAACGACCCCGAGCCGGTCCCCTGAGGTCGCGCGACCCCGGGCGGGTTCCCCCCGGCCTGCTCCTTTGTATAAACCCTTGGTTTTGGGGTTTTTTTCAACCTTTTTCTCGCAGCACGTCACGTGGAGAGAGAAGGGAGCATTCTCCTTGTTCGTTTGTCACCTTCCCCGCGCCATGGGCCACGAAGTGGGGATTTGTGTTTGTCCGAACAGCGTGATACACGTGCGTGGGACTTCTTCAGTGGTGTGTACATCATCCTTTGTATCTTCTTTTCTTGTTGCGAGGGTTTTCTTCGCTTATGTTGAACATCCAAGGGAGAAAAAACTCGACCCCTTTAGGGTTTTGTCCGGAATCACGCGATCCTGACAATCGTGCAGGATTTAATCCGGTTCTTGACCACCTTGCTTCCTGCGAAGGGTTTATAATTGAAGTGACATACGGGCCACAGAGTCCCGATGTGTGAAAATATTCCACGGAGTGGCGATGCACCAAATGACGAACCCCGACCACCTCGAGGGAAAGGTCTCAATTTATCCGAGACAAATAGTGGGTGCAACAATGCACTAGCCTTATGTTTGTTTAACTTAATTTTAGGTGAGTTAAGGGAGGAAAAAGACTCATTTATTTAACCTCCTTACATGATCTGAAAGATAACATATATGCATACCCCTTAGATCTTTCATATTCTCGTGTGCCCTCCAAAATCTTATATTTTACATCTTTAACAGAATCTTCCTTCAACTTTGATGTTACTGGAACTAGAAGGATACAACCAAAGCAATTAATATTACTTATTATGAGTACATAGATGACAATATAACAATGCTCGATGTAAAGTAGTCTACAAAAGATTTTGAGGCTATCTATGCAGTACGTACCCAAATACCCTTTTCACTTATTAGGATGCATTCTTGATGCAAATTATTACACGGATATAAATAGGTTTACAATGTTTTTTTTCATCTGCCTCTTTCTTTAATGTGGATGAGAACGGAATCTAGTGTAAAAATGACATCTTTATTCTTCAGTTGGCAATGAAATCTTGTGAAGGGCAGGATTTTGACTATCCTACGTCCATAGAGTGTGCCAAGAATCTAGGTGTCGTCAAGAATGTGAGTAACTGCATCTATCTTCCTACTCTTAAAATACTTTTGATGGGGCTGATCATTTCTGTGCAGTTTCTTTCAGAGATCGACGAAGCCTTTCCTTTGGACCCTTCATGTCCATTTTTATCTCCAAGGCCAAAGGGCATTACAGGGGACAGAAGGTTTCTTCAGATGTACATTGGAGAGGAGCTCAGGCCACCAGTAGCTCCTGATCTAAAGTGTAGAGTGAGCTATCTATCTAGTGTCTAAGCATCTGCATGGTGAAATTATATATGATGGTCCTGTTTCCTGCCTTAATTCATTATATGTCTTTGTTGGAATATGTACTCCTTTGGACCCATGTCCACTGATTGATTCAGATGGTTTAGTAGTTATGGGACAAAGTCATGTAAGAAATATCATCATGTCTCTCAAACAAACGATAAGTCATGGTTCTTAAACAAACGATCAGTCATGGTGGGACATTAAGAAGAGGCTTTCATTTACTCCTTTCCCTTTTTTCTTTTTTTTTGGAAGTAACATGCGAAAATTTTTCCAGTAGATTACATACCCAAGGACTAGAATCTAGATGGTATACATTTTTATCTTTACTCGATTATTCCCAACCTCTACCAACACAAATGTTCAATCGAAAGAATATCCATTATTGTGAACCTACAATGCATAAAAGGATAAAGCCCCAATAGGAGAATCATCTTTCTACTGTCAATTACGGGCCTTTACTTCAAATAGATCAATGATTTTTCTGAATTGTTGATCTCTGTAGACTCAGTCAATTTTCCCTGAATTGGCATGTCTTTGTTATGATGTTGAACCCCACAAAATTCACAAGCATTCTCTGATATTTACAACAAAATTCAGAAATTAAAATGCATTATGTCATGGCTAGCAACGGTATGAGATCGTCGCCGTCACATGAACACCCATAGATGCGCGGCGCAAAGTCACATACCCCACTCAACAAAATTTACACAAAGTCAAGCTTTTTAGCTTCTTATGACACTGGGACACTCAGCGAACACCTGGTGGGCGGCACAAAGCCACACACCCACCCAATCAAATAGACTCAAAGTCAGAGATTCTGGTCTCCAGGTAATATTCCCCAGGTTTCGCACCTAAGTCCCCCACTCCGGAGTCGAGGGCAGCAAGATGTGCCAAGGGGAAATCAATAAACAAACAAGAAGAGCTCCACTTGTCCTCTGCTGAAAGGAAGGCCAGAAAAAGATTTTTTAAAAAATTGCCAGAACCACTGGACTTTTGTAGTGTTTTTTCTCTCTTTGAATTTAACATATTTTCATGATATTGTCTTATTTATAATACTATGCTATAAATAAGGATATTGTCATGCATGTCTTTTTGAGTGCAGGAGTACAGTTATTATCTGGCCTATCATTGGGCAAACAATGATGTGACTAGAAAGGCTCTCCATATCCAAGAGGTACGATCTCTCACATGTAAAACCAATGAACTATAAACATCCAGAATGTAATGAAGATGGAGGGGGTGTACAACACCCCTATTTCAAAATCTTTGTGCATCTTTTAGATCTTCGTCGGCGTTAGTGGAACTATTATTGTGCAACTTCGTTGTGGCAAGAAAAACCAAGCCTTTTGAAGTATTTTTTGTCAGTATCATCTAGTGGTAGCTAGGAACAGTCACATGTCTGGCTTACATTTCTCATGGGAAGGCTGGTGGCCATTTGTCCGGGCGGCGGCGTTTTAATTAACAACTGTCATTACTACGAAACAGTAACCATTGTGATTATTCTTGCACTAAGAGAGTAATGTAATTGCGATCATTAGTTATAATAAGATGGTGCGCAGGGAACTGTGGATGAATGGGTGAGATGCAGGCGCGATCTTCCTTATGCAAAAGATGTAGAGAGTGCTATTATCTATCACCTCAATCTCACAAGCAGAGGCTATCGTGCATTGGTGTATAGGTAGGCATGTGTCAAGCAGAAATTGTCGCGTCTGAACTTCGAGGTAAAATTATCACCTTTTACATGATGTTCATTCTGTTCTCATATATATGTTTCTTCTTTGCATGGCCCAGCGGTGACCATGACGCGCTTATACCATTTCTTGGTACACAAGCTTGGATTAGATATCTTAATTTCCCCATTGTGGATGATTGGCGGTCTTGGCTTGTGGATGGCCAAGTTGCCGGGTGAGCCAACGTCTTTGAAACCATGCCATCCGTAAGCTATATATATATATAAGTGGGCAGTACTTGTGTTATGATCGAGTACATGATCGAGTTCAAAGTTTAACGTCTGGTTATCATCCGTACGTGTTGGTTCTTGCAGATACACGAGGTCATATGCCAACAACTTGACATTTGCCACTGTGAAAGTAAGTGTTGTTCGATCTGGTACGTTAATTAAAATGATGTCGGTGGGGAGGGGGGGGCTCTTGATTAATTAACCAATTAAGTGCATGTTGATGTATAGGGTGCAGGCCATACAGCTCCGGAATACCAACCAAAGCAATGCTTGGCCATGGTTCAGAGATGGACGTCTCGTAGACCCTTGTGATCTCGCGTTCTTCCATGTGGACACGTGTCACTATCAGACTTATTAAACCGTACGTGTGGCTGCATGCGCTGTCGTACCGGATAATAAGGCGCCCCTTTTTTAATGATTCATAAATTGGCTGTGAAAAATTATCACATTTAAATCCTCCTTTCTCGTTGTTTAATGTGATGTTCCTGGTTGATGTTGATTAATTAGCTCGTAAGTAATTAGGCTGATACATTTGTCAACGATTGAAGCTTTTATGTACGTCAAGTGTACTTTGAATGAAGATGTATCATATTTAAACATGATAAGTTTCAAAGGAAAGAGTGAAAAAGTAATAATAATTACTTGGGTTTAAACTAACTCCATTTTTTCTATTCGTTATCAAAGAGGGTCTTAAGTTCCAGAATATATGCCTTCATGTATTTAACATACTAAAAGTTTAACATGTTAGTTATTAAGAAAACGCCTGGATGTGGGATTAGCGGATCGAGTTAATTACTTATTAATTAAGGTTCCTCATCTCCCCACACTCGCGTTGAAATTGCAAACTTGATCTACGACACATATCAGAGAATAAGAAAAGTTTTTTAAAAAAAACAAATTGAAGGATGTGGGCTTCACATTTTTTAAGACTTATTGATCTAATGTGGATCAATTAAAACATAGTGTACAAATCAACACCCCCCCTTCCCCAAGAACTTTCCTCTCGTCCCAATTTCATACACGAGTATTTAGCCAAAAGGGGAAAAAAGATATCTGAAATCCCCTTAATATTAGGATAATGAATAATTGGGTAACACAAGCGGGCAGTAATTAACCCGAGTTAATAGTCGGGAGTAACTAGGGTTAGCGGGATCTCCACATAAAATTATCTCCATTCGTGACTCAAATTAGAGTAAGTCTAGTTTATTCTCATATTCTAGATTAAAATTGAGATAACTCAATCCAACAATTTCATGCAATATATATATATATATATATATATATATATATATATATATGTATATATTCAAATGGCACGTGTAGATATCATAATTTTGATGGTCCAAGGAGCATGAATGAAGATTCCAAATCGGGGTAAGCACATGACAGCTTTTGACTAGCGAGCCTCAATATATAGGTTCATCGGATCGAACCCGTGAAGCGCCGCTTTCTGTCAGTCTGCAAGTGTCGTTTGAACGTTGGCGTGCTGTAAAACCATGGAAACTACTGATTTTAAAATTCAAGAAAATAAAGTTTCTGATTTTAAAATTAGTGATTTCAATATTAACAGATTTAAAATATCTGATTTTTCATATTCGGTGATTTTGAACTGAACAGTAAAATCGGTTAGAAGAGATACCAGACATGTGGGTCATCCGATTTTAATTAAAACTCGGCAACTTACATCACTCCCAAGTGTTTAAAGTCCTAGGAAAGTAGTGTAAAATTACTTATAATTTCAACATTCCAAACATAAGAAATATAACCCGATTGTCGGGTCATGCGTGCGATCATCGCATTTAAGGCGTCTAATATACGATTTACCACATAGATCAATAAAAATATGGAGGGAAATTATTGTTTCAAGTCAATGTATGCTCATCAAAAGTACAATTCAAGCAAAGTCATTCTCAACATTTATTGAGCCTTTCAAAAATTAGGAGCATAAATTATAATTACATAGAATCTAAAATTTATAACTCGGTGATTCACCCTTCTACCTTCGCTTAGGAGAGGTCGTAAGAGTTCTAAATTTTAATATCTAATTGCTCCGCTTTTCTACACTTCAGAGGGGAGCGAAGCAGGTGTAGACAGCTCCATAGAGACGTTGAGAGAGATTTTTCGGAGTATCAAGTACTTGGGCCGATCCTTTTGTTATCCTCTCTGCGTATGACCAACAAAAAAGTATAGTTAAATAAATTTTTTTAAAGAATGATAATTTTAATTAGAAGAATTTATGGTTGGCCGGTAGTGGTGCCAATAGAATGAAGGGATTTTTACATATATGTATATATATCCTCATAAAATTTGATTTTGTCAAATATATCTCCGATCTGAACATATTATCACGAATATCTTCGAAATAAGAGTAATGTCATGATTATATTCTCGACGTAACTCCTGTCTATTTAACCCGAGTTAAGTGTGAGATAAAAAGTAAGATTTATATATATATATACCTCTGTAAAATTTGATTTTGTCAAATATATCCTACATCTAACGATCTTGGATGATATATTTCACGGAATATTATCTTCCCGTCGATAATAATAAATTAAAAAGTATAACTATAATATTTTTGCCTGACTGAAAGATATTTATGATAATATATTCAGATAAAAAATATATTTGATAAAATTAAAATTTACATGAATTTATATATATATATAAAAATCCCTTAAATGAAATACCGGGCGCTCCGAACTAATCTGCCCGCTGTCCCATCTCATCCGGCAGGATGCGGGGAGCCCATCAACCAGCCGTCACGTAGCAGGTCATGGGACCACTAGCGCGACCAGTTACACCACCACCACCACCAATGCCGACTCCTCCTCAACTTCTTCATCTCCGGCTGCTCCTCTCCGCCCTGGTGCTGCTGCTGCTGCTGCTGCTGCTGCTGTGCTCCACCACCACGCTCATTCTCGCCGCCGGGCACGCCGTCTCCCATCTGCCGGGCTTCCATGGCCCCTTGGAGACCGGGTAGGTCATCCATCGAAGACCCATCTCTCTCTTTCTCTCTTCCCTTCTCCTTCTTCTTCTGGTGTATATATGTATATATGGGGAGTTGAAGCAGTGTGTGAAGACATTCACGTTCTTTCCTTTGGTTTCTGCTGCAGGTACGTGGGGTGGACGACCGGAACGACGCGCAGCTCTTCTACTACTTCGTGCAGTCGGAGCGGAGCCCCGACGAGGACCCCCTGCTGCCGTGGCTCACCGGCGGCCCCGGCTGCTCCTCCCTCACCGGCCTGGCCTTTGAGATTGGTAATACATAATTATTCGGCTAACATGTATATATTATATGCATATGTGTGGCTTCCATCATATACCCACCCTACCGAGCACAAGAATAAGACGAGACACAACTAATCAAGTCATTGGAGAGTATATATATATATATATATATATATATAGAATAAGACGAGACTTTGGACATTATACACACATAACCCCCTCTAGGCTGTAGGTTCACCAAATCGTGGGGGTGTTTTCATATACACTGAACATATAGGGAGTATTTTACAGAGACTCATTGGCCAGGATATTTTTTCACAAAATATATGATGTTTTAGGAGGTTATGTGCAAAAATATTAAATTATATATCTATAAAGCTTGCTTTGGAAAGGATTATGTGGATCAATTTTAATATTCGGATTCCATAATATAATTGATCTTTCCTGAGTAGAAAGTGAACGTTTTAATCCCCGAGAGATATGAGTCTGGGATTTGCTAACCTTACTAGGTTGCCCGTCACAAAAAAATGAACATTTTGGCTATTACCTGCGAAGAGATTTCAAGGGAGAGGAGGAAATGACAGATGGGTGAAGATTTTTGTCGAATGTGTTTTACAGTTGTTTTAGCTTAATTAATTTTGTAGAGGTATAAAAATGGAAGTCCCCAATAATTCCAAATTGGTTGGTGAGAAGACGATAAGTCTTCACCCCTTAACTCAAGAGACATTTTTTAAAAGACACAATTCTACCTGACCTCAGAGGACAGTATCTCTTTCGTGAGCGTTTTGGATTCTAGTCCATGTTCAACTGGAAGATGGATAAAATCATCAGATATGTTCGGCTAGAGAATTGATCGTCCCTTCTTTATCAACTAAGTAAAACATTCTTGTTTTTTTCAATGGAGGACAGCTGATTTGGGCTCAAGCAGAACAGATCAATATCAATATTGCTGGCTCTAGTTGATTCATGACTCAACCCAATCATTAATTGGTTACAACCTTAGTGATGCATGCTTATTTTTTTCCAATTAATTTTGATATGTTTGTTTTAGGTATGGCGTAGGTCCTTTAGGTTTTCTTAGAGTTTGATATGATGGGAGCATACTGGCCTTAGTGTTCGTTAAGAGAAGGATCCTTCAGATCCTGCTGGGGTTACTCCTCATTGTATAGTCTTCTTTCTCGCTCTTTCTCATTTCTCTCTTGGTATAGTTTGTATCCTACTAGGAATAGGTCTTTGACCATTGGCCTTGCCCTCCTTTGAAGGTCTTGTACTTGTATATATATTGCATATATGTTATGGGAGAGATAAGCTCTCCAATTTGTCACATCGTAACATGGTATTAGAGCCTCCCTTGCCATAATCTCGTCGACCGTCGGCATCATTCACGAAGTCTCCCCTCCTTAGCGTTGGTTGCCTCCACCTCCGCCCCAAAGCGCCCCTACACCATCGCCCCACAGTCCGCCAGGAGCTCTGCCTTGTGCAGACTTGTCAACCATCTTCACAGCACGGCCGCCTCCGCCTGCCAGGTGCTCCGGCTTGCACAGACCAGCCACGGCCACCCTTACAGTGCAGCTGCTGCCTGGCCGAGGTCTCCCTATTGCGCCATTACTGCCGCCTGATAGGAGCTCCGCCTAGCTACTGCTACTTTGACTTCCTGCAGTCCTGCCGCACTGCTCACCGTCGTCGCCACCGGTCACCAGTTGCAAACGTCTGCTGCCTCGCCACCTGTCACTTCTGCAACTGTCGTCGCCGCCGCCGGCTGCCCTGCAGTCTACTGTCCTAGCCGGAGGAAGAAGAAGACTGGGTACATTGTGCCTAGATCTTCTTCTATTGTATTTGGTCCACTACGCCAGACGTTGGCCTATTGCACCCATTTTCTAGGGTTGACGTCATCTTCCGTACGACATCATCTTCAACACCTACTATATACCCATCTAGGGGTTTTTCGACGCTCGATTGCATCTGTGTAGTCGGTTTTATCATTCGACATCTCTTTTGGGACCTTTTGCCTCGGCACCATGTCGTCCATGCCAAATATTCCCAAGATAGATATTTAATTGACTGGGGTCAACAACTATGCTGTTTGGGCCGCTACACTACGCTCAAATTTGCGTACTTCAAAATTATGGGGATATGTTGATGGTTCCTTCCCTTTAGTTATTGTTCCTACAGCTGATTCCCCTACTAGCATTGTCGCATACCTTGCTACAACTACCAACATCAAATCCAACACTACTCCTATTGTTTCGACTGCAACCACTCTTCAGGCTTGGAAAGATACCAATGAAATCATCATAGGGTATATTTTTTGCTTTGTTGATCTTTACATCCGTATGGACTTGTTGGAGCGCACTACTTCTCGCCTTCACTGGCTTTATCTGGCCAAGCGCTACATTCAAGCCGGTGATGCTCCTAAATATCAGTTGCACAGTGAGCTTGATAGTCTCTGTTAGGGTGAGCTCTCTATTCAGGACTTCTTTACTCGACTGCGTCACATCTAGTCCGAATTAGATACCATGAATGCCACTGGCCGGTTTCTCATTGATCGTGTAGCCAACAACGGGATCGTCAACAGCTCTATCACTTTTTAATGCTCCTCTGACCTGAGTTCGAGGCCCTTCGAGCACAACTTCTTCATTGCTCTCCTCTACTTACTTTAGATGATGCTCTAGCTAAGATCATTGTTGCGGAGACGTGGTTTTGTGCTCTTGCTTCATCTTCTACTCCTTCTGAGATAGTGCTGGCAATCTCGACACGCCTTTTTTGCCAGCGTACCTCCCCCAGGCTTCTACTGGAGATACCATTGGCTCTGCGGCTCGACTCTTCTGCCACTATTGTCATCTTCGAGGTCATCTTCGAGATACTTGTCCTCAGCTTCTTCGCAAGCAGAATCGCTCCGCTTGCCTTACAGTTGCTGTTGTTGATGCAAAGTTTTCTACTTCAGATCTCTCGGTCACATCTCCTACTGCTCCAGATGTGGCACAGTTGGCCAGCTAGCAGACTCAGCTTGCCTCTAAACTTCAATAACTTCAGCAACTCTTCAGTCCGCTGGTCTTCTAAATGAATCCTCTGCTATGTCTGCCACCTCTGGTATTGTCTTAACCTGGATCTTAGACTCTGGGGCTTCTCATTATATAACTTATGATGGCTCATTACTTATAGATTGTTCTCCTGCTCTCACTCACTTGCAAATTCACACTGCTGACAACACTCTTTCGTGTCTCTCAGTGTGGTACCATCACTCGCACATCTGACCTTTCTAGTCGTTTGACCCTTTCTCCTATGCTTCATGTTTCCAGACTTGCTATGAACTTAATTTCCATTAGTCGCCTTGCCGATGCTAGATACACTATCTCATTCACCTCCTCTTCATGTTCTATGTAGGATCCACATACAGGTCAGAGAATTGGAACATGTTGTAGAATGGACAGCTTGTATCGCTCGGAGTCACTACATCTCCTTCGACTAGCATCTCCTTTGGCACCCATTGGACGACTTTATCTATTGTTGACCTTTGACATCGTTGTCTCGGTCATCCTTTTGAAGCTCGTCTCAAATCTTTGTTTCTGTCAGGAGTCTTACGGTCTCAACAGTATTCCATTCATGTGTGTCATTGTGAGGGTTGTAAGCTTGTTAAGTATTCTGCCCTCCCTTTTTCTTTTCGAGAGTCTGTATCTTCATAACCTTTTGATTTAGTGCACTCTGACATTTGGGGTCCATATCCTTTGCCTTCTATGACGGGTTTTCTCTATTATGCTAGCTTTATTGATGATTGTACTCGCTTCACTTGGGTTTTTCTTATGCACCAGAGATCTGACCTTCTTTCTATTTATCGTCAGTTCTCTGAGATGGTTTACACCCAATTTCATTGTCGCATTAAAGTATTTCGTACTGATAGTGCTCGCGAGCACCTCTCTACTTACTTTCGAGACATCCTATCTTCACGTGGAACCCTTCCTCAACAGTCCTACTCTTACACTCCATAATAGAATGGAGTTGTCGAGCACAAGCTTCGTCATATCCTTGATATTGCTCAGGTGCTTCTGCTCTTTGCTCCGTTCCTCGTGCTTTCTGGGTAGAAGATGTTCTCATTTCTATTTATCTTATTAATATCACATCGTCCTCTATTATTTTCGGGTGTACTCCCTACGAGCGCCTTTACGCTTCGTAGTCTCCCTATTGGGATTTTTGTACCTTTATTTGCACGTGTTTTGGTCTGCTCTCTTCTCATGAGCGCACAAAACTCTCTCCGTGAGCAATTAAGTGTGTTCTCCTTGGGTATAGCATGGAGCACCATGGGTATTGTTGCTATGATTATGTAGATCATCGACTTCATATCTGTCATCAGGTTACCTTTTTTAATGACGTTCCTTTCTTTGCCTCTTGCTTTCGAGTTTCGGCTCAAGATCCTTCATTCATATCTGATTCTAGACCCTCTCCTCCAGTCATTATCCCGGGTTTTCCTCTTGTTGAGCCTTCTCCTGCTCCTTCCCCCTTGCCTCCCGAGTCTTTTTCACCTCCTCAACCTCCCATTGTCCATGTCTACAGTGGCCGTTCTCTTGAACCTGGAGATGTTTCTATTTCACTGGCTGACGATGTTGGTGACTCTCAGGGATAAGATGCGCTCACTCCTGCTCCTATTTTGCCTCCTGCGGATCCTCCACGACGTAACTCTCCACGTAACAACTATCCTTTTGATAGACTTAGTCTTGATTTGGTTGACAACTACTCTCCACAGTTCTCTACCTTTCTTGCAGCCCTTTTCACCTATCAGGAACCTCAGAGTTATTGCCAGGCAGTTCGGTCTCTCGAGTGGTGGCAGGTTATGGACGAGGAGCTTCATGCTCTTTAGCGGACTCAGACTTAGAATCTTATTTCACTTCCTCCCGACGTTTTTCCTATCAGCTACAAGTGGAGTTACAAGATCAAGACTACGTCTGAAGGTAGCATTGAGCGTCATAAGGCTCGACTTGTGGCACGAGATTTCACTCCGGAGTATGGCATTGATTATGAGGAGGCTTTTGTTCTGGTCGCCAAAATGACCATTGTTCGTACTCTCCTTGCTATTGCGACTGTTCGGCAGAGGCTTCTCTTTCAGCTTGACGTGAAAAATGTCTTTCTTCATGGTGACCTTTCTGAAGAACTCTACATGCAGCCTCCTTTGGGTCTTTCTACACTACTACTCCATGTCTGTCAACTTTGCAAGGATATATACAGACTCAAACAAGTTCCTCAAGCTTGGTTTGAGCGGTTCCGTTAGGTTGTTCTTGATGCTGATTTTCAGGAGAGTGTAGAGGATTATGCTCTCTTTGTCCGAGTATCTCCTCTTGGTCATGCCATTCTTCTTCTCTATGCTGACGACATGATCGTCATTGGAGATGATCTTGTTGCTATTGCCTCTCTTAAGCACCGCCTCTATCGGCAGTTCGAGATGATGGATCTCGGGTCCTTATGCTATTCTTGGTCTTGAGGTCTCGTACTCCATCAATAGAATTATATTGATGACATTTTTCAACATTCTGCTTTCTTTGATTTTCGTACAACGGACACCCATATGGAGCTTTATCTCAAGCTTCATCCATCCGATGGTGTTCCCTCAGACGATCCTACACGCTATTGTCAGCTTGTTGAGGCCTTGGTGTATTTGACTATTTCCCAACCTGACATTGCTCATGCTGTTCATGTCTTGAGTCAGTTTGTCAGTGAACCCACCTCTGTTCACTTTGCTGCTCTTTTGTGTGTACTTCTGTATTTGCGTGGCACTATTTGACACTCCTTATTTATGCCGTCTACGATCACCTTGGAGCTTTATGCTTATTTGGACGCTGATTGGACTGATGATCCTACTAATCGTCGTTCTACCATCGGGTTCTGCATTTTTCTTGGCTTCTCTCTTATTTCCTGACCAAGCAAGAAGCAAATCGTTGTCTCTCACTCTAGCACTGAAGCTGAGTATCGTGCCATGGCTAACACGTTTGCTAAGATAGTTTGGCTTCGTCATCTTCTTCATAATTTCAGAGTCGACCACTCGGCTCCCACACCACTTTATTGTGACAACCGGAGTGCTCTTTAGATCGCCGGTAATCCTTTCTTTCATGAACGGACTAAGGATATTGAGATTGATTGTTATTTTGTCCGCCAACAGTATCTCTCTGGTATTTTGTCACTACCTCACATTTCCTCCGCCAAGCAGCTTATTGATCTCTTCAC
Source organism: Amorphophallus konjac (assembly GCA_022559845.1). Classification (NCBI taxonomy): domain Eukaryota; kingdom Viridiplantae; phylum Streptophyta; class Magnoliopsida; order Alismatales; family Araceae; genus Amorphophallus; species Amorphophallus konjac. The sequence continues at coordinate 474,310,646 of CM040122.1, read as the reverse complement.
AAAGTCTCAAACGACTCCGCACTTCAAAGAACTCATTGGCAAACTCTCAGTGTATGATCCCCCATGAGTTTGAGGGTGGGTATTAAGAGAAGGATCCTCCGGATCCTATTGAGATTGCTCCTCATTCTATAATCTTTCCTTCTTTCTCCTTCTTTCTCCTTTCTCTCTTGCTGTAGTTTGTATCCTACTAGGAATAGGTCTTTGGCCATTGGCCTTGCCCTCCTTTGAGGCTCTTGTATATATATTGCATATATGTTATGGCAGAGGGAAGCTCTCCAATTTTCCACATTGTGATAGTGTTGAATCCCTATTCTTGGACTAAGGTTTGTGATGAACCATCTGATTGAGAAATAACATCTGACATTTTACTTTTCATCCTGTTTTTCTTTTCTTTTAAATCTAATCAATGTCCATTTCGTAGGTTGCTAGTATCATCTTTCTTGATTCCCCTGTTAGGACTGGGTTCTTCTTCTCGAAGAACCTTGAAGGTTACAAGGTTGGAGACATGAGCTCTAGTATACAAGTCCGGACATTTATAAGAAAGGTATTACTTGTGTTGTAGTTTTCAACTCTTGGGTACAAATATTGTGGGAGTGTGGTGGGTAAGGACCTATATTCCAACTTTATCTCGTGTTTCATTGGCTTGATGAGCACCCACATTTCTATGTTGCCGGTGATTCCTATGTTGGAAAGGTTGTTCCTGTTGTTACTCATCTAATATCTGAAGGTACTCGATATTCTCATTACAATTTTGCCTTTTCCAGGATCATAGAGGTCAGTAGAACCATTCGTGGGCAAGGGAGGGCTCAACGTAGAAGTTCTTTTTGGCTTTATATTATGTCTTCGTTGTTAGAACGTGGAACTCGAACTCGTCACCGTTTATCTTTATACGCGGATTGATCTGCCCGGTTAAGTCGCGGGGATCAAGGGGGCAGCGTCACTTGCGGAGGTTTCCGGGGGCGGAGCCCCCAGAACAAAATTTATTTTTATTGCAGGGGCATTATTGTCTTTTGTACCCTGACTGTTGGGCGCCCTAATCTCCTTATATAAAAGGGCTGCGAACTCTCTCTTTGTATGATTCTGGGTGTATTTTTATCTTAGAGGAAACCCTACTGCGGATGTAGATGTAGGAAGGCACATCGCCTCCGAACCACGTAAATCTCGGTGTTCTTATGGTTTGATCTTTTCTTCCCCTTTATTCTTCCTCCTCTGTTATTTGTCCATCTCTATAAGTACTCCGATTTCTAACATTCGTGCAATGGGACTCTGAGAAGCTGCAACAGACAAATTAGAAATTAAGCAATATATGTTTAACAATTGGAGTCTATCAATCAATCGTCTAACATGCTAGCCTCTACCATATTTGACAATATTTCTGGGAAGCTCCGTACATTTTCCTCTGTTTCACACTGACGTTCACTTAATTATCTTTCCGTTCATTTCTTATTGTGGGTGGGGGTGATTTGCAATCTTTGTGGGAACAATAATGATAGCTGCTGTAGAACTCATGAAAGCTGAAAGTGGCACCTACTTTGAGCTATAAACCTTTACTTTGGATATTCCTTGATTTAATTGGATATCTTAACTTTTCAATTGTTACTCTTCTTTGAAATCTTGAAATAGAAGTCAAAGCCTAGTCTGGTTCTGTTTAGCACATTTTGAATTGGAGGTAAAATAGAAGGGAAAAGGATGCCAAGGAGAAATTTCCTCTTGCTATTGGTTGGGAGGGTGGATAATTACATATGCATTCTCCTAGAATCTTACGTTTCATACTCTACACCGCCATATTTTTTGCATGAGTAATGTTTTGTGCACCAAATCCGTGCATAAAATCATCTCAAAACGTAACGTTTGATCTCATTAGCTTAAAAAAAGTTGAAAAGATTATCCCTGTGTAAAAAAGACGCCCGCGTCAACCCCGTACGACACACTTTTTCGAACATTAAATATGAAACACGGTCATCAAGAAAATACATGAATAAAATATTTTATGAAAAAGTGAAATATATTATTCCACAAATAAAATATTTGGTATAGAATTGAAATATTTTGTTAAGTTTCATTCTTATACCAAAATATTTTCATTTCTATAGTGTTTTAATCTTATAACAAAATGTTTCATTTATACAGTGTTTTATCCTTATAATAAATGTTATGTTCACGTAATAAAATATTTCATTTATACAAAATATTTCATTAGTTTATTGTTGAAGTCAAACAATATGTTTCATTCCTATAACAAAATATTTCATTCGTATATAAAATATTTTATTCCTGTATTTTCTCGCTTACTGCACTCCGTATTTAATGTTCAAAAAAATGCACCGTACGAGATCTGACGCGGACGTCCTTTTCTGGGCAGGGAGAGTCTTTTCAACTTTTTTTAGGCTAATAAGATCAACCGTTGCATTTTGAGATGGCTATTCTCCCGTAATAGGTAATCTTATTTCACTTATGTCCCTTGGGTTCTAATAAGGTCAAAATTAATATTCTATTTAAGATGGAAAATATAAGATTTTAGAGGGGTAAAAAGAGAGAGCATGAAAGATCCTAGGGTATATGTGTTCTCATTTTGATCATGTGAGCAGGGTTTGCCGACCCGTCCGACCCGGCCGACCCGGTCTCTGCGCGGGACGGGTCGGGTCGGGCGGGTCGCACTGCGACCCGGTCCGCCCCGGTGCCTCTCCCACCTCCGGCGCCCCCCGCCCCCTCCTACTGCGGCCCTCCGACGCCTCTCCCACCTCCGGCGCCCCCCCGCCCCCCTCCTGCTGCGGCCCTCCGGCGCCCCCCGCCCCCCTCCTGCTGCGCCCCCCCACCCCCTCTCCCACCTCCGGCGCCCCCCGCCCCCTCCTGCTGCGGCCCCCCACCGCCCCCCTCTCCCACCTCTGGCGGCCACCACCGCCCCCCCACCTCTCCCACCTCCCCCTACCCCTCCTGTTGCGCCCCCCCACCGCCCCCCTCTCCCACCTCCGGCGGCCACCACCGCCCCCCCACCTCTCCCCCCTCCCCCACCGCCCCCCAACCTCCGGCGGCCCCACCACCGAGATCGCTCCCCCCCGCCCCCACCGCCCCCTCCCTCTCCCACCTCCTGCGGCCCCCCACCACCCCCTCTCCCACCTCCGGCGCCCCCCTGCCCCCTCCTGCTGTGGCCCCCCACCGCCCCCCTCTCCCACCTCCGGCGGCCACCACCGCCCACCCCACCTCTCCCACGGTCCAACCTCCCCCTCCCCCTCCTGCTGCGGCCCCCCACCGCCCCCCTCTCCCACCTCCGGCGGCCACCACCGCCCCCCCACCTCTCCCACGGTCCCACCTCCCCCTCCGGCTGCGGCCCCCCACCGCCTCCTGCTGCGGCCCCCCACCGCCCCCCTCTCCCACCTCCGGCGCCCCGACCCGCCCCGCCCCGACCCGCTCGTACCGAGCCGGGTCCCGCCTCGCACCGCACCGGTACGTGGCGAGACGCACGGGACAGAGCGGGTCGGTCCGTCCCGTCCACGACCCACGGCCCGTGCGACCCGGCGCCCGCCTGGGTCGGGTCGGGTCGTGCGGGTCAATGCGGGTCGGGGCGGGACGGCAAACCCTGCATGTGAGGAGATTAAATGAGGGTAGATTAGCCTTTTTTTCTATCTTAATTACATAAAGTTAAGTTAAATAGACAACTACATGACGGTATGAACCTCAACAGATGATGAGACCTCTCCCTTAGGAGGTAACTAGATGAGAGATGGAGGAGCATTTTACGACCACACGTCCTCAGCAACCATCTTCTGAAACTTAGTTGTGCATTTTTTTGCTGCAGGTAGGAGAGCCGGGGATAAATTGCATGCCAATCTCAAGGTAAATGTTTTACGGGACAAAATCATGCCTAGATACCTACGTGAACTGTTAATTGTCTAGATAAGTTGTTTAATGAGTATTTTTGGACTAAACTGGGAGAACGCTGTAGTTCCATGAAGTCCTACCTCCGAGGTTGGCTATATGCAATTCCTTGCCTATAATTTTGACCAAACAGTGGACAGTAATCCATCTCGTTTTGTATATGTTTGTGTAGATGTGCACATAAATCTGATATTGTGGCTCTTCATTATATCATTAGTCTAGCGTATGGCATGTAATCTGCTAAGAGCATCTTCTTTTGTTATTTGCATGGCTTGAAAATGGTTTCAGGGTTATGTGATTGGGAATCCTGTTGTAACAGGAGAAAGAGTGGATCGCCTCTCTAGGATCCCATTTCTTCATGGTATGGGCATCATTTCAGATGAGCTTTATGAGGTATGAGTATCTATTTAAAAGGATTCCTGATAATTTGAGCTTTGAAAAGCTTTATTTCTCATTTTGAATTTGGTTTTTTTAATCGGTGATCATGCGTTAGATGGGAACCTTTAAAATATGGACTAATGGTTTCATGCATTTTAAGAAGATGCCGCTAAGCCAAAGAGACCAAAAAAAAAAAAAAAAGAACAAGGAAGGATTCCACTGGTCATATATGGTGTAGAAATTTACACCATTTCATCTCACATTTCATGATATGAGTGCGTGACAACCTCTTACAATACCCAATACGGAAGTCCAATACATGCATTTTTCTTGATATCTCCCTCTTCCCAGCTTTCTTACTCCACTCCAACTTATCCCTTTGCACATGGATTGATCAGGTGACATTGGGATTCACTGGTTCCTCTTTCACACTGCCTGGCTCCTTTTGATTGCTCAAGATATGTTCAGGGTTGATTGCCCAAGATTTGCTATTGTTCTATCTTGGGCGGACCTTCATGCCTATTAACCTACGACAAGACTAGGAATTTAATTTGATCGACCCTTTCCGGGACCCCTCATTCGTGTGAAGTCAATAAAATACTGTTAGTGATGTTTGTAAAAAGAATCTTTTGCCTATATTCCCTTGAAAATTTTCAGCATTTGATTAGCTACCCTCAATCATTATCATATAGGCTGAATGTACCATGAACAGAAAGATTGAAACAGAACCAACCTAACAAGTACAACAAAGGGACAAATCACTTACCTTTTCCCCCATTGAAGGAGAAGTGAATCACAAACAGGGACAGGTAAGGCTCTAATACCATTTAGACACCATAGAATCATATGTAACGATGGAGATTATCGAGGGGTTCTTGAAAAACCATAGTTTTGGGAGCATCATTTAGCTAAAAACTACTCATAAGTGAAGCTTGTCCCTCTTTTGGAGGAAGCAACTTACCTACTAAAAGGGTAGAAAAGCCTGCCCTTATGAGAGGGTATATACACAAATTAAGAGTAAAATCCGCTTTAATAGGGGCATCCTTGGCAGGGTTTGCCGTCTGGATCGACCCGCATGTCCCGGTCACGGGCTGGGACGGGTCGGGTCGGTCCGTCTCGATCCATCTCGTTCCAAGTGTGAATAAAAAAAGACTATATATATATATATATAATATATATATATATAAAATAATAGAATAAAATAGAAAAAGACACTTTATGTATATAATATAATATTAAATTAATTGGGCGACCCGGTGATGACCCACGTACCGAGCGTCCCGCCCACAGCCTAGGTCAGGTCGGGTCGGGTCGTGCGGGTCGGGGCGACCCGCACCGGGTCGACAAACCCTGATCCTTGGCTCCAGGAGTGGAATGAAAATTAAAATGGAAAATTAGACCTATACCCCTGAAATGTTTTAAAATAACCTCTATACCCCTACTTTTATGGTATTTGCCCCAATACCCCAACAGGGAGAGCAAACAAATCTAGATAGATAAAAAAAGAGGGTGGTAAAAAAGAATTGTGGCATTACTCAACTGTGAGTAATTTGGGATGTGCACAATAGAGATAGCAAACAAACAATTTTTTTTTAAAAAAAAATTCATGATAAAAGGTGCGGCATTGCAGCGTTCTTCAACTATGCGTAACAAGGGGTGTGTACGTAGAATAGGGAGAGCAAAAAATCCAAATTAGAAGAAAGTTGGCCAAAAGTGTGACACTGTAGCATTGCCCAATTATAGATAATGAGAAATGGGTATTACTTAGTTATGGGTGACGGGGTATGTGTACAATAGGGAGAGAAAATAAATCCAGAAAGGCCAGAAAAAAGGATAAAAATGAATGGTCATTCTAAGGAGGAGGATGGATTGTAAATAGACTTCTTTAATTACATCCCAAATTGAGGACTAGTAAGTGTTTATTAATTCATTTGTCAGAGCAGCACTACGCTAACAACACGATGGTCACAGGATTCTATATACACCTACGGAGGGTTGGTATATACTTCGAGTGAAAGTGAAGTGCAAAATTAACGTGGAAAATTAAGATGAAGGATGCAATCATCTCACCCTCTGCAAACCCCATGTTACTTTGTGGAGAGTCTAACGGTTCTAGTTTATTTCACACCTTGCTTCAACAAATTTATATCTATAACCTTTGTTGGAATGCTATTTGGACAAAAAGTTTCCTACCTACGGATATCTCAAGATTTTGCTCCGCTAATATGATGATTTGTGAACAGTTAACTCGTTAATTAGGGAATATGCCGTGTACATCAATCAGGAGAAGTTTGAAAGAAGTCAACAAATGTCAACACATGTTGTTGGCATATGGATCGACTCATGTCTTAGTTTAAGAATCCATGTGATGTCGATTTCATGAATAGAAGGTAAATTATGTATATACATTGCAACGATATCATTATTCTTGTAAAAAGTCTTCACTAGTTAAACGAAATTCTAAATGACAGTGAGAGCAAAGAATATATGTAGTTACGCTAATGCTTATCGTATCCACTTTTTACCTCCTCGTAGCTATAGGTAACCATAGAATTCTGTGTAGAAATGACAATTTCCCATGCTTCCATTTTAGTTGGCAATGAAATATTGCGAAGGACAGAGATATCTTCAGCCTAAAACTGCAGAATGTACCAAGAATCTCGATATTGTTAAGCATGTGGGTGATTGTTGACTGCCTCCATTTCTTTCGGTGCCATAGATAAATCTGATCATCTTTTCGCATGTAGTTCCTTTCAGAAGTCGACGAACACTACATTTTGGATCCTTTGTGTCCCCTGGCATCTCCAAGACCAAAAGGGCATCGAAGGAGATAGAAGATATCTTCAAGTTTGCCGCGAAGAGGAGCTTATCCCACCACCAATTCCTGATGTGAGGTGTAGGGTGTGCTACCCATCCAAAATAGCCAATGCATGAGCATGATGAAGCTTGTGTACATAGTCATGTCTTTACTTTCTTTGCTGGAGAATACGTGCATCCTTTCGTATTCATCTCTCCATGTCCAAAAGGTATTATCTCCTGTGTTATTTAACTAGCTAGTTATGCAGTGGGGTTATTAGTATGCGCACTATTATTTATCCTTAAATCTCATCTTCCATAACAAGAAATGCATGTTTTGATATTTTGTCTGAACTAGTGAACAAAGTGATCATTTGCTCAATGCCTTTCTCAATTACAAGCAAGTTCGATTACCCCTTGCCCATACCCATTATTTTAAGATCCGGATGCTGCCCAAAATGTGTGTATAACGTTTTTGGCTCTTGTATCACGTACTCTGGCACTGAGAAAATAATTGTGATAATTAGTTATAAACTTGTGGGCAGGGAACCGTAGATGAATGGCGGAGATGTAACCATGACTTTGACATAGCAAGTGCTATTATGTATCACTTCAATCTCACTTCTAGAGCTTAATTGTCATGCATTGGTAAGATCCCTAGCTGAGCTTTTTGATGATGGGGAAGCTAGCAAGGCTAGCGAACCCCGGGCTGAACGTGATGGAAAGTCGAAGTGAATTGTCTCCGATGGCCAGCTGACATATTTGGCTGGAAAGTCCAAGAGAATACTTGATTTTTTTTTTTTTGTATGACACAATCTTATCCCACTGGGCAGTACGATTTGAGTGTGTTTTATCTGAACCCAATTTCTTCTGTGAGAACAAAAGTTTCAATTGGGGACCTGATATAAGTTAATTGCAAATACAAATTAACAAAGAGGAAAGGTTCAAAAGATTATATGTGGCCCACCTGATTAAGAACATTAACTCTAACAAACCAAGTTGCTCTAATAAGGAGTGGCGGCTGTACTCTGCAGGGAATTATACTGAAAAGCAGGCAACATTAACAAATAAATCAAATAAATAATCAATAGACACACCTCAATTCCTGCAACCATCTCTTTGTATCCAGTTTGCAGGTACTCTCGGTCTGGGGTTTGAGGATAAAAGTCGAGGGGACCAACACTATAGAGATTCAGAAAATAGAATTAAGCTACAAGTGATCACATTAAATAAGCACAAAACAGTATAAGCATCATGGCGACCAACCTTTGTTCCAAAAGAGTTAAAAACTTTGCTAAAAATATCATATGGTTCACTTTTGATATTCAAAAACAAAAGGACGAACGAAAGGGTTTTATCAATACTATTTTTCTTCATTTTTGAAATGAGGACACAGGTGTATTAGCTGGGGGCATTAGGTGCGAGCAGTCGAAGACAGAGGTGTAGGAACAAGACAAGCTGCGAGGGAGTAGGAGACCCATGTAGTGGGTGACATGTTGCCTATTTAAGCAGGGTAGAATCATCACTTAACATGTGTTTACAAGTGACACATTTGAGAAAACTGTTTAATAAGCCTATGTGCTTCTGCAATAACAGTGTCCTACTCTGCCTTGTCCAAGTCAATGTATGACTTGTGTGCATTTCTGGATGACAAACTCCAACCTTTTTCCTGTCTTGACATCATCATCATCAGAGCCTTATCCCAATTAATTAGGGTCGGCTACATGAATCCTGTTCCGTCAAAGATTTCTATCAAGTGCAATATTCGTATTTAACCCCAAGAAACTAATGTCCTTCCTAATAACATCGCACCATCTCATTTTAGGCCTTCCCCGAGCTCTTTTACTAACATCCACTAAGATTTGGTCACATCTTTTAACCGGCGCTGAGTTAGGACGACGACACACATGCCCAAACCACCTGAGTCTATTTTCTCTCATTTTACTATCAATTGGAGCTATCCCTAAGTCCTTACGGATACACTCATTCCTAATCTTGTCTTTCTTAGTCTTGCCACACATCCATCTCAACATCCTCATCTCTGCTACACACATTTTGTGGATGTGTTCCTTTCGTACTGCCCAACACTCGGTACCATATAACAAAGCAGGTCTCACAGCCGTTCTATAAAATCTCCCTTTGAGTTTCATAGGCATACGACGATCACAAAGGACACCTGATGCACTTCTCCATCTTAACTAGCCTGCCTTAATCCTATGTGTAACGTCATCATAAATCTCCCCATTCTCTTGTATGATAGACCCTAAGTATCGAAAGTTACTATTCTTCTGAATGTTATGTCCATCAATTAGAACCATGTCTTCATGAACCACTCTCCCATTACTAAAATTACAGTGCATAAACTCTAACTTACTCCTACTAATTTTAAAACCTTTAGACTTCAAGGCAAGTCTCCAACGCTCTAACTTAGCATTTAGAGCATCAATACTCTCATCAATTAAAATAATATCATCTGCAAGGGATATCCTCATGCAATTGTTTAGTTACTTCATCCATAACTAAGGCAAAGAGATATGGACTTAGTGCAGAACCTTGATGCAAACCTATAGAAACGGAAAATTCACCAGTCTCCCCAGCAATAGTTCGAACACTAGTAATAGCGCCGTCGTACATATCCTTAATCAAATCAACATATCCTTGAGAGATTCCTTTCTTTCTTAATGTCCACCAAATCAATTCTCTCGGTACTCGATCGTACGCATTCTCTAAATCAAGAAAAACTATATACAAATCTTTTCTCATCTCTCTATACTTCTCCATTAGCTGCCGTAGTAAGAAAATAGCTTATGTAGTAGATCTATTTGGCATAAAACCAAACTGATTTTCCGATACAGTAGTCACACATCGAAGGCGTTTTTCAATTACTCTTTCCCAAAGTTTCATAGTATGACTCATAAGCTTGATTCCACGATAATTGTTATAACTTTGAATATCTCCTTTATTTTTATAGAAAGGAACTACAACACTTTTTCTCCAAACTTCTGGTATTCTCCGTTCCTTTAAAATTTTATTAAAAAATTTAGTTAGCCACTGAATACCAATATCTCCTAGGCCTTTCCAAACTTCAATAGGTAAGCCATCTAATCCTAAGACCTTACCCACTTTCATTTTTCTTAAAGCATCCTCCACTTCTGACATCTTAATACGTCTAAAATATTGATATTTATCAAATATTGTGGACTCTTGGGTACCTTTTAAAGATAAATCATTGACGAAATCTCCATTAAGTAACTGCTGAAAATAGCTATACCACCTCCCTTTAATCTCAAGATCCTTAGTTAAAACCCTTTGATCTTCACCTTTGATACACCGAACATGATCTAAATCTCTAATTTTCCTTTCTCTTAATTTAACAAATTTAAATATATCTTTTTCACCCTCTCGGATTTCTAATTTATTATATAAATCTTCAAATGTCTTTGATTTAACTTCGCTAACTATTTTCTTAACTCTCTTTTTAACGATTTTATAGGTTTCTAAGGTTTGATCATTTTTGTTAGTTTGTCAAACTTTAAAACATTCCTTTTTTACTCTAATGATATTTTGGATTTTCTCACTCCACCACCAAGTCTCTTTTTCTAAATTCTTTTTACCTTTAGATTCGCCTAAGAGTTGTTGACATGACGATACAAAACTCGTACTTGACAAAACTGTAGAAGTCATAATCAAATTGAATCACCATTATTGAAATTACTCTCATTCGACATATCATAATATCTCAAAGCATTCCCATGTCAAGATGGAATCCGTTAACCAAGTTCCAGCTTTATCAACAGGACAAGCCTTCAATTTAGCAGGATGTGAGGGTATCAAAAGAAGTACCCTCCAAAAATCCAACTCATTACTTCCCTGTAACAGATCACAAGTTTTGGCTACAAATTAGTCTGAACATGAACATGCAGATGCCAACCACAGAACAAAATGGTTATGAACTGTTCAAGTTCACCACAGAAAGAGATCATGTGCTGTATGCAGCTGAACAGGACCAAGAATACATGTATCATGTGTATGTTTGTATCAGTGAGGGGACGTAAGCATGTGCAAAAGCTTCCAAGCAACGGGCATTGAGTTCCAATATGAGAAGTGTGGGCTCATCAGACGAACCCATGAAGCACCTCTTTCCTTTTGTTCAGCAACGACCTCCCTGATGATATATTGGTTCATAAGGTTAGTTCTGGACCACGTTGCATACACAGGAAAGCATACATGCAAGTAGGGGGGAAAAAGGAAAAAGAAGAAGAAGGAAAGAAAAGGATCCTACTTGCACACACACAGCAATTTCCTAGTTTCAACTCGATCGCTTTGCAGGCTTCAACAACACAATCCAGGATGCGTGATCTAAACAAGCTAACTACGCGGCACTAGAACTCCACCAGTCTGAAGCTGCATATCAGAACAGGGAATGGTTAAACCATGTGCAATGACCATGGAACGTGCAATTGACCTCGTTAAATCAACTCTCATCGCCTTTAGTAAACTAACTCCAGCAAAAGATTTCGTGGCTACTTTCTGGTTGCCTATCTATACTGCATATATTTGGCTACTTTTGGGAATTGAATCTCAAATGAATCAATTTTATATTAGAATGGCTAAATAAATACAAACAAGACATAATGATTGACATCATAGCATCAGTACCATGACTATATGTGTGTGTGTGTGTTCCAGCACACACTAAAGGTACGAAATTAATGTCACAAAAATGTGTGTGTGTGTGTGTGTGTGTGTGTGTGTGTGTGTGTGTGTGTGTGTGTGTTCCAGCACACACTAAAGGTACGAAATTAATGTCACAAAAATGGAACCTAACACCAACTGACCTTTTGTGCCGGCATTCGCTCAGTCTCTGTGAGGAAAAACAAAACTGTAGAACGAAGATTCCAGTTCGGGATAAGCGTGTGCAAAAGCATCCAAGTGATGGGCATCATGGTCCGATATCACAAGTGTAGACTCATCAGACGAAGCCCACCAACCAGCTCTTTCCCTCAGTTCAGCAATCACTTCCCTGTTGATATGTTGGTTCACAATATTAGTTCAAGACTACATTACCCACGCAAGCAAGCATACACGCAAGCAGGAAAAAGAGAAATGGGATGCCCAAAAAGAATCCTACTTGTGGATAGGGAGGACTTGACCAGCAAAGAAAAAGAGGTATCCAAGTGATGGGCATGAAGGCCCAATAACCCAAGTGTGGGCGCGCTCATCAGATTACTAAGCTCATGAACCACCTCTTTCCATCAGGTCAGCAGGACACTGAGTCTAAACAAGGTAATTAAAGCACTAGAACTCCGCCAGTCTCAAGCTGCAAATCAGAACGGGGAATGGTTAAACTAATGTTACAATTAACTATATATGGAATAATTGACCCTCATTAAATCCACTGATTGCCTCTATATGGTAAACTTTTTTAAGTCCAGCAAACAATTTCACACTACTTTCTGGTCACTCCATACTGCATGCATTTGTTTACAATCTCACAGGATCGGTACCATCTCGACCATACAAAAAAAAATATACACACACACACACACACACACACACACACACGTTATCCTAGCAATAATGGGACCTAACAACCACTTACCAGTTACACCGGGGGTGGGTCATCTCCACCAGGGGAGGGAGGCAGGGAGAATGGTGGGAGTGATTCCTCTGGCAATGCATGGAGAAGCAGCTCAACACACAGACACAGGGCGGCCGGAATGATCAGTTGCTCGAGGGCCATAAATAACGCTGGTCATGGGAAACAAAACACATTAATTTATCCATCGTTATACAAATTTATAAATTAATTAGATATATATGAATTGAGTCATTACACAAATTGATTCGCACCTACATTGAATTAATTATATATATAATCAACTATGCAAAACTGAATCGAATCATCACACAGGATGGAGTACCGAGTAGATGATCAGTTGCACACCTCATGGCTCTCTGCGTCGATTCCCTCCGAGAAGTAGCATCTCCGTGCTGTCGCCAATGAAGACCTGAGATCCCCCTGATCACCTTGGAAGACTCTGATGACGATGATGATGATGGTGCCGGGTTCCTCCTAGTTAGGCCCCTCCTCAAGATGTCCCTCACATCCCTGGTCGCGGGATCCCCCCCACCGCAACCTGCTTCCTGATCGAAGAATGTCCTGTGAATCCAGCGCAGAAAATGGAGGGCCCCGGCAAGCGCACCCCCCGCCTCATCCTCGTCTCCCCCCATCTCCGCCCACGACGGCCCCGTGAAGCCGAGGCTGCGCTGGGTGTCTGCAAAGTAGTGGTACTCCGGCACCTGGACGAGATTTGGCAGGTGCCTGTCCCACACTTCCGGGGTGTCGTCGAGGATGACGGTGGTGCGCTCGTCGCCATGGCGGACGACGTCGAGCCCCTTCTTGTGCCTGTCCGTGAAGTCCAACCTGGAGACGATGTCGCCGTGGGCGAAGTAGACGCCGTCGGGGTCGAGGATCCGGGCCACCTCGTGCGCGTAGGTGCGGATACCCATCGTACAGATGCACAGGTGGTACATGGCGCTGGCCTCCCGCAGGAAGGTGCGGACGAAAGGCCGCAACTTGGTGATGTATCCCGGCGTATCCTGCAAGAAGAATAACATCTGCCCGTCGCCGCCGCCTCCTCCTCCTCCCGGCGGCGGAAGGGGATGTCGTCCATCAAGCACCGGGCGGGGGCGCGGTGGTTCTGGGAGGAGGAGGTAGGCCTCCCGGGGCGCGAGGCGGTGGACGCCGATCGTGTGGAGCAGGGTGTGATCCAGATCCAACACGAGTACCAGCCGCTTCTCCCTCTGCTGCAACATGGTGGTGGTGGTGGTCGTCGTCAAGTGCGCATCAACAAAAAGATCACGGCGGCCTCCATCATCATCGGCGTCGCCGCCGCTTTCTTGGGCACGAGGGCCACAGCCCCTGCTGCGGCCGTCGTCTGGCGTCAGCCGCAAGGCCTGCAACCCGACGACGAGCGGGGGAACCCCCGGGCCTTCCTCCGTGACCCTGCGGCGCCCGTCCTCTTCCACCACCAACGTCGGCGCCCCCATCAGCGCGGCCATTGCGGCAAGAACAGAACAGAAAAGAACAGGAAGAGGGTAAAGGACCGCTTTATGTAGGGCGGAAGTGGGGAGAGAGAGAGAGAGAGGACGCGGAGGGCAGATGAAGACGGGGAGAGAGAGAGAGTGGACGCGGCGGGCAGAAGAAGAGGGGAGGGGATGGAAGACGACGAACAAGAAGACGAAAAGGATGTGGCCAGGGGTCGATGGGATTCAGAAGCAATTGAAAGGACTTTGGATTCGGTTGGGTTGGGGTACGTGGCCACCTGTGAGATTTTTATGAGGGAGTGTAATAAGTCGCGAGGATTAGTTAATTAATTATTAAGAAAACGCCGTGAGTGCAGGGACCATCCATAACAAAGATTTGGCGGGGTTAAGGTTGGGTTGGGTGACTCCAGCTGGCAGACAGTAACCCGGGTTACTGTCTGACACGTAACCAAGGTTAGTGGGCGGTGTAGGAATCCATCCCAGTGCGATTAGTTACTTACCCATTAAGTTGTCACTGGTTCAAGTAAAATTACAGTAATGATGTTGGATCAACAAACTTGCATTAGAGAAACACGGCGCTCCGACCCCACCACTCCCTTGATCGGAGTGATTATCCTATTCTAAAATGGCTTATTCTCATCCTTATTATCTATAATTGTTTTTAACTCCTGAGTTTCAATGACATGACGGTGGGTTTAGCAGAAGTCGATGGCAAATGACTCACTCATTTTAATGATAATTTTACTTCTTAATCTTAATGACATAATTAAGAGTTTTATTTGATTATTTCGTCAATGGACATCTTCAAAGAGTATGACTATAGCGTAGGAGTAAGATTGGAATACATTGTATATTGTTCCAACGCCTTAATATCTTGCCGTGATAAAATTATGTGCAAAGCTCGTCTTTGGAGTTTGGGACAACATCTGTTGTTATCGTGCGCTTAGAGCAGGGCATTCATTTTTTTTCTATTAATTTAGTTGAATTAAATATTTTTAAATTTAATATTGATTATTATTATTATTACAATCATTTTTTCTTTTTTTATAACATATTTTTAGAGAAGAATTTACGAGAACACACACCATTTAAAAAAGTGATATTTATCTGTTCCATCAAATCAACTCTTAAGTTATATTTTATTAACGATAGTTACAAAATACCTAGTTATATTTTGTGTCGTATTTATTGTATTTTTTTCCATCTAATAACATGTTTTGGTCTGACGGGGTCTTTCGTCGCCATCCTTCTTAATTAGACTTCCGGGTTAGTGAGATGGGATTTTTAATTCTCATGGGATTAGAATTAAATTCATGAGTTAGTGAACCGTACGTCTAATACGAGGAATTGTATTTCTCCAAGAATCTACATTCTCCGTGAAAACAGAGATAGAAGAACAAAATCTGGATATTCATTTCTCACCCAAGATATTTAAGAATTTAATTCTGCGTGTTCGATGCCCTCCACCTCTCCATGCTCGACCTCACCCACTTCTTCGTGGCCTTACGTTGCACGGTGCGGTCAGAGAGCAGCTTCGTGAGACATGCTGAGGATGACAAAAATGATGGCAAAGGAAGATACAGGCATGAGGGTTGAGGAGATCTTCTAATTTATTCTGATTTGGGTTTGAGAGGGGGGCGGTCTTAATATGGAGGGGGTAGGGCTCTTCGTGAGACATGTCGGGGATGACAAAAATGATGGCAAAGGAAGAGATAGGCACGAGGGTTGAGGAGATCTTCTAATTTGTTTTGATTTGGGTTTGAGAGGGGGGCGGTCTCAATATAGAGAGGGTAGGGCTCTCATCGTATCATTGCCTAGTTAGTGTTGATAGATAAAGAATATGGTGCCCATGGAGTTTTAACTGCGACATCAGCATCACATGGGGTGCATGTTAGATTTGATGTAATATGGGCATACATATATATAATAAATTATATACTATGGGCTATCATAAAATTTATCCATATTAATGTGATTAATTAAAGATTTGGAGATATAAGCATTTAAAGAAAAGTATGGGTCATATTTAATTATGTGTAGAGACCGGGGTGCTATTTCTATTTTTATGATGGGCTAAAATAGAAAAAGACATCAAAGGGTGCTTTAACACCCTTATGCACAGTCTTCTTGTTTTAAGGGGCCGGGTCATGGTCTCCAATCTATACACGAGACTTCTCATTCTCCTTGATATCCCATCATCTCGGAGTGCCGTCGGAGAACACTGTACTGGATTGGAAGACCGTCTCCCATGGATCCAGGTATGTTTCCGCTGAAGTTCTTTCGGTGTTTTGACATGGAGATCATTGGGCAACTCATATTCTAGAAATTAAATCTCCCTCTCAAGAATCCTAACAATGGTATCAGAGCCTTAAATCCATGTTAGAACTATTAAAATCCAATTTTATGATGGTCGATTGCTTCCTGTATTTGGTCGGCCATGGATCCAGGCTACTTGTTTTTCCTGGCCGCATAGGAGGATGATGTTTATAGGGAAACAGTAAACTGCAGCGTAAAAAAATAGAGCCATATTGAACAATCACTCCCATCCCTGCACAAACATGGATGGCCATCTTACTGGGATTTCTCCCTCACAGTCGGTGACTCCAGATGCGATCAAGACAACATTCAAACATATCCCATTCAAAATAGTGAGATTGTTTCAGAAGAACAAACTCAACACTATCAAGAACCAATGTCATTAAGGAGATCCACTAGAGAAAGGAGAAGTGCAATTCCGGATGACTATATCATATTTCTCCAAGAACATGAGGTTGACATTGGGGTGGTGGAAGATGATCCAATCAACTTCCATCAAGCCATGCAAATGTCTAATTCTCAAAAGTGGATAGATGCTATGAATGAGGAAATAAAGTCCATGAAAGACAATGATGTTTGGGATCTTGTCCCATTACCTGAAGGTGCGAAGCCCATTGGTTGTAAATGGATATTTAAAACTAAGATGGATTCAAAAGATAATGTGGAGAGATATAAGGCTCGTCTTGTCGCTAAGGGCTTTACTCAGAATGAAGGCATCGATTATAAAGAGACTTTCTCTCCGGTTTCATCTAAAGACTCTTTTAGAGTAATAATGGCATTAGTGGCACATTTTGATCTTGAGTTACATCAGATGGATGTAAAAACTACGTTTCTCAATGGCGATATTGATGAGACGATATATATAGTGCAACCAGAAAATTTTGTGTCGGGAGACCCAAAGAATATGGTTTGCAAATTAAAGAAAGTCATTTATGGACTTAAGCAAGCTTCTCGTCAATGGTATTACAAATTTCACCAAGTTATCATCACATTTAGTTTTGAGATGAATATAGTAGATGATTGTATATACCATAAGTTCAATGGGAGTAAACATATTTTTTCTGATTTTATATGTCGATGACATACTGCTTGTCAGCAATGATATAGGCGTATTATGTGAAATTAAGATGTTTCTGTCAAGAAATTTTGAGATGAAAGATCTTGGAGATGCCTCTTTTGTATTAGACATACAGATATATCGAGATCGCTCTCGAAATATCATTGGGTTATCACAAAAGAGCTATATCGAAAATGTTCTTAAAAGATTTGACATGCAGAACTGTAAACCAGGTGACACCCCTGTTGCTAAAGGTGACAAGTTTAGCCTTAATCAATGCCCCAAAAATAATTTTGAAGCTAAAGAGATGCAGAAGATTCCTTATGCATCAGCCATAGGAAGTCTTATGTATGCTCAGGTTTGTACGTGTCCGGATATTACATATATTGTTGGAATGTTAGGCAGATACTTAAGTAATCCAGGAGTGGATCACTGGAAAGCAATCAAAAGGGTCATGCGGTACTTACAAAGAATAAAGAACTACATGCTCACATATAGAAAATCGGATCAACTAGAGATCATTGGATATTCTGATTCTGACTTTGCTAGATGCCAAGATAGTAGGAGATCCACATCAGGCTATATTTACTTATTGGC
The DNA here is from genome assembly GCA_022559845.1 of Amorphophallus konjac. Classification (NCBI taxonomy): domain Eukaryota; kingdom Viridiplantae; phylum Streptophyta; class Magnoliopsida; order Alismatales; family Araceae; genus Amorphophallus; species Amorphophallus konjac. The sequence goes on along the minus strand of CM040122.1, from coordinate 474,292,576 downwards.
TGGAGGAGCTATTTCATGGAAGAGTGTTAAGCAGACACTTGTAGCTTCTTCCACAATAGTTGCGGAGTTTATAGCATGTTATGAGGCATCAAATCATGGGATATGGCTGTGAAATTTTGTCACCGGATTGTGAATTGTGGATGGAATTGAAAGACCATTTAAAATATTTTGTGACAATAAGTCAGTAGTGCTATATTTCAACGACAACATTAGTTCTATAAAGTCTAAGCACATTGACATCAAGTTTCTGGTTGTTAAAGAAAGAGTACATAGTGGTCGAATATTTATAGAGCATATTGGCACAAACTCCATGATTGCGGATCCGCTTACTAAGGGACTTCCACCCAAGGTCTTTCATGAGCATATTACTCATATGGGTGTCTTGTCATTTGATGATGCGCTAGTTTAGTGGGAGTTTGTGTTTATATTTTAGAAATATTTTATATTTGTGGATATTTTTTACAGAATTAAAGAATTCAATTTGTTCTCACTCTGTTATTTGTTGATCTCAATAAAGAATAAAGTTGGACCAGTTGGAAATAGACATGATCAAATCACAATGCATGTAATTTCCATGCTACACATCCATACTTGATCCATGTTGTTCGTTATATTAACATATGTGATTATTGATGGGTTGAATTATGTTAAATGTAATGAAAACCCCTTTAATCCTATGTTGATATGATTGATGGACCGGATTGATTGAAGATGATTTTGATGATGATAGCAAATTTTTGAGCTCATAAAATTTCAGTATACAATCGTAAAAGTGAATATGTATATGTTGCCCAAGTGAGAGATTGTTGGATTTAATCTAATATGAGCATACATATATATAATAAATTGTATACTATGGGCTATCATAAAATTTATTCCTATTAATGTGATTAATTAAGGATTTGGGGATATAAGCATTTAAAGAAAAGTATGTGTCATATTTAATTATGTGTAGAGACCAGGGTGCTATTTATATTTTTATGATGGGCTAAAATAGAAAAAGACACCAAAGGGTGCTTTAACACCCTTATGCACGGTCTCCTTGTTTTAAGGGGCTGGGTCATGGTCCCCAATCCATACACAAGACTTCTCCTTCTCATGGATATCCCATCATCTCGGAGTGCCGTCGGAGAACACTGTACTGGATTGGAAGACCGTCTCCCATGGATCCAGGTATACTTCCGCTGAAGTTCTTTCGGTGTTTTGACATGGAGATCATTGGGCAACTCATGTTCTAGAAATTGAATCTCTCTCAAGAATCCTAACAGTGCAGTCTCAATTTTTTTTTAAATACTTTACTTCACTAAAATATAAATTCAAATCTTAATAAATTCTCACTTGCACTCAATAAAGTGTGAGTTCAATTCCCAATGAATTCTCACTTAACTCACTAATGCTTGAATTGTAATTCACAATTAAAACTCCAGTGAAATATATTCATTAATGAAATACGATTCACTACAGTGAATCGAATTACACGTCTCACTAATCCGATTACGTTCTTTGACTTTAACTGTAGCTTGGTTTGGGATGCTCCTTTTTAACCTCGACTTTCGAGCCTTATTTGGAGTCTTGTGTGGGATTCATCTAGAGCCTTGCCTTTTCTGGTTTTTCCTAGAGGTCTACATTGGGTGTTTCTTTTGAGCTGGAGAACTTGTTTGGTAAGCATTTATGGTTGATTTGAGTTATGTTGCTCGTATCAACATTGCTCGTAAAGTTTGTTCGTATAGTACTTTTTTTTTACTTTTTACTTTGCAGGTGCTTCTTGACTTTGTTATGTCAGGAGCATGTATTGAGAGAATTTCAATGTTTCTACAGTGTTTGGAGTTTGAGTAGCTAGTTACCATTGATCAGTTGAAGAAGAATGACCCAGAAAAACTTCAGCACATTATTTCATTTACTTGTAACTACCTCGAGGGCTTGTCTCCGGCTCTTAACATCATTTCATGACTAATAAAGTATTCACTGTCTTTATAGAATTTGTGTTGTCCTTCTTCTTCTCTTCAAGTTTATAATTTACTTATTACATTTGTCACCCTTGTATGACCACTGAGTTTGACGTAATTGAGTTTGTTGACACCTCAACGATGGTTGATGAGATTCGCATGACCACGGATTTTGATGCAATTGGGGGTTTGTCATTTGAGACAATAAAATCATTTGGGACAACGGCCTCTAGAATTGTCAATTTTTCATTGCACAGGGTTATCTCCTTATTTTGATATCAAGGTGTCGTGAGTTTATTGCAATGGATACTAATGAGCCTGCGGGACTAACCACGAACAGCTGTACAGTATGACGCCTTATCAAAGGCGGCTTCTCCCAGAGGAGTTAGATGCGGAGATTACACTTGTTTCACCACTCTAATTTTTTTCAAGTTCCTTCGAGTGCGAAGATACCCCAGGTTCGGGTATAGGTATTTTCCCTTGTCTCCCCCCCCTTTTTCTTTTCTCCTTTTTCTCCCTCTTTTTTTCTTATTTTTTTAGGTGTCCCCCTTTTCTTGTAACTTGCGGGATAAAGAGGAATTTGTGATTTAGATTAGACACGTCGTGAAGTTGGGAGGTTTGGATTTACGTTTCTTGAGATAACTTATCCCTTGTGATTTGGGGCAAAGGTTAGAAATCGGCGATTTAAACTTTGTGACATAGGTCGAAGGTTTGAAACGGAAAGTTTGGCCTTTGTAATGATATAGGCCAAAGGTTTCAAGGTAGCATGACCTTTGTGATTTATAGTTGGAGTTTTAGACTTTGGATTTGAACTGACCGACCTTTGAGATTTAGAAGCTAAAGGTTTTAGAATTTAAGATTTTGAATTTAGTTGACCTTTATGGTATGAAATAAAAGATTTGAGATTTAGATTTAGGTCGGCTGACCTTCGTGGTTTGAAATTGAACATTTGTGATTTAGGTTTGAATTGGTTGGCCTTTGTGATTTGAAATCGAAGATTTGGCATTTATGTTTGGGCTGACTGACTTTCATGGCTTGAAACTGAAAATTTGTAGATTTGGAACGACTGACCTTCATGGTTTGAAGCCACTGTTTGATTTTTCTTTTTTTTTCCGGTGGCTGATCATTGTGGCTTAGAGCTAAGGAAGCTAATGAGCTGGGCTCGGGCCGGGCCTGACGTTTTTACAAAATATAAAATCCAACTAAGGTCTGACTCGGGTCGAAAATTTAAATAAAAATTAATGAATATATATATATATATATATATATATATATATTTAATAATATAAAATTTATAATCTCACTAAATTAATTACTTAATTTATTTACAAAGAGATTTTTTTTATTTTTAATTAAATAAAATAACCTAATTTTAACTAAATAATTTTTAAATTTTGAAGAGAGAGAGAGAGAGAGAATGAGTCGGGTCGGCGCCAAACTGAAAACTTGAGTTTGACCCATGGGTTTAGTTGTGCCGGGATTTTAGGCCTTACTAAGGGCCCGCAGGTTGAAAGGGCTTTGAGGCCCAGCCCGAAATCAGGCTACGCCTATAATCCAGCAGGATTGACCCCGCCCATTGGCCGCCAACTTAGAGCTAGGGCTTTGGGAATTGCGTTGACAAACTTTTGTGATATAGAGAATTTTGGGAGCTTTTTTTTAGAGTACGACGAACCTTTGTGGTACGAAACCAGTGATTTTGGAATGACTAACCTTTGTGATACGATGCGAAGATTTGAATATACTTTTTTATATCATTTTAAGGGTAGTATTATTCTAAGATACAAAAGGGAGAGGATTTTATTATTTTAAACATATTTTATTTTATCTCTTTTATCTCTACGAGACTACTATAACACTTACAATCGTTCGGATCTTCCTTAAAAGTCATAAATATTCGCTAAATATCATCTTTTGTTACATATTTTTTCTCGTTCTTTGAGGGCCTCTTTGATATTAGAATAAAGTTGATTAAGATTTCTCGTCTTAAATGACGGGCTCCACTCCAATGTCTCGCACACAAGCTCCTTACTCGAGATCGGGTAAGATATTCGAGCCTCTAAGCTCGAATACCTTATCCTTACTCGTTTTTCAAACCGGGCTTGAATGTAGGAATACAGTTACTATTTATCTATCTTATTATTGGGCAAACGATGATTTAAAGTGTGTGGCACCTTTGATTTTTTTGATTTTTTTTAAAATGATATTTAAGATATCTTAACTTAAAGTATAAGTCACGTCATTATCTGATTATTAAAAAAATTAAAAATAAAATATATTAATTTTAAAAGAATAGATCTAATAATAATCATTTGATATATTTTTTTTATTTATTTTTAGATAATTAATGATGATGTATCTCAAGTTAAGATATTTTAGAGATCATTTTGATTTTTTTAAATAAAAAATAAAAATATTATACACCCAAGATGTAACACGTATGGATGCACAGTAAACCTTGCTCTTTGACTAGAAAGGAACTTCGTATCCAAACAGGTAACATCTCCTACGTGCCAGATGGCAAGCTAATACATTCAACCAACATGCATCGTATATATAATGTGCCTAGAAAGGCACCCCACCCCACCCCACCCCATATCCATGGCGGGCCGAAGTGTTCTGGGTTGAAACGGGGTTCTACTCTCAACAGTCGATACCGACTTACTGGGCAGCGGGCACCCGGGCACATTATAAGCGTCTGGAATTGAAGACGCTTATCATTCAATACCGAAAGTGTGGGGGAGAGCGGGGACTAACAGATAATCCACCATTTGAACAATCCTTCGCAACTCAAATTGGCAGTCACTCCTCGCACAGGAAGACACAGTGCTTGGGGTAACTTGGCAGTCCATAGGGTATTTGAATGATAAGCGTCTGGAATTGAAACAGAAGCCAGGGGTGCAAAACTGACTAACGGAGGAAATTATATGGGTGCTTACAAGGGCGTTATTCAAGAAGCACCTTGGTTGGGTTCCAGGTAATGGGGAGGGAATGTTAGCGTATGGGCCCGCGGCCCATTAACTGGTTTCCCATTAACGGCAACCCATGAGAGAGGCACAGCCCAATCCCACCCGGGGTGGGATTGCCATGCATGGGAGGGTGCCCTCCCTTTTCTCTCCAAGTCCGGCTTGGACTTGTTCCACTGCCGACCGCCCTTCGCTCTCTGGCTCTCCTAGTCCGGACTTACGTTCCTTCAAGCCAAAAGGGCCGTGTGAGGAGTACGTGGGCGAGCTGTCATCCCGCCTGCGTTTATCTCGACTTAGACTTTGGGAAGGACATCATATCGTCATATTTGGATTATGGTGCATAGATCTTAAAGAGTATAATCTAATAATATACTCTCCACCTCCACGACGCTACGTGGGTCAACCGCTTTCGCTTTGTAAAAATATGTCCCGGACTCGACCCGTACTAATTATGTGAAGTACTCGGGATTTATCAACAGAGAAGATTACCGACTTAGCTCGAGACGGCTAATCCATGAATGTGCCAATATTTCTCTTAGGCCCACTTTGTTATCGGAATAGCGCCCCGGGATTTCTCACCCGATGAGAGAGGAATGTGGGGGGCCCACACTCCCCCCTCACACACATTCATCTTAACCGGGGTCGGGCACCGTGTTCGACCCTCATGGGTCAAACACGGTATCCCAACCGAAAAGCAAAGCGGCCCTCGGGGGTTAAATTCTTACGTAGACAAATGTACTTTGGGTTAAATGGACCCCTCTGTAACATATATTCTTCTTGGATTTCTTTAGATATTCCTGTCGAATATTTCATATTTAGACATGAAGTCTTCTTATCCTGCATTAAGATTTGATTCAGGAATAAGCGAGTAGGCTTAACATTATGCTGTTACCAAGTCCCTGCTTGGGTTAAACCTTGGACGCCAGATTTATTTGAGCTGCTGGGCGCCAGCCCCCCATTGATGAGTAATCTGATGAACTGCTGAATAACTTGATCAGGTTGAGTGTGCACAAACTCGGAATCATCAAATTTGAATTATTATTTCTCACAGTTTGATTTAAAAAGTGTGACAAAAAATATGATAAAAACCTGGAATGTATAGCACTGTCAACATTTCTTGTCCATCGATACTACATGAATGGCCAGCTACTTGATGGGATATTTGGTACTACCATTTCCACAACTCTCACCTTCTTGTGTTCCTGCTACTACCGCTGTCATCATCTTTAACAGTGGCGACAAATTGCTGGTGTCTATTTTCTGATGTTCTGGTGAGCTGGTGATTTGGTTGGTTAAGTGCCATCTTGCTTTCTTGTGCTGACACACAAGGTTTTGATTGTTTGGATGAAAGTAATGTAATGCATCCAACCCCTTCGTTATTGTCTTTTTAGGGTTCTTTTGATGATGATTAAAAAAACGATATTGGAAGAATTGATAAATTTTTATTCACTACTTAAAAAATAGATTATAGAAGAATCTAAAGATAAAAGAGTGCAAGATGCCCTTTCCATGTGATATACATCAGCCGTGCAGATCTCACTTATGTTAAAAAATTAGTAATTGGCTTAAAATTTTATCCATATTTTAACTTGAAAGTATGTTTATATATATATATATATATATAATCCCTAAATCCAAAGTTGGTCACTGTGCAAGATGGCAGCGGTCCATCAAGACTTTGATGCCACCGCAAGGCATTGGTGGTATCCTTGGCAGTTCGATGATCTTTCCCACATCATATGCTCGCACAGTGCCGGATCATGTTTCCCTGTTCATCAATACTGCAAACTTTTGTGTGGCGGCCCTGTTCAGGATTCTTTCTTTTGAGTATGCTCCAGCACATGGTACTTTCGGAAGTTAGCGAAGCCTCCAGCTTGGAAGATTTCAATGGGGAATTCAAAGTTGTCCTGACTCCTGAGATGTCTGCATGGAATCTTCACAAAGCAATGCAAGGGTGGGTAGAATTTAAGGATGTGCAGTGGATGATAAAGATTGGTCACCATTAATTTAATGTTTTTTTATGACATAGAATCTAGTGCAATGGTATTTGGATCTACCAAAAATGTGAGATATCTGAGTTCGAGCCCAATTGTAGTTACTGTAAAATTTGATTGGAGAAAGAAAAAAAATATTCCCTATAGTGGTGAAAAAATGGCCTCCCGATTCTCGTACTATATTTTTAAGATTTGTTTGATTGGGAAGAGCGTCTAGTCACCCGTGGAAGTCTGCAAACACCAGAAATAAGACGTCAAAAGAAGCTCTGGACGTCACCCCAGGGGACAACCCTCCGATGCTTAAGGACCGTAGTGAGGTGAAGAGTAGTAAGAAATAGAGACGATGAGAGAGGAGTAGTCAAGCCTGGGGGTCGGAGATGAATGTTTGGATGTGCTCGCTGTACACGGTGAGTGCTCAGAAGTCAGCTCCCTCTCGTATCTCCCTCCTCTCCGGTGGGTCTGAGTGTTTCTCTACGTGTGAGTGAGTAGGGGTCTCTATATATATCTCTCCCTTTGTGTCTGTATCTGCGTATCTATATGTCTATGTCTCTCTGTCCCTCGTCATCTGATCGGAGGTCTACTTATACCGGTTGTCCTCGCGATGGAGGCCCATCCCTTAACAGAGAAAGACGTGAGTTGTGGGATAACGTCTCCCCGCGATCATGAGGAGTTTCCTGTTGTGTGCTCGTTTATCTGGATAGTGCGTTCTTCATGCGAGTCTTATGGCGCTCAAGACGCGTGCTCGCCCTTACTAGAGTAGAGGCCGACGATGGCGGGAGTAACGTTCGGGAGTAATGTTTGGTCGCCGAAGAGTCATCCGGCGCCCGAGATGCCCGAGTCGATATCCCTTGTGGGCTGACGAATCTTCCGTTCATCTTCATTGGGCTGCTTGGTGTGGGCCGCTAACCGTTCGGCGGCCTACTTTGCGCCCGACGGGCCTTGGGCCGACGCGGGCCTGACGCTTGTGGGCCGCGTTTGGGCCGTGTTGATTTTACCCTCCTCATTCCTTATTTATTGGTCGGCAAGGAGCACGATTTTCTTTATTAGAAAATTACTTGTGACCTAAAAGATGCGATTTAACGGTTCTAGGGATTGATTTGGTTCTGAACATGTTTGACAACATTAAAAAGTGGAGCTGTGTTCTTCAGATGATTAAAAAAAAAAGTATTGAAGAATAGATTAGGGACAGAGAATATATATGGACAAACTCCTGAACAAACAAAGGGCAGATTTATTATTGGCGTGTGCCCCAGCCATGCCATGGCCATTGATGGAGTTGATGACAGATCATATGTTTGTGCAAATAATCTAAAGATGTTTCCCGAGTAAGGAGCAGAATTGAGCCCAAGTTGTCACACCCACCACATGAAATGCAACTTTTTATTGCAAATTTTTTTTTCAAAATTGGCTTTCAAACCGACCGACATATTTTTACCATTCGATCTTTGATTGGATGGTTGAAAAAAAAAATCGGACAACCTTGTAATTTGTCCAAAATAATGGGCCGACGACCACTTTGAGTGCATTTAGAGTGTTTGATCTTCTTCTTCTTCTTTTATTTTTCTTTCGAACACGAACATTTAGATCAGATTGGGGTTGACCTCAAATTTTTTTTGTCGGTGACCATTGCTCTCAGGGCATGATGTATTTGAAGTTGAAGTACTGGTTGGAATCTGAGTTTAAATTTTAAAAGGTTAAAATCTCTCTTTATGATAATTAGTCTCGTATTGAAAAATGAAAAAAGTTTTTATTTACTTTTAGTTGGGATTCGTGTCTTTGTTGTGTATTCATTTGAGGAGACTATGGATATTGGTCCATTTGGACAAGTGACTATGGAGGTTGGTCCATTTGGACAAGTGACCTCCTTGTCCCGTATCCTATATTTCACACACGCGGGAATTGCCTTGCCGTGGTTGTGCGTGCGATTCTCAAATATTATTTTGCTCTCTTGAATTCTCTCCGCGTCTCTTTGGATTCTCTTCCTTGGGCGATTGTGTGTGACTCGATCTATTTGAAGTGAGTCATTTTTCTGTGAGAAGCACGATTTTCGGTTCTCTCTAACCCGAAAGGTATATCTCTCGAACTCCTCTCTCCGATCGTCTTTTTCCTCTTGCAAGAGCCGTCTGTCACTGTGGTGTTCGTCCCCGACAATATGAGTTGGAGTGCACCTTCACGTCGCCACCGATTTTGGGTCGTCGTATCTTGGGAGAAATTCTGTCGCGAAGACTATCTACACCGGAATAGGGGCGGAACGACTCTAAAGAAAACGTCTACATATTTCGACTTATATTTACTCATCTTAATCTTGATTTCTTTTGATTTTCGTGCTCAGATCTAACAGACACACTCTACCCGTGAAATACTATGCTAGCAGTACTTGCACATCCCCGAGTTTGTGACAGCCGTGGCATTAACACCTGCTGACTCAGATCGAAACCAGCAAAATCGGATCAGAACAGACCACGACTAATCCAGGCTCAGTGTGAGCGAACGGTGAGAACTGGTCGATTTCTGGCCAAGAATGGCTATGAACTAGAACTTAAGACCGGTTTTGAAATCCTCGGTCACAAATACATCGGATCCAAATATGTTACACACGATGAATTATCCTTCAACTATTTTCTTTTCTTTTATTTTCTCTTCGCGAAGTAATAATGTAGTACATAGTCATCAAGACACATTTGTGGGCCTGCATGGTAATTTTGGAGGGAGACGAGGGGGACCCTCAATATATTTGAAGCATTGTCTTCCCCGGTGCCTCCTGACAAAGATTAGTGGTCTTCTTCCTAATACAAAGATGATTATGCATTCGGGGCCATCGGGTAAACTCAGAGCTGGCGTGTGCTTTCCTTTCCTCTCTTTGAACCCATGCTTTCTCTCTCAGTTCAGGACATAAAAACTGTTCGAGTTTGATTAACCCATCCAGCAACAGTACATAGCATCTACATTCCATTTTTTGATACAGAGGTACCCATCTACTCGTGTGCATGGCAGAGCATTCTTCAGCCAATGACAATGGAACAAGGGAATTGCTTCATAGTTGGTGGCACCAAATGAAGGATGGAGGCGGCAAATGCTGTGAAAAATGGACTTGGGTGAGCAGCATTACCTCCAAGAAAGAGCACTAGAAGGATGAAAGAAAAAGGCAGAACACCTCAAGCTACTTATATTCCTCTCCCCCTTTCTGAAAGAATAAAGGAACCGATATCCTTTCATTTCTGCTAATTTGTTCAATGAAACAGATCATCACCCGTATACAACAGTTGAGTGGAGATTTCCTCCACATGTTGGCAATCCCAGGAAGTTCACCTCGTCTTCATATGATCCAAACTTTGGTTATTTAAGTACGCTCGACATAGCTGTAAGGTGTAGTCCCATTTGAACATCAAAACTTTCTTACAAAAGAATTTTGAGTTCTGAAAGAATCAAGCACCTAGTGGGGGCTGAGGAGAGTGCTATCTACATCTCTAGGACTAGAAACTTTACATTCTTCCCTGGGAAAGGCAGAAGCATTTGGAGGGAGCGAGAAGCAGATTCCCCGGGCCATTGATATCCTTCAGCAACCCCTTGTGCTGCTGCCCGTCTCTTGTAGCTTTCATCTGTCTTCCATCACTTTCTCTTACTCGATCTGCTCGCCGATCAGGTCCAGACCCACCAACAAGAATGAGATTCCCTGGAAGAGCAGAAAGTAGAAGTGTATGCCCTGCGCAGACAGCAGGCTTCGAGCAGCAGCAGTCAAGAGGAGGAAGGCCAGGGCCAATTCCTTCCTGTATATCCTGTTGTGCTTCTTCTTGAGCTCCTTCCGCGGCCGGGGATCCTCCACTGCAGCAAGCTCAAGGTTGGGGACAGACAGGGCATGGCGTTTCTTGGGGTCTTTATCCATCAAGGACAGGAGGTCGCCCTCAGAGGAGCGACCAGATTTCTTTGTTACAACCCATTCATAGGCACTTCCAAGTTGGAACAGGCCTGAGATCATGGCGTTGAACTTCGTTATAGACATGGTGTTCTCGAAGAGGAGGTATGGAACAATGAAGGGAAAGGATCTCGGAGAGGGGAGGATGTTCAGGAAGGACATGGCGGCTGGAATATAGCATACTACCCATGAAGGTAGCTCTGCCTCAGGGACAAACATGGTCATGGGGAGCATGATGCAGAACAGAGTGAATGAGTAGAAAGGTAATATGAGCTTCCGGAGAAGGAAGAACAGAAGTATCAAGTTGGACTTCTTCCAGAAACCAATCTGCACAATGTTAAAAAAGAGAGAGAAATGTCAAGGTCAGCAAATTGTTAACTACATAGATGGCTGTGCTATTTAAAGACTAAAATAAGAAGTTACAAGCTGACAATGATGAGCTATATAATAGTAACTACTAACTACCCGTTGTTTAAGCGCAAACAAGGAATAATATAGTAGCACATTTAAAGAAAAAGCATATCATCATTGTCAAACACTAAGAGATAACAAAACTAAGAGAAAGATGGTGATCGTCAAATTTAACCTTTCTAATTGGTTGGCATTGGAAGAATTTAAAGCATTTTATACTTGTATCTGATGGATGGGTGAGACATGGTAGGTATGAGGTAATGTCGTGAAAATGACAGAGTTTGCCAGCCATCTCTCTTACACATCCATATGGCTTTGCCCTAGAAGATGCCCAGTTTAACAAATAGAAAAAGAGCAAAAATACTACCATTTATGTTTCAAAATGTAAACAAATTTTAGTTCAATTTCCATGCCAGGTAAGTGGACTGGAGGAGGTGAATTAAAAGCAGAACAAAGCACAGCTGGATGGAACTGGCAAACAGAATTGCAAACACCAACGTTGGGTGTGTATTGCTATAGTGATTCAATGATGGGTATGGTCAGCTAGGATGCCCCATCAATGAGACAAGATTCTCATTGCCATGGTGCAGTGCGACCGGCCAACCAGGAGGCACCACAGCCCCTGAAAACAAGATGAGTATGGGGCGTGGCATCTCCGGTTGCATTGCGCCATGGCAAGGAGAATCTCCTTCCCCAGACAATGGGACTCTGGCTCTGCCAAGTGCCAACTAGTATCTCAGCAGATATAATGACTAGGTCAATCATGAGAGTGACCCAGCGGCCCCAACCCATCAGAGGGCACCACTTCATGAATTCATAGGTGTGTTCTTCTCACTAATATGAAGTTCACAGCCAGCATTCTTTTGTAATTTACTGAATGTACCTTTGATCTGATGATGTCCGGCAAGCACAACCGGAACAGCTGCATGGGTCCGGAATGCCACCGGTGCTGCTGCTTCCGGTAGGCCTCAAAGGACTCCGGAAGCTCGCACTGACACTGAAAAAATCCACACCAAACAAGTTTTAGATCAGAATTAACCAGCTCAATTGAGAATTACTGCAATTCTACTGCAATGTTCTTCTGCGACATGGGAGAAAACTGCATTGGAATTTACCTCTACGTCATTGAGGAATACGAATTTCCACCCGCTGAGGTGAGCCCGGACGGCAATGTCCATGTCCTCCACCGTAGTCCTCTCCATCCACCCCCCGGACTCCTCCAGGGCCTTGATCCTCCACACTCCGGCGGTGCCATTGAAGCCAAAGAAGTTGAGGAAAATGCCATTAACCTGTTGCTCCACCTCGAAGTGGAAGCAGAGGTTGACATTCTGCAGGCGGGTCAGGAGGTTCTCGTCCTTGTTCACGAACGACCACCGCGCCTGCACCAGTCCCACCTCCTCGTTGTCCTGCACCCATCAATCTACCTCGTCAAAAATCCAATCTTGCTTCTGTTCTCTTCCTCCACAGAGTTAGAAAGTTCGTGGGTTTTCATCTTTCCGGGAGGACGGGCGTCTGTGGCTTCTCACCTTAAAGTGGGGGACAGTCTTCTGCAGGAAGTCGGGGGCGGGCTGGAAGTCGGCGTCGAAGATGGCGACGAACTCGTAGTCCTTGACGTAGCTGCAACTCATAGCAGACTTGAGGTTCCCGGCCTTGTACCCCTGCCGGAGATCCCGGTGGCGGTACACGATGTTGACGCCGTTGCCTTGCCATTTGCCGACGTCCTCCTTGATCAGTGCCCGCGTTACGGCGTCGTCCGAGTCGTCGAGCACCTGGATCAGAATGTTGGACCTCGGCCAGTCCAGATTGCACACAGCAGCTATGGATTGCTGGTAGACCTGTGAAACAACAATGGCGCAAGATGGGATTTTGGACCAAATTGCGAATAAACTATCTTCCACTTCTACCGAGCTGAGCAATTATGGACGGTGGCATGGTGAGAACCGGATCACCCACCTCTCTCTCGTTGCACATGGGGATTTGGACGAGGACCTTGGGGAAGTAACCCTTGCTGGTGCCGGCGGCGCCGGCCTCGAGGTCTTCTCCTTCGCCTCCTGTGGTGGAGGCCTCGGCTTTGGGGACCGGCTTGATCCGCTTGAACCTGATCCAGAAGCAACCCAGGCAGAGGACGAGGCGGTCGGCGCTCTGGATGAGGAAGAGGACGACGCAGACGTTGGCGAGCAGCTGCAGAGGTGGGGCAAGGTACTCCACCCTCACCATCACCCAGGAGGAGTAGACCCAGTCGAAGGCCCCCTGGACGCCCAGCGTCCCGCCGTAGGCGAGGAGTCGCTGCAACTCTGGGGCGCCCAAATGCCAGCCCTTGAAGTAGGCAGCCACCTCGAAGCACAGCATGGCCACCGACAAGAAAAGGAACGCCTTTATGCAGGAATAGAACCGGGCGCGGAGGCCCACCTTGGGGGCTGCTGCGGCGGCGGCCATCTCTGCCTCCTCCTCCTCTTCCTCGTCGGCGGCATCGGTCCTCCCCGAGGCGAGGCGGCGGCGGATAGCGGAGGCGACGCCGGAGGCGGCGGCGGCGAGGGAGGAGAGGCAGCCGGCAGCGCGGTGGGCGCGGAGGAGGAGCACCCAGGTGAGCTGCTTGGCGTTCCTGCCACGGGCGCCCTTGCGGGAGGCCGGGGAGGAGAGGGAGGCGAGGTCGTCGTCATCCGGGGAGGACACCTCCACCACGGAGTAGTTGGGGTTGGGCATCTTGACCACCACCGGCGTCACCCGGGGTTTCTCGTCGGCCCACCAGGATAGCGACGGCGCCATTGTCACCCCTCGCCGATCTGGCCCACGACCGACACCAAAGATACACTCTTTTGCTCTCCTCCTTCCTTCTCCCTTGTTTTCTCTGCCACCTCAAGGTTGAGGGGGGCAGAACACAGAGAGGGATTTGGGTTGAGAGGAGCACCAATGTGCCTTCTTCTTCTGCTTCTTATGCCTCTTCTTCTACACCATTCCAACGGTGGTGGGGAGAACAGGAGAGAACCCAGATGGATAAAATGGAGGAGATCGCTCAGGAAGAGAGGCGGAGAAGGGGGAGGGCGAAGAGGAGAAGCAGATGGAAGGAAGGAGAAGAGTCCAAAACCTGGTACCTGTCAATTACAGCTTGCTAGCTCCTCCTTTTCCCCCCGCAATAAGAAGGGGCACGGGAAGGGGAGGGAAGACGGCAGCTCCCAGAACAGCTCAACACGTCGAAATGAGGAGGGGGGCAACTCTTTCCCCCTTCACTTTTTCTCCCCCCGCTTTGCACCTCCCCTTCTATTTTATATTCCCTACTCTATTCTATTCTCTGTTTGAGAAAGACATCAAAACAATAATAATAAATTACTCAGCGGTAACAACAACAGTGACATCAATCTAAAGTAATAACCACATGGGTTCCCCCCCCCCCCGGGCAAGTCTCTGCGGATTGTAGGGTGGCTATGCAGCGAACAAGATCAGCATGGAATGATAGGGAGGGAGTAATGGAGAGAGGGGGGGGGGAGGGTAGGAAGGAAGAGGGATCACAGTGAGCGGTGATCTCTCACCTCATGGCGGTCCACAGCTGGTTTCAATGATGGGGCGCAGGCCCTTTCCTTGTGCTTTCTTCTCGGCATTGACCCACATTTTTCACATCATTTAGTGGCGAGGACGAGGACAAGCACCACCCCCGCCCCTTTCCATCTGTACCACGCCCATCACCATGGCACACCAAAGTAATTCCTCAGGATCGGAGACGAGGTGGAGATGGAGAGGGGGAAGAGTCGTGTATTTGTGTGAGAGAGACAAGAAGCGTAGGTTGGGGGAGGGGAGGGCCGAGGGGAGAGGAACAAGAACGCAACAGACATCTCTCCTCCACCATGACCCGCAATGGGTGACACACGAGGTAAGCTTACCTGGAGTCTTTGTGCCCCGGTGCAATGCGCCTGATTCATAAGAAAAATCTTTCCGATCTTCTCTTCCCGTACAAATTTGTACTAGGACATTGATAATGTGAATCCTCGAAGACACGTCAATTTAAACACCTAATCTAATTGCAGAGGAAACCATATCTAACATTTTGATGTTAGGCTAGAAAGTGTGTTGGGAAACAATATTATTAGACTGCTTTTTCATTATATATAAAGACTATTGCGTTTCTAAATTGGTCGGATGCATTGTGCCATGGTGTAAAAGATTTCTTTCTCAAACAGTTGGGTTGGTTTCTTCATTTTTCTTTTCTTCCGTTTAATAAATTAAGGGAGATTTTTTCAAAAAACAAATAAGGCTCACATCTATCTATTTTGCTATTTATTGGAGGCTTTTTGTTTTGAATTTTATTTTTGACTCGATGGGATTGGTCGGGAGGGACATGGCATGATGCTAAATCCATGCTCCTGGCGTCCCGATTTCAAGAAGATCGGGTCCGGCCTGTCATTTTCCCCCAGATGTCCGAAGTACCCTTGGCACCCCTCCCTTAATCACGGCGGTCGTAATGCGTCTCCTCTATAAAAGGATGGGGACATGAGTGAAAAATAAGGTATCATTGTAGGGTAGATGGGGAAATTTATCTATCTCGTCGTATACATAAATTTTTTTTTTTGTGACCGTTGGGAAATGGGAGGTGACCGGAACCCGTGGGCATCGTTCTTCCTGCTTACCCCTTTGTGCGTACCACGAGCACTGCACGTGACGGCGACGAGGGGAGTGAGGTGGGGTTGGTATTCGGTAACGTTTAAAGAAAAATGTTCGGTACACATTATGTGCCAATTACAAACTCAGAGTGTGTAGATAAGTTATTATTTTTTAAATATGACGTGAGATTTATGTCTCTTTAATTTAGCGTACAAGATATACTCTCACTAAATATTTTAAATAATTTAAAAATAAAAAATTAATTTTAATAAATAATGTTGGATCTAATTTTTCTTGAATCGATTATTCTCATTTTTAAATTTTTTTAGTTGTCGGATGAAGTTGTGTCTTATACGATAAATTAAGAGGACGTAGACATAAGGTCATAATTTTTTAAAAAAAAATAATTCTCTTGATACGAGCTTAGAATGTATAATTAACTGAGTGTACACTAAATATAACTGAACGTTCAAAACTAGGTTGTCTCTGCCACGATGACCACTATAGCTATTATGGGCCTATGGCAGCTGGTACATATATCATTGAGTCGATTATTGAATTATTTAATTAATTCATATTCATATTTTTATTAATATAAATATAAGTAAATGTAAATATTTATTTTTGATTAAATGTTAATGTTTATCTCACTTTATAATCACTTAATTTGATCTCAGTGCTATAGATAATCTCTATACAGGTCTAGGACAACGAGAGTTAACTCTGTCTCACTTCTTGGAGTAGAACAATATGTCAAAATTAAATGAGAGTTATCTCTCAATCTGATTCGATTAATTTTTTAAAAAAATTAAATTTAATAAAAGATGAATTAGAAGTTATCTCCGGAATAAATGAGAGATAACCATCGATCAAAGTGAGATTTTAAGTCCAGAGATACGTTACATTATAGACGACTAAAATTGGTAATCAATATATTTTATCTTTTTGATAGTTTTTTTTATATTTTTAATGCGGACCACAGCTCCAGATCATCAGTATTTTTTAGATCCGGAGACATGTTACATTGGTGAATATAATTTTAAATTTTATGAAGAATCATTTATCCACCTAAACACAGATCAGTATCTAACATCTATACTGTCAACATATGCTACTACATTATCAATAGAGGCCGGGTCAATAATCGTTTTGGTCGCCCTAAAAATCACCTCCCTTCGTCATCCAACACTTTTCACAGATCCATGAATCACGAGGATCACAGACTTGGACATCTCACAGTGAGGGATGGAAAAAGACATAGAGGGCCACCATCCGAATCCGAACTCAAAGAGAAAAAGAGAGAGAGGGGCCAGCGAAAAGGGTCCGATTGATCCGGCCAGGCAACCCCATTTTTATTTCGAATTCAAATCGGTTTTTCGGATCCCTTTTCGGCGCCAGGCGGAGGCCGTCCGGAAAGCGGGCAGCAGCACCGACGGTGTGCACGTGAGGAGGACCAGGAGGGCGGGGACAGCAGCATACTCCACGTGTCGGCCCGAGAGCGGGGACCGCGGTATCCGCCAGGCTGTTGCCAGGGCCGTCTAGCTATCCTGTGGAGCCACCGGACACTGCCGGGATGTGCGCGCCGTTTTGGCTGCGTCGCCACGTTGATCAATTCCATCAAAAATTAGATCATTTATGATCTCGAGTGAGTTGAAAATAATTAATAATTAATCTTCATTTAAAATAAGTCACATATATATAATTCAATTCTCTAGTGATTAATTAGTTTTGCACAGAAGTCCATCCAAACCGAGTTTAATGGAAAGGGATTCATTTTCAAAAGAAAACTCCGCCTACCTCACGTAAGGTAAGCTCAGAAATATATGTATGTGATTCGGTCCTCATTAGCGATCAATACTGACCAAGTTTAGGGCACCTCGAGCTCAGAGACAACAATGTGTCCAATCCAATCTCTCTCCACTACATCAAAGAGGGTTGTTTATTACTCTTACAGACACTTACCGGATCTTTTTGCTAGCCAATTAGGGCGGCTTTGATAACCGACTTGTCGGCCGGTTATCTCAACCGGGGGACAGATGGGCCCCGCCTCCCTCTCACCTCTCCTCACACATACGACTCTAATCGGGGTCGGGTATCTTAATCGACCTTTCGGGATCGATTAACTTACCCTTATCCTGTTATCAAAAAGGGCCTCAATGAATTACCTGTTGGATCTTCGCATACACGTACGGGAAGACCGAAAACATCGGCTAGCGGTACTGGTAAATTGGTAATGCATATACGTACGTGGACGGAGTCCACTGCAGGGGAATGACGAGGAGGGCATGCACCTTCACCAGATCTCCATCGTCCCAGTGACGAAGCGCCAGCAGTTTAGGCGGGACGATCTCTTCGTACAGAGATGACGATCGAACGAACACCCCACGCAGAAGATCCGCAGAACTGTGGTATCATCCTCTCCAGTACTATAGCTAGAACATCCGCCCTCGCACCCGCGCTGCTCACCCGCCGGAGTTCCTGCTGCATGCAGGACAGGCGTCCAGGCCTCCGGCTAGCCATTAGGATTCACGCAAAACATGTACAGCTCCGGCAGAGAGCGTACATATATTACCTCAACACATATATCTCTTTCTTCTCTCCTTCTCAATTGATCATATGGCATAACATTTTTGATGGAATTTGCTAACTAAAAGCTTCTGCATGCCCGTTTGCATGCAGAGTCCTCGGGGTGACAGGAAAAGTGCAGCATATATATATGGTGGAGCCCCAGGGCGAGCGCGCAGAAGCTATAGCAGCAGCATGTGGTCCTTTCATCCAGAGATATATGCGATAATATGTGTTGGTGGGGAGAGGGGTACTGGGGGTGGGGGTGTAGATGGCGATGCCGGGCCCCTGTTCCCGGCCGCTTTCATCGTGGGTCTTCTTCATATGGCGTCCGTCCGGGGAACCCCCGGCTGCTGCATGTGGACGGCTCGGACACGTCTTCCATGGTGGGGGTCTTCTTCTTCCCACCCCGGCCGGAGACCCCTCGCCGCTAGCTGTCGCATGTGGATGTGGGTGAGGAAGGAGAGGAGTGGAGAGGAGATTATTTTTGTATTATATATATATATATATATATATATATATATATATATATATTGCCGGAATAATCGGGCCAAACCTCCTTAATGTACATAATAATCGTGCCAACAGATTCGTGCCCTCTTGTGATCTGATGCGTTTATATACGTACCCTAATAAGCCCCCCCTAAGTGCTGAAGTTAATAAATCATAATTAAAATGACCGTACGTGGTGCTGGCCGGCGGGGCTTTTATCCGATTAGATTATTGTCGTCGATCTTGTGGCCAATCTCCGCTGTTATATCTCATTCAAGAGCGGGTGTATTAATTTAGACTTATGTCAAGAAAAATTATCTGATGAAAAGTACATAGCATTACAGTAGTCTCGGATGATGGAGTTGATCATGCATGAGTTCAATCAAAATTAATTTATCCCAAATTAAGTAATTAAATTGCAACTTTTATATTTTTAAGGGAAAAAAGGGATCTTTCACGTGGAAGAAGTTTTTTCCAGAAGTGTCAGCTTTATAATTTTATATATACATAGATGACCGTCGTAACTCATTAATCTTTTAGGTCTCTTTGATAACCGAGCACGGTTAGCGTGCTCGACCCCGGAAGGTCGAGCACGTTAATCGCCCTCTGAGGGAGAGGCGGGGTCCATCGGGAGCTTCTCTCTCTCCCGTTGTGTTATCCACCTGACTAATCAGATGTCAAAACCGCCCTTATTGATAAATATGGACAGAATTAGATTCACCCAGAATGACGTCGTACGGAAGATCTACACCAACACTAGAGGCTGAAAGGAAGACGGGCACCGACACTCGTCCCAGGGAGGGAGGGAGTTCGACCCCTCAATCATGGCGGAAGCTGGGGACAAACCCGGCACTGACGTGATGTATAGCAAACCCCCACCTTCGAATTTTCTAATGGGAAAGCAGGAGGAGGGAGGATACATTGAACATACGTTGTCAAGAGGGCGAACCTTTTTTTTTTTTAACCTGGGAATATGGAAGGGGACAAAGCAGCCACATGCTAACAGGTTATGCCAGGATCGAGCTGTGCATGTTTGGGTGCTTGGCGTGGGATTTTAATTAGCACGTACTCTCACCGTCATTTCCATTAATGTTAATTATAATCTTGCAAGCAAATATTAATGTTCGTCTTCATTTACCTTGATTTATATATATATATATATGTCTCTAGTTCTGCAAAGCATTATATTAGTTAATGTTACGAGTAAATTCGTCTATTAATCCATGTCAATCAACATGTGGCTCTTGCAAGCTGTCGGTTGTTGCGAGCTTGCAATCATCATTAATTAGCTTTAACATCTAGCTCTATTGCTTGTTTACCTCAGAGAAGATCTAATTAAGCCATTAATTAATCTCCCTCGCTGTGTAACACCTCTTAATTAATTAATGAGGGGGAGGACGACGGAAAAAGTGTGAGATTGCCATGCCGTGACGTACAGGTTAACCAAAGAGAAACGGACGCAGGATCTTCAGAGTTGTACGTGCCATGGGAAAAATTAATCCACCAACGTTCAAATTGGTTACTGCACGGGAGGATATAAAACAAGTTAAGTTGGAATAATTATATATATATATATATATATATATATATATATATATATATATATATATACCGGTATAGATTCTTGCATCTTATTCTACCATATATCTCTATGCTTTCGGTGTTATCATTTATACCCCCATAGTAAATAGTATTTCATCGTGCATATCCCTGCCATCACCTACCGTTTGTTAAACTAGCTAATTAATTATAAGTAAATTAAATTGAAATAAAGATCAATGTATATATCCTTGTTTAATCTTATCACATAGGTAAAATTAATAATAATGACATATATAGCCGTGTAATCTTTCATATTATCTTATATCTTCTTCTAACGTCTTATATTTTACATATTCAAGAGTACGTGCTAACTTTGACAGTGTTAATTATAGCATGCATGTGGAGTATTAAGTGATACAATACTCCTTAATCGGGGGGTATATATACATGATAATATCAACATATATATGAGGGTACAAAATAAAACACATTAGTCTATATATAGTAATAACTTGCCATAACAAGGGAGAGAGGTTTTGTGGGATTTATTTTTCTGATTTTTTCATAACAAAATGCGAAAATTTCTGAGGATTATGAATTCTGCGAGGTAGCTAGTGTAATAGTCAAATTACGTAGTCAGGACGTGAAGTTTCCTTCCTCACTTGAAAATGATGTCCTAGTATATATGTTCGGACTTCATCTCGATTTTAACTTTGGATTGTGAGTTTCATTTGTTACATTGATCTGGTGTGTCGCACCATTAGTGGGTGTAACAATTTTTAAATGTTATTCTGTATTAATTATAATCTCATGTCGATCAACTAGTAGTATTCATAAATTTTGGAGTTTCAAATGTTGGAGATAAGGAAAAAAAACTAGGATAGCTTTTTAAGGTGAGTGAGATTTACTGCATATCATCGTGCGTAACTAACGTGGTTAATCGTCTTACAAATCTACCTGTACGTACGTAGTTTTAGAACTGTTTTGTGATTACACAAAGTTAAACTTTAAAATAAGTTTGTCAACAAATCATTGATCGTAATTAAACTCTAATAAAGTTCACGAATGATTAACCTTGATTCTAAACTTAAACATATAAGGAGTTTGAATAGTCTTCGTGTAATACAAAAAAACTAACTGCATGCACACTCTAGCTAGGTGTGCAACAATCTCGTATGTGCAGAAAGTATTACCCAATAAACATATCGTACTCCTATCGTATTTTGTACTTCAACCATCCTCTATACATTTTTACTTTAAGAAAAGAATTATTAATTCTTTTAAACAATTATATATGCTAATAATTTGTTATCAGATGTTAAAATAAAAGTAATTTAGTGAAGGTTCCACTTCCACCTCATTCGGGTCAATCATACTCCTCCATGGATAAGAGATTTAATCGATTATCTAACTCAATTAATTATCTGATTTAATCTCGTACACATAAATATCATTCTAAGTCGGAAAAAAATGGAAGATTAATTATATTGGGGCTGTGACCTTCTTAGGGCTTACTTTAATTTTTAAATTTTAATGTCGAGGGAAAAAAATCATGGAGCTGAATATATTAAAAATGAGAGATTAATTTAACCAGATGTAGGATATCAACTATAAATTAAATTAATATCTAATGTCATTTAATCTGATCTCTTTTATATATTAAAACAAAGAATCTCAAAATTCTACCGTGGCCATCTTTAAAGGAAGGGCTCTTGAACTGGGTCTTTGACCGAGACCCATCCCATAATGGATCTGATAATACCAAGTCTCTTTAGATCTCTTTACCCATTAATAGTCCATTATACTGTTTTTTTTTTAATTTTAAGGTTGATCTCCGGTTCCACCTGAGGTATAAGTCTGTATAGTGCACATCAAGACTAGATGGTTCAAAAAATTCAAAAAAATAAAGATCAAAGATCCTTAATAGATGGAAATTACTCATCTTGTTACTGTTCTTTATTTTTCTGTATTTTGTGAGCTATCTGATCACGGTATGCACTATATGAAAGTATCCCTTGGGTAGGACTGAAATTAACTTAGTTTAAAAAATGAAAAAAATGCACCTAGAGTATGCAACAATCTCCGGTGTGCATCAAATATATATTCCTACTGCTAATTAATCTGTGTGAATCTACTTTTTCCTCTTTGATTTTAACACAATTCATACATATCATATATAGTTACCCTTCCTCTTTGCTCCACGCCTTCGACACCTAATCTACCTAACATCTCTCTACTCTCTATAACGTCATAAATCATCTTTACATTTTGAGTAAAGAGTTATGCAAGATTTGAGAGTGTCGTAAGTGCAAAGGTCTTTTTTTTTAAAAAAAAATTAGTGTCTTTCACATCAAATTAACTTAATATGTTAACTACCTCGTCTGATAACGTGACGTAAGAATCAAGTAAAAAATATTTGCTCTATGTGAATATAGAAAATGACTTATTTTTATTATTCATAATGCAAGACTTTTATTTTTACGTGATCCCTATATCATATCACTTAATGACGTGACTCACACATTAAATTAGTTTGACGTAATAATTATTTAAAAAAATATTTTAAATAATGAAGAATGTTGCACATATAACACTTCGGAGTGTACTTACTCGGAATGTTACACGAAACTTTACTCTTCCATTTTTTTATGCACATTTCTTTAACATAGAACATATAACAATTTATTGTCTACAATTTAAGGAGATAAAATATTGGCTTTTTACTATATTTGCCGTTCTTGATTCATATCTAGCCGTAAAATTTGATCACGTATCAAATCACATAATTATGATATGCCGATATGGAAAAGTCAAATGTTAAGATGATCTTAATGTAGGAATTATTTGATTTTTGTAAAATATTATGAAATATTATAAAATACTATATTTTTATGACACATAAAATATATTATTTTTATTATTTTAAAATAAAATAATGAACTTTTAATTAATGTCCCATATTTTATTCTTTATTTGCTCTAATCCTCTTGTCAAGTTGCGTTGATCTTAAAGGAATATGACGTGATCGTTGAAAGTTTAATTTAAAGTAATAGAGAATATTGAATGAATGATTATAGTTAATTTTAAATTATTATTAAATTCAAACCATCACTAATCACTATGTTATTACAATCTAGGAGATTTGTATTCGGAGTCTTGGATAGAAGTTTACCAAAAAAGAAAAAAAAGATTTGTGGACTGAAAATTAAAATAGAGAAGTTTGTGTAGATAATTTTAGATTTTCTCGACATTGATAGAAATCCTAGTGATATGCAGGGTTTGCCGTCCCGCCCCGACCCGCACCGACCCGCACGACCCGACCCGACCCAGGTGGGCACCGGGTCGCATGGGCTGGGGGTCGAGGACGGGACGCACTGGACAGCAAGGTCCCGTGCGTCCCGCCACGTACCGCTCCGGTGCGAGGCGGGACCCGGCTCGGTACGGGCGGGTCAGGGCGGTTCGCCCATTTAACGGGCCGAAGGGGGAGGCTCCCTCCATCCCTCCCACCGGCGAGCGGTTGTGCAGCGGCGGCGGACGGCGATCAGAGCGGCGGCCGGCGGCTTTGGGCGGCTCAGGGCGGCGATCGGAGGTAGGTAGGTGAAATTTTTTTTAAATGATCGGGGGTGGGGAAGGGGGGGCGTCGACCGCTGGATGTGGCCGGAGGTGGGGGTGGGGGAGGAGGCCGTCTGCCAGTCGGATCTGGCCGGAGGTGGACGGAGGTGGGGGTGGGGGATGGCGGGGGGGGGGGGGGGGGGGGGGGGGGGGGGCTGGCCGTCTGCCATCGGGTGAGTGGGGCAAGCCTTGGGGGGGGGGGGGGGGGGGGGGCGTCTGCCACCATGGGGGGGGGGGGGGGGGGGGGGGGCTGGGCGTCTGCCACCGGCAGGCGGTGGGAGTACGGCGGGGGGGTGGGCTGGGCGCCTGCCACCGTGGGGGACGGGGGGGGTGGGCGTCTGCCACCGTCGTGGACGGGGGGGCGTCTGCGACCGTGGGGGGGGGGGGGCTGGGCCAAGGGCGGTTTGGGGGGGGGGAGGAAAAAATTTTAATTTTTTAAAATTTTATATCTTTTTTAATTTAAAAAAGTATAAGAATAAAATTTGTTAGATTGTCATTGTTTAATATTATTTTTGATATATTGTTGAATTCATGTTGTAGAAAAAATATGATTTTTATTTAATTCATGTTGTAGAATTAAATATATTGATATATTATTTAATTCGTGTTGTAGAAATAATATAAATATCGTTTAATTCATGTTGTAGAAATACATTTATGTTTGATATATTACTTAATTCATGTTTAAATATTAGATTTAATTGAGATGTATTAAATAATTTTGTAGAATTAATGATATTATTTTCATTATTAGTTGTAGACGTAAAATAATATAATAATTAATTTTAAAAATTTTAAAGATGTTTTTCCTTTAAATATATCTATAGTGAGAAATATTTTACAAAAAATTAAAGGTAATAGTTATAATTTAAATTAAGTAGAGATGTTTTGAATTTAAATATAAATTTATTGATAAATATTTTATAAATAATTTTAAATGTAATTAAGATGTTTAATGTAATTTAAGTAGAGGTGTTTTTAATGTAAATAGTGTTGAATATTTTATAAATAATTTTAAAGTTAATTTAGATCTATAATATAACTTAAATAGAGATGTTTTTAATGTAAACTCTCTTGAATATTTTATAAATAATTTTAAAGTTACTTTAGATCTATAATGTAATTTAATTAGAGATGTTTATAATTTAAATATATAAATAGTGATAAATATTTTAAAAATAATTTTAAAGTTAATTTATATGTATAATGTAAATTATTTAGATTTGTTTATAATTTATATGTGTCATGTAATTTAATTAGAGATGTAATTTTAAATATCTAATTAGTGATAAATAATTTTAAAGTTAATGTATATGTATTAATTATAAATATTAACCTTATATGTTTGTTATAGAAATAATGATATTATTTTGAACTAAATTATATTAACATGTATTAAATATTGAATTTAGTCTTGCATGGTACGCAAATAATGAAATTATGTTCAATGTTAATTGTAGATGGCAAATAATATATTTTCATAATTTGAATTTCTTAATTTTAGGCCTTAGCACTCTATGGCTCCTAAGGAACAAACAAGTGATATTGGGTGGTCACACGGAGTTTTGTTGGATGGAAACCGTAGGTGTTGGCGTTGTAACTATTGTAAAATAGAACACCGGGGAGGAGGGGTGTCTCGGTTGAAGAAGCATTTGGCAGGAGGAGCCGGAGCAGGATACTCTGAGGTTGCTGGGTGTACCCATGTGCCTAGAGATGTGAAACTTGCAATGGCTAGGCACCTGCGGGAGAAGAGAGCTGAGATGCAAGAAAAGGAAAAAAAGAAGAAAAGGGATCAAGCGGCAGTGAGCGGAATAGCAAGCGGCAGCAACGAGGAAACGGGACGTGATGATGAAATTAATTTAGATGAAGACCTCGTCATTGGGGGTGGAGACACATCGTATGCGTACGATGATACAGCATGGGAGCGATTGATCCAACCCCCATTAATTGAGCGTCAAGAGTCACCTCAGGTGAATTAATACATGAAAATCGAATCGCAAATTTCATTAGATAGCATAGTCATATATTGATGTATGATAGCAATATATTGCAGGTCGGTCCGACAAATGACAACATTGCGGGAGAACAGTGGTCCCGAGTTACTGTACCGCGGCATTCAATATCTGCGGAACCAAGAAGGTTATCCACTTCAAGAGAGGCTAGGGGGAGTTCCTCATTTAGAGAGGTGAAATTATATTGTCATTTCTACATTTGTTAATATATAATTCATTGGTAATTGAATATATTCTTCTTTCAATTGTGTAGTCTTCGGTAGCATCGAAACAACCATCTCAGTCTGCTGCGCCCCGACGCTCAACATCTAAGGCTAAGGCACCCAATCAGTCTTCTCAGGTATACGTACAGACTTACACAATAGAAAGTAAATTGAAAAATTATCTAAGCAGGCTTCTGCTTCTCAGGCATCTAGAGGGACACAACATGCAGCATGTAAGCCGCCCCCTGCTCCACAGAAGAAAAAATCATCATGGACCACATTATTCACCAGCAAGAAGGACAAGGGACCACCATTAAATCCGATAGATATTGCAGACATGGAGACATTAGATCCCAATGCAGATGACGACACTCCCGAGCCTTCTGTTGAGCCCCGCATTAGTGGGAGTCATGACTCCGATGCTGAGAGTACACCGACAGGGTCTTCATCCCATGGAGGTGGTGGTTCTCAAGGTGACCAACGGAGTCCTCGTTAGAATACTAGTGCTGGTGGCAGAGAGTACAACAGTGGTCATAGTAGAGGTCGTGGGGGCCGTCAATATGGCGCATGGACAGAGGAGCAGCACTTCACACATGCCACGCAAGATGAGGACCACGGTGCTCCACCGGCAGGGACGAGACGGGCAGCTGATCATTGGGATCCCTACTATGGAAGTTCGGTTGGAGACAGTACCAGCTATCAAGGCATGTTGTCTGATTTTGAGAGCATGAGCACACATGACTCCCAGGGATCTGGAATCTCGTATGGACGGTCATGGCCGCAGCAGCCGATGTATCATGGCGACTCAGATAACAGTAGTTCATTTTTTCCATCGTATCCATATCCTTATGCCGCAGCTGCGCCAGTAGAGGTCGTGTACGCACAAGGTTCGTAGGAGTATGAATACTACGTACGCATGTACTGGGAGAACTATTCAGGTTCAATGCGCTATGAAGACTATCTGTCATATCTGCGTACCACGTTTAATGTCAAATTATTTGGAGATGGGCACTGGCCCAGTTTGGGTCCATACTCTTAATTAGTATGTATCATTTGGTTATATTTATAACTAACTAATAATTAATTGTAGATTTCTTCATATATAGAGTTCTGTACTTATCATTGAAATCACTAATGTAAACTTTTACATCATTTGCAGCTCATCATGGACGGACGGCATCACCCTGCGTGGGAGCATGGATACTCTGTTGAGGGTGATGGACATGTGCACTGTAGATACTGCGAACATCGCGTCACCGGCATACACAGGTGTGCGGAACACCTTGCGGGAGTGGGACGCGATGTTCGTGCATGCGACCGAGTTCCGGGAGATGTTCGACATTCCTTTCGGACACAGTTACAGGATAGATACGGTTCTCGTAGCACACCGAGGACATCTTCTTCTACGTCCCGGATACCTCCACCACGAGCACAGGGCGGAGCAGGATCTTCCTCCACGTCCAGAGTTCGAGCAGCACCAGCACCAGCACCAGTCGCACATGATAGAATTGAAGCTATAGATGTAGTGATGACTTTTTTTACAGATTTTCATGTACCCTCCACCGCAGCACATGACCCATCATTTGTGCAGATGGTTACATATTTTCAGTCCCACCCACATGTACCTCCACCCACTAGGATAAAGTTAGATTATACGGGTGATCAGTCTCATGTATCTGATGATGAGTTTTGGGATTCGAGCTTCACTGATGATGAGGATGAGTGAGTTTTGGGATTCGGGTTACACAGATGAGGAGGATGAGTGAGTTTTGGGATTCGAGTTTCACAGATGGACGAGGATTAGTGAGTTTTTATATTTTATACTTCATGAATGAATGTCATTATTATGTCACTGTTTACTTTTACATATTTAGTAATTGAAATAAATTTTTATGTATTATATATAATATGATGTTTAATTAAGCGGTGTAATATGTAATTTTTATATAATTAATTATGTATAATTTAGTATGGATCTATTATCTTAAATAAACTCTACATTCTAATATTTTTAAATATATATAACATTTAATCTTTCAAAATAAATTTATTACAAATTTTAAAAAAAATAAAAAAACTACGCATCGCGAGCCCAATGGGGCGGACCGGGTCGCTGTGCGACCCGCCCGACCCGACCCGTCCCGCGCCGAGACCGGGTCGGCCGGGTCAGACGGGTCGGCAAACCCTGGTGATATGGCACAGGGGACATTATTAGGTTTGAGACAATTATATAGATACCCTTGTAATCCTATGTGTTCTATTCGCACCTTTATCTTTTTGATATTGTCATCCATACTCTAATATTATAGAAGATTATTTAATTATACCTCTCATATACTAAGTAACACTATCAAGGTTAACATAATAGTTTGTTGAATAATAAAAATATAAGGTTTTAAAATTATATAAAAATAATATGAATATTATAGGGATATATATGTTAGTATTTTAATTTTATTAGAATATTAAATAAAAATAAGTTATTTTTATCTTAATCTATCTAAAATTAAATTAAATAAATGATAAGTAACGGTAAGATATATATGATGAAATATAATTAGTACGAAGATATAAATGATAATATGAAATGTATAAGAGTATAGAGTAGAATATGTACGATGTTAGGGACATGCATGTACGTAATTATGAAGATGACGGGCAATCACATGGGTGCTCATCATGATTTGACAAATCGATATATTATGGCCCGTATCATATATACCAGATCGTATAAGTCGATCACAGATACGATTGGTATGCGATATGTAACTCGTATCTTATCATATTTTTAAATATTATATATTCTATTTCATATAAAAGAAATGTTATATGTGGATTGGTTATAGATCTCAAACTTAACCGTGAGATCGTCGGTTTAAAACGCAATAAGTGTATGGATTTTTTTGTTTGTTTTTAACTTCTTGAGAGATAAAAGATCAAAACATCTCAAAATCTAAAGACGTTCTTGTGATTCAAACTCAAGACATATCTTAAGCAAAGTGCAGACCACAAAATCAACTAAATTAATTATTTTTTAAAATTATTTTATATAATATATATATATGAGGATTTTTTTCACCTCGATACATAATAATATTTAATTGTACCGTATCATATCGATAAAAAATCGATACGAACAGTCCATCAAACCTTTATGCTCATGTTCTACTTCTTGTTGCCGTATTCCCTCCTCTGTCGATTCGATCACCTTATGCAAGTTACTAGTTCTTTTGTTATGTCACGGAAGTCTAGTTCCCGTCCTAATATTAGTGTCTATAAGTGCAACTACATGATAAGGTGAGATGAAACATTAAGGTGGGGTGAATGTGATGTGTAATGTAATTCTTAAGGTAAGAGAATTATAATCCCTTGTTAGTGAATCATATATGTTTAGTTGAGAATCGTATTTCATTGAGAATTATAATTCTCACTAACAGTCAATTTAAAGAAGAATTTTGAGATATTATATTCATATCTTGAAGAGATAATAATTTAATTCTCTCGTTATTTAGACATCTATTTTAAAATAAAATCATGTTAAGTAACTTATGAATTGATTTCATAGTCAAAACTCTCACTTAGCTCAATGACTTAATAATTTAATCTCCAAATAAAATTTAACTAAAACTTAGTGAAATATATTCACAATTAAAATACGATTCATAGATTGAATTTAATTATGAATTTCACTAACTATGTCTAACATTATCACAATTAAGATTGTTAATTTTAGTATGAACTCATTGGGACTCCCTTTTAGACATACTAGAATTAGATCTTTATCCACTCATTTATTTATTAACTCACTTATTAGTTTATATTGGATGTGATTTATCTTGTTCCTAACTTCTCTCTCTCTTCATCTGCCATGTAATGTATTCTTCGAATTTCAATTCCAACATTCTTATTATTATAAGCTCACAAAATATTGATGTCAGAACTAGTCTTATATTAATATGATCTAATATATCTACTCATACATGTAAAAATAAAAATGATCTCAATACACGACAAATGTTTTTAATAATACATATAGTTTCTAAAAATCACAATTATATTCGGCTTTAATGTGAATTGGAATCTAGGAAGACCCCATTTTTGGCTCTAACGTGAGTTAGAACAAAAAAGTAGGAATGCTTAATTTTTATCCTTTTTTTGTGTGACCTTGAGTATGTATAATGTAGGAAATCTTATTAGCCCTAAATACTTATTATTTGTGTGATTCTCATTGGTTCACTTCGTGATTTAGATTCCATCGAGACTCTCTTTTTTTTTTTAGTTGTCAGGTCTCTCATTCGAATCTGGAATACTCAGAGCCTTGCACTCTGTCAAATAACGAGAGATTCAAAATTTGAATTGAGAATCTCATAGTGTCTCGTGAGATGAAGAATCAACTAGACTACCTAACTGATTCTATCACAACTCTCATAGATCATCGAGAACTCAATAAACACCAATTTACGCACACTTCGTGTATCTCTCTTTTTTAATTATATGAATACTTATGTTTTATACTGTTTGTCACACTATAATAATGTATGGTAACGATTTGATTTTAAGGGTCGCTTGGATGAGACGATGAGGATGGGGATTTTAAAAAAATACCATAAAATATAGTTGACTAACATGCCCTTACATGGGAGAGATTTTGAGTTTCAAAAAAATTTTGTTTAGAAGAGTTACTCTCCATTTTGGTGTAGTGGCAAGGTGGTGATAAGGGAATTATCAACTTACTCTTGCTTTTAGTATTTTTACGTGGGACGAGAGGAGTTAAGATATAAAAAGAATCAACAATCTCCTAGTTTTATGCAAGAATCTCCTTTTCACCAATTTTTGAGATTTTTCATCTCCTCTCCCTGTGTGTCTATCTCTTTCTTCGTTGAAAAATCTATTTGGACACAAGCCGAGGTATTAGGTTGCATTTAGTTGAACTTATTATGTTGTCAAAGATTCAATCATTGGAATTCTAAAATCCCCTCCCACCATCTAAATCAAATGCATATTAAGTCTGTGTTCGGAAACGTAAATCCATTGGATTATATTTTGAATAATCTTGTCGTAGTACAAATGTCTGACATGGGTCTCCCATAATCTCACTCCCCTCCACTTTTGAGAAGTAGAGAAGTACACCTATTATGTCTCTATGCTCTCTCTAGTTCAAAATTTAAATCTAACGTCAAAATCTAAGTGGTCGTAGTATATTTGTTGGAGATCAACTTTTGTCGGTGATTCCCGCAAGGGTGATCCTCAAACATGCTCATTAATATCAAAATTCGTAAATTTTGATCCACGGTAATTTTAGATTAAGATATTGGGAACAGAAAATATTTGAAAAATAACCATCCTTGATGTTTCATGTCACTTTCCTAGCAGACCAGACGACACTTTGTACGAAAAACCCTTAATACGGTGATATCATATAGATCCTTTCCACGGAGCAAAATAGTATCCTAGTTGTTTAGTCATTAACCGAAGATTATTCGATGTCTCTTAAAATATGTGAATCTGAGTTGGCAGTTAACCTAGATTATGAAAATTAGAATTTCTAGACATATTTTTCACATTTTCTTCCTAAAGATATCGCGAACAAAAATATTTTTGTTACTATTTCACTTGAACTAGAGTTATTGTTAGTAATGTTATTAGAACCAAATCGATGTCTGAACCGGTCAATAAGTTGATTTGATTTGAATCGATTGGGCCGTTCAATCGAACCGGTTTGAACTGTGATGTCATCATAATATTGATAGATGATCAGACCCGATTCTATAACCTAAGATAATAAGAAATAAGATATAATAATCAAAATAAATAAATATACATGTATAATTATTAGTTATGATTACGTAACTATATAAGTAAAAAAAAAATATAGTTAAATAAATTAATTTTAAAATTTTATAATATTTCATTGGTCTTCACTCTTCACAATTAACATCTATACTCTTTTAAATATTTAAACTTTAAATATATCTAAAATAAAATGATAAATAACAACAAATCAATAACAATAAGATAATTTTGTTCACACGTACATATAATTTTTAATATCTAAATATTTTTATATTTATTTTTTTTATTTTAAAGGATGAATCGAGTCGGACCGGTTCGAATCGGTTCACCGGTCGAACCGCGATTCATCCGGTTCGTCCGATTCTTTAACATTAAATCAAATTGACCTTAATCGGATCGATCACGGTCGAACCGATTTGACCTATCGAATCGATCCGATTCTGATAACAATGATTGTTAATAGATATATAGTTGCTAAGTCAATTCTAGTACGATTAATTTTTCTATTTTAATATTGTTCTTAATAACTTACAAAATATTCGTGTCTCCAAGCCCTCTCTTCGATCGCATCGCTTGTCTTCGTCTTTTGCTTCTGGTCATCCAAAATTAGGGCTTCTACCCGCCGGGATGCCCCGCCGACCCCCGGTACTCTGTGGAGGCGTGTGGACTGGGAACCCTAATCCGCCATCCTCTGCGACGCGACAACACTTGCAAGGAGATCTTCAATATATGGGAGGTGGGAACCATTCGGCTGCGACCTCCCGCCGCTGGATGCTGTTCGGTTCCTCCACCGCCGGAGGGGCAAGAACACCGTCGAGATTTTCTTTTCTCCGGCTTCCTGCTTTTATCGTCTTTTCGTTCTTTTTATGCTTTTTTCTTTCTTTCTTTCTTAAATCTTCCGTCGGATTTTTGTGTAACCATAGGGGAGCATGGGGCGGAGGTCAAGAAGGGGGCAAATGGCAAGTTCTACCGGGCGGGTTGCAGGGGCAGTGGCTTTTGTCTTGGCAGGATTCGAAACGGGTCCTGTTAAGTGGGTTGGATGACCTCCCTGCTTGCCTTGTAGGGGGCCGCAGAAGGTGCTTGAGAACCTGGCCTCTCAGTTGCTGTTCAGGCACGTGCCTTGATAACGATGGTCTTGGTTGATCCTTGGACACTTCTATTCTATGAATCTTAGATAGAAAGGGTGCACACGGGTATGGGCCTTTTGGCCGAGGCATTTATCAGATTCTTTTTGGAAGGTGCCATTTATCAGATTCTTACTCTTAATAGTTCTTATTTGAACTTTACTTGATTTCTTTCAGTGCATTGTGTTTGTATGATCAAGATATCAATTAATCAGAAGTCTTCTTCCTTTAATTTATCATTGGCTGAAATCAAATAATTTGTAAAGGTCTCACCAAAAATTGTGATCGCTTAGAATTCTCACTAGCTCATGGTCCCCCACCCAGCCAGCCAGCTAGATTGACCTATTCCCAAGCCCACTTATGAAACTTGATGTACATGTGTCAGATGATTTTGTATGGGTATCAAGGATTCAAGATAAGTTTGGATAGGGTTCCTCATGATCAACATTCCCCTTTGCCATTAAAAGGGAAAGAAAAAATCATGTCTTAAGCAATAGGTAGAATCTTGGATCTTGTTTGATTTGGCTTGGAGAGAGTGAGTTAGTTCATAGTCATATGTGCCATCTCTTTAGTGGTGAGCTGCTTGAGTGCCTATCCTCTATTCATTTAAACATGAAGGTCAACTTCAAAAAGTCGTTGGTAACATTGATTTTAGTAGAGAAAAGGTGTATGCGGTAGCTAGAAGTGTTGGATTTCTGTTGGTGACATCTTTGGTTACATATTTTGTCTCCCTCTATATATTTCTTAGTTGGAGTAGTTTAGAGAATTTTTGTTTAAGACAATTTTTTGGAAAGTGGGTAGTACCACTATTGTATTAAATGCAAAGAAAGAGGGATTTACAAGTGTAAACAATCAGTCCCCCAAAAATTCCTATACAAAAGACCCTGCCAAGAAGGCAAGCCCCTATCTATCCGCCAACAAAAGGAAAGTGAGGAGTTGTGAGCCTCCACTTTACGAAGATGCTTAGCCCACTCACACACTCTCTGACGAACAAAAGAAACAATCTTCTTTTCCACTTTTGCTTCCCCTCTGAAAATTCTTCTGTTCCTTTGACAGTTAATCAATGTCACAGCGGATATTAACAGAGGCTAAAGATTCTATATGGTTTGATTATGTATAGTTTTTTTTAACTGTATATTCTTTACTAGATGGATGGAAATCTTGATTTGGAGTGATTTTGAAACATGCAAGGGATATTCCTAATTTGTTTCCTCTAATTTTCTGGGGTATACAAATTTAAATTTTGAATTATTTGGAATGAAAGTGAAGAAAAGTCAAAGGAATCAAAAGTTGATGTAAAATTGCCTCATCATAAAAAAGGAAGGGAGAAGCTAAATAATTACTTGTCCTTCCTCTTCTTTTCTTCTCCTCATCCTGCAAAGGTTGATCTATCAATTATCGAACATCAGGCTTGAGTTGGTAAGCGAATTAATTCACGTTGTACTTCCTGTCCTCTCATTTAATATCACAAGGTAGTAATCCAGAGTACCCTCACCTATTAAAAGAATTACAAAATAACTGTTCAAAAAGGTGCTTTCTTTCTTACGGTGGCCAAGATGAACATATGAGGGTATGCTGAAGTGAACTCCTATTTTCATGCTCACCTAGACAAGGGCAACCTGGTGACCTTGCCCATCTGCGATGCCTTGTTGCCTAGGCAATACCTTGCTGATTATGTGTGTCTGATAATGAATATCTAATTACTAGCTTATTTATCATATATATTTTATAATCTGCAGTAATTTCAATCAGTGAAGTTGAATGGTTTGTATCATTGCACTGCAAATAACCCAAAAAAAAGACTTTTATCCACTACACCTCTTTCCAGTGCTTCTCCTTTGTCCTGCCAGCCTCTGGCAACTATCCATCATCATCTGAGGATGATGCTTAATGTTCATAGGTTCATGCACTTTTCTCTTTTGTCTCCTCTTTATTCTCCGCTGATTTACTTCTAATGACACATCAGCCGCATGGTTCTCAATTCATATCCCAATGCTAGTGACAGTTAGATCTTGTTGCATAGGCCGGAACAAATTCCTCTGGCCAATTTCAAAAAACAAATTCCTCTGGCAGGTAGGGGCAGAACCACAGAAGGGCTATCACAAAATCACGTGTCTTGCCTCATGGAAAACAAAAGTCATTGACTTGAGGGACTTAACGGCTATGAATTGAAGTACAAAATGAATATGGCAGTTGAGATCTTGTTGCATAGGTTGGGGACAAATTCCTCTTGCATGAAGGGGCAGAACCACAGAGTCAAGTGGGTTGTCCTCACGGAGTAGGAATGGTTGGCTTGAGGGATTTTAATCCTATGAACTGAACTAGAAAATGGATTGGGTCAGTTGAGCATAAGTGGGTGGTGTTGACTGGAGGGATCCAGGGCCATGAAGCTAGCTTACTAAATGGCTTTGGAGGTTTTGCAGACTTTAAGGGGGATTATAGTTAGCATACATGAAAAAAAGAGAGATGTTGAACATTTTACTGGCATTATATATCTGCTTTCACATGCATTTTTTAAGGGCCAAGGTGTTGAAGGATGCAGACATCATTGGAGTGGGCATTATTGTGGAAGGTACTTAATCTGTGGATCTTCTACATGCTAACCTGTTCTCACTTCCCACTTGGTAGTTTTAGATGGTGAAGTAAGCGTGAGGGGGACTACATCAATTGTACTGTGGGTGTGGCATCTCGGCTATTTTCAAGTAGTTCCTTTAATGGGGAGTTGCATGATTTTATGTAATAGTTACTTGATGCTGTAAATTGGACTTTTATTACATGTAAGAAGACTATTGGAGACTGATTTGGAATATGGAATTTTGTTGGTTGAATCTCTTTCATATTTTATCCTCCATAGAGGATAAAGGTACCCTTTCTCTAAGGCAACATGGAGTCATCCTGTGATGGAGGAAAGCAAATATGTTCCATGGCAATTTGTGATAAGTTGCTGGTACATGCCATGACATGCAGACTACATGCCATTTATATAGTGGTGAGATGTTGTCTGCTGAGTTTGCAAACTTATGAGAAGTTGGGAGGCTTTTTGTGTGGCTGTATGCAGGCAGTATGGACTCGGCCATATGCCAGATGGGGCCTGACAAAGGGTTGTACCACTAGCAGATGGAGGGTACGGTAATTGGTGCTTCATGCAACTTTGTAGGTCATTTGGATAGAAAGTAGCAAGAGGGCTCATTGCAGTTGTGAGGGAGGAGAGGGAAGTTAGGAACTGCATAATAGGGTAAGTTAAGGAGTGTGCTTCATCTATTATAGGCCTCTCTGTAGGAGGATTAGCTGTTTTTATGGGATAATTAATATAGTGAGTGGGAGAGAGCTATTCTTGTCTGGTTCAGTGGCTTGCAGGGTCCTTCGGATAACTGCATTTTTGGTCCCTGCGGTTTAGATTTTATTATCAAATCCAGTGAGCATATCTTTTGGGAGACTTCTATATTTTACGTGGTCGTGTGTGTCTGTAGTGTGCACTGCAGAGTCTGAGACCAGTTCACCTGCTGTGTTGTTGTGCTTGTACTATGGGCAGAGGGCAGTCTTATTGCCGTTTTGCAGGACAACGAGCTCCCCTTTCATGTCCTATGGAAAGATGTAAGAAAGGGTGTGGTGCCTAGGGGTGTCAACAGATCACTTAGATCCGATAGCCCTATCCGAATTCGATTATTTTTCCGGATTCGTATCAGACATTTGATCCAAAATGTAACACACATGGATTCGGGGCGAGATTTTTCCGATCCAAAATCAACGATTTCGGATCAGGTTGTCGGGGCACCATAAAAGACCCCCTTTCGGGGCGGTGCCTGCGCCGAATCCCTGAATCCTGATTGCGATCGCCATTCGCCCCATCGGCAGCTCCCCTCTCGCCTTCTCACTGCCCGCCGGCTTCTATGCCTCTAGGGTTTCTCCATCGACGGGGATCTCGGCGACGACGATGCGATATCCTCGACGGCCATCAGCGACAGCCGTCGGCGATAGCAAGTCGTATGCTGATCTCTCTCGCTTGCTCAATCTCTCTCTCGCCCTTGCCTTCTCTTTCGCTCGCTCAATCTATCTCACCTTGGCCTTCTCTCTCGCTCGCCGGTGCCGGTACGGCGGTGCCCTCACTCTCTCTGATCTCTCCCTCTCTCTCTCAGTGGATCTCTCTCCCACTCCACCTCCGGCACTCTCCCACACCCGAATCTGCACACCCTCCCCACCATTTCATCCCTCTGTCCCCGAAGAGAGGAATTCGTGAGGAGGGAGGGGGAAGCAATCTGATCAGGAGTTGCTGGAGAGAAGGGGGAATTTCGGGGGTTTGAGGAGATGAGCTTCGCTGACCTTGACAGCGGGTGGCCGCTGGCCGGCCGGAGGGGGCCGATCAACGGGAAGCGGGACCCGGCTCAGGCCGTGGCCGCTGGGGTGTTCCAGATAAACATCGCCATCTCCACCTTCCAGCGCCTTGTCAACACCCTCGGCACCCCCAAGGACACCCCCAAGCTCCGCGAGAAGCTGTGAGTTAGGGGGGGTCGACCCTCACCTGTCTTGCGTCCTTCTCTTTTCTGGGTTGTTGGTGTTTTGATCTTGTTTTCTTATTTGTTTTTTTTTGAAATTTTATGGCTTTTTCGGTAGTATCGAAGGCTAAGATTTTAGCGGTTTGTTCTTTTGTAAGTTCTGCGTTTATTGGTTATATTACGTTGGCTGGTTTTGGTCGTTGATTTTTAGATCTAGGGTGGAGAACATTCTTGGAATCTGATCAGGGTTTTTGACACTGCATAGTTTTTTATTGGCTTTGAAAGAAGAAGAATGAAATTGGGTCATGAAGTCTGGTCTATTTAGTGCAGAAATGGGAGATTCTGGATGCTGGGGTTATAGAAGAGATGGCATTTCATAGTTATCGATTCACAAAAGGACTGCTTCATCACTAAGGAAGCAGGCAGATGGATTTGTTTTCGATGGTACTTAATGGGGGATGTGCAGTGGAAGGATCATTAGTGTCTGACATATGTGTTTATGGAGATACGGTTTGGAAATGGTCTGTTAGGTAAACCACTTTTGTAGTCCAAGTTTCTGGAAAGTTGGCATTGAAGAGTGGATTATCTCATTGGTTCATGGTATGGGGGTAGATTCTGGAAATCTAACAGTGATTACGACATGGGAGGACAGATTTTTGATTAATTTGATCCATTGGAGTGAAGGCACACCCTCTTTCTGCCTGCTCACCATTTATTTCCTCCTTCAAGAAAAACCGAGTTGCATTGTTTATGGAGCATTCCCAATCTGAATTCATGCTTCTGTAATGAAAGAGAAATGAGGTGTTGTTTTGATCTAGGGATATCATTATTTGTTCTTGATTTCTGTTGTGTTCTTTCTGAACTTCAAGTGTTTGTGTAAAGAGAGGATCTCCTGCCTGTGACTGCATACGCCTAAGGAAGGTCACTCCCTTCTTCTTCTTCTTCAACTTTTGCCTTTTCTTTATGTTTTTTATTTCTCTTGTTTACTTTTTCAGATTGGGTTCCTATTTCTTTGCATAATTGTTGGCCCTGTTTTATTGCTTTTGGATCTGTTTATTTTACGCCTTTCTCTTGCCGTTTGAGAAGGTGCTTCTCAGAATGTCATGCATATTTCATCTCTCAGGCTAGTAGGAATCTGAAACTGAGACTTTCTCAGTCACACCCTCTAAGTCAATCTTTAAGCGACACCAGTCAAAATTTCAGTGTACAGTGGATATTATAGTGTTTGATCTGATGTGAACAAAGCATTTTAGTGTGGAATCAGATTTAGCAACACGATCTATTGAGATTAAATTAATATGTTTCTTTAGTGTGGAGAGTATTCTACTCTCTTCTTTATTCTTTTTGTAAGTAATACACCTTCCATTGTTCATTATTACCCTAGAATGCAAATGCAGAAAAGGTGCATGGCTATTTTATTAGTTATAGTTTCTTTACCAAGGCACTGCTTGCACGGAGTTCGAGTAACAAGTTGATTATGCATGAGCGATCCTTTAAATTGAGACTAATTGCATTTGTACAATACTGCAGGTTGATGTATATGGTGGTGGGAGTGTTGTGGTGCATGAGCAAATCTTTTCTGAGTTTTTGAACTTCTTTTCCTTTTCACATGATCAACATTTTGCTTGGTATGTGAAGGCACAGTTGGTGTATGGCGAACCTGTGCCATAAGATCAGGACTCTGAGGACCTGGATTTGGTCGTACGAGCAGGACTCAGAAGCTGGAAGTTGGTATATGTTGGGGATGTCAGAGTATGCAATTGTTTTACAATTAAAACTAATTAATTATCAGCTTGCAGTCGTAAATTATATATATATATATATATATATACATATATATATATATATATATATATATATAATTGCATGTTATTTGCCCATCTCTCCTTGCCTTCCAAATAGATGGTGAAGAAGATGTCAACACTGAAACACGGCCATTTTTTCATGAGCAATAAATTTAAAGATACCTCAACTCTTGCATTCAGGAAATAAATATGAGACTTAAAAGTGTAAGCTCATGTTCTTATATATGTGTTCAATGTGTACATGGAGATCTTAATATCAGTTTTGAAGTCTAATTACTCACAAGCTCGTTCTTTTAACTGATTCTACTGTAAAATGGGTTTTTGCAGGTCCAAAGTGAACTGCCGAGTATTTTTATAGCCTACCTGTTTAAGCAGCATGGGTGGTCCTCTGGGCAGGAAGGTTTTCAACAGAAGAGAGGGAGATTCTCTCCGATAACAGATCCCAATTAGCCTAAAACAGATTCACTGGGCCCGATCCGAAATGAAATCTTGTGTTTATTATGTGGATCTGAAAATGGATCTGAGTTTAAACTTCTTTATTTAAGTGTAGTGTATTATTTCTTGTGTGGATCTGATAGCAGATCAGAATTACCCTAAAACAGATTTATTGGACCCGATCCGATCCGAAAAGAAAGGTGTTTATATGTGGATCTAAAATCGAATTCATTGGAGCCAAAAAATTCAGATCGAATATCATTGTGTCATTACCTATAAAAAAAGTTTAAATTCGGATTCGGGTATTCGGCTCAGACTCAGATTAAAAATATAACTTTATTTTGGATCCGGGTTGGGTTTTCAACTTACGTTATCGGTCCATATTTGTGTCCTGGATCCAACCGTTCACACCTCTAGTGGTGCCCTCTCTACATGTGTTTATATTATATATATATATATATATGTTTGTCATGAAAAATCCGGACTTTTAGGGACCTTCCATTTCCTGTGGGATCAGTTTTAGCGACCGAGTCATATGTCGGTGATGGTATCGAGCGCGGTTCGGTGTCGTCTGCTAAAAAATAACCAAGGCTGACATCAAACGTTCCTGGCTGAATAGATTTCATCATGCCGGAGCTGATCAAATCTTTTTTCTCTCTTGTTCAAAATAGTGGCCTACCCAAGTGACCTTTTCTAAGTTCAAAAGAACGCCATCTGGACGTCATCTGGGGGCGTTATTTAACGGCCATTTTCCTCTGATGACTCTTCAAAACCTTGGCAATAAAT
Organism: Amorphophallus konjac; assembly: GCA_022559845.1. Taxonomy (NCBI): domain Eukaryota; kingdom Viridiplantae; phylum Streptophyta; class Magnoliopsida; order Alismatales; family Araceae; genus Amorphophallus; species Amorphophallus konjac. Next base: position 474,251,894 of record CM040122.1, on the reverse strand, counting down.
GAGAACCGCAGATTTTGGGAGTCCAGCTCAACCATCCCGTCAGTGCTTGCTCTCATGGTTGCACTCATCTTCCATCCGTCTAACCATATCATTGTTGCCTCCCTTTCGCAAAGCCAGTCTTCCCCGTGAAGGCACCGGGAAGCTCTACAAGGAAGATGCGCATGTGGGGAAGACCGTGGCCCACTCATGGCATCCCATGTCAAACAAGTTGGGCTCTTAACGGGCCCTACCTAGAGAGAGAAAGGGGAAATTGCCCGAGTCAAGGGAAAATCCGTGCTCTCCATGTCTTGTGGGGACGAAGAGGAAGTGACAAGGCGATGCACAAGGGTCAACACACTGCAATTCCATTCCGCCCCCCCTCTTCTTCTTCTTCTTCATTTCCTGATGAGTCTATCACGCGTTTGTTTCTCTGTAACCAGCCCCCATGCTTCTTCATTTCCAAGCTTATGGCAAAAGTATTTTGTTTGAGCTTGTGTTGTTGGGATGATTTGGTGGGGACGTAGTTTTCATTGACCTTGAGATGTTTGAGGTCGTTCAGGTTTCAAGAGTGCCGGGAATGACCTAGCGGGGGGGGGGGTAACATGAAGGCCGATATTAAGGGGCTCTCTTTTGCAGGGTCCTACCTACCCCTTATTGAAGGCGAAAGCAACGGATGCATGGGCCCTCGTGCTAGTCTAAAATGGGTTTTATTTATGACCGAAGGTTCCCTTGGGAGGATTCATTCAGCAAAGGAAGGGGCCGAGACGGTGGGTGGCGTTAAAACAAGGGGTCTAGCGCTACGTAATGGATGGTGGCACCATTAGTGGGTCCAAGGACGACCGACCCTCGCGTATGTGTGTTTTTCTTCCGGTGGGCTGAAGGATTCAGCCTCCAGTGAGCTGTCGATATATACGGGAGTGCTACCGAAAACATTGGTCGATCCCCAGAACAAACCAAAAAAAAAAAGTTTTGGCAAAATAGAGTTTGGTGGGGGTGGGGTGGGGGGGGGGGTCTCTCTACGTACCCTATCGGGGTGCAACATATATGGCCACCATTGAGGGTAACTAGTTGTTAGAAATCGGAGTATCTGTAGAGATTGACAAATAACAGAGGAGGAGGAAAAAAAAAAGGGAGGAAAAGATCAAGTCACAAGAACATCAAGATTTACGTGGTTCGGAGACGACGTGTCTTCTTACATCCACGGTCGCAGTAGGATTTCCATTAGAATAACCACACATCCGGATACAATACAAAGAGAGAGTTCGCAACCCTTTTATACAAGGAGATTAGGGTGCCCAACAGTCAGGATACAAAATATAACGATGGCGAGTTTCAGCTCCACACTCTAACACTAGCCCCCCAAGTGAAGGGGTTGTTCCTTCTGTTGCTTTTATACGTCGCCAACTAAGTGCGATCCAATTATTGTTTGCTGCAAGTTACTACACCTCATTAGCATTAATTGTTTAGCAGTAGCAGACTATTAATTGTGTGACCTCTGTTTTTTTTTTTTTGGGTTTCCCCAAACAAAATTTGCTCCGGATTGTATTAGCTGATGTGTCCATAATTTCGCCCATGTCAACGGTAAGATATTGCTGATAATTGTGAATGCTAACTGACACCAAAAAAAAAAAACCCCTCTTAAATGCAGGACAAGCGACCGAACAGCGAGGTGCCCTGTGGCAGTCCCAGCCCTCCTCGGTGGACCGTGGGCTGGATGGAAGTCGGACGGAATGGTTTGTTGTTGATGAGCCATGAAGGTACTAATAAGGGAATTAAAGAAAGCTGCATGGCAAGATAACAAAGGGACGCGACCCTTGCACCCCCGCGCTTGGCACGGTGGAAATTGAAACCGCGTCGGGGCTGGAGTTTTTCAAAAATAGAGGACCGTACGTAAAAGGAGTTGACTAAGGGATAGCACCGCGTTGTGGAAAGCTCCACTTGACCTGCTTCGTAACCTTTCTTGTTGGTCGTCCTCCACTGACCAATATATCTCCATCCTTCTATCCTTGATACGGACGCAGTATCTAAAGAGTAATGTTTAGTCCACACTCGGATATAATTATTGATTTAAGATAAATTAGATCCAATACTATTTATTAAAATTGATTTTTTTTAAATTTTCTTTTGATCATCGGATGGAAGATGTGTATTACACCATGAGTTAAGACGTCTTGGGTCTCATGATATATATATATATTAAAATTTGAGTTTATTTGATACATAGTTTGAGTGAAAAATAGTTCGAACATGTACTGAGCATTACTCCTGCTACAAGTGGAATGACTTGTTTGGGCTATATATCCATGGCCAAGCCGGGTTTTAAAAGCGAGTGCTCTAAGAGGAGGGGGGCGGGGGGGCGGGTGAAGAAGATGGCGTCCGCTTGTATTGAAAGGGAGGGTCATTGGTGGGGGTGGGGAGAGGAAATCAGGTAGCTAAAACATGTGGCGTGTGGCCGCGATTGTTTTGGTTGGTGGCCTCGGTGGCTCCCCATGATCACCTGACAACTGCTTGTTACTATTTGACCTCCAACAACGGTGTCATCTTACGGAGCTACGGGTGTCGATCAGGTTCTGATCAGCAACATCACATGGAGAATGACAAGGAGAAGGGTAGGATGTGGAATACACACACACACACAACTAACTGGCGTCCAAATCGACTCTAAAGGCTATTCTATGCTAGCTCCTACTAATCAATGATAATATGAGGCTAGTCATGAGCTAGAGTCAGCTAGTTGTCGACACTATTTATTTAAAGTGACTATGAACCCTCAACAGCGGATGTAGATTCACTTTGGAAACAACGTCAGGTGGGGTGGGGTAGATTTGAAAGGGTGCAAATAAAAACAAAACTGTTTTCGGCAAAAAAATTTTAAAATAAAAAGTCTTCTTAAAAGGAGAGCTCCGGCACCGTTGGTTCGTCGACGTCGACGACGGGGTTGTGATATATCGATCTGGGTTCCATGAACTGGAAGTCATCTGCATGCGGCCATGACCTGGGACCAACGTCCTAATCCGGTGCCGTGCGATGGTGTTGCCCATCTCTCTACAACGGCTGTGATAAGGACGGCGTTGTGCTAATGATATTGCATTCATTGTGTAGGTTGCCCCACATGACGACTAACTGGGCGATCTCATGTGGACGGGAGACATGCCGTTATCTTGTGGGCACTAGCTACGTTGGGGTTGGAGATCGTAGGAGAGAGAAGTGAAATTAAGGAACAATAATAACATTGGTTTCATGGAGTTGCATCCCCGCTGAGACACCAAATCAAGCCATACAAACTCGTCCGAAAGAAAGAGATGAGTCGACTATATATATATATATATATATATATATATGGACGCTTATATATCCATCATGTTCCAATAGAGATAGTGCCTTGTTTGTCTTTTTTTTCAGTGTATCTTTCGTGTGCTCGATCGTGAGTTTTTCAGAAGGAATTAAAACGAGCCCTGGTTCCTATTGGACTTCTTTGCATGCGATATCTGACAAGCGATCGCCCGCTGAAGGGGCCAGCTTTTGTTTTCACTTGCATGGCCGGCCCACGAGAGCGACGTGGTCGATCAGTTTAAGCTAAGTGGTGCTGTCAGTTCTGACCCCCCCCCCGTCTCCGTGGTTGGATTTATAAGTATATCGTTTGATTTCTCCCTCTCTCTCTCATCATTTCTCTGGGAGTTTTGTCAACAAACTTGTCGGCATATCTCTAAACAATTATGTCTCTCTAATTAATGTGTATGTATGCGCGTGTGTTTACAGGTTTTCAGTCAAAGTGGCATCAACTGCGTCTCTCTCTCTCCTTTCTTTTAATTCCATGTACACACGATCTCCAGGATGCGCACTCTATAAATAGAGGCAACGCCTCGGCCTCCAATTCGACTACCCCAAGCCCCTCTCACGAGTCACCAGCTCTTCTCCCTGTCCATAAAGCTTTCCCTCCCTTTCCTGTCCCCTGTACCAATACAGCGATATACAACTCTTCCCCACACCTCTACAATCCCGCGGCCATCTGCACACGCCTCGTCCATAATTGTTTTCTCCATGGCGCAGGGCCTGCTGCCGAAGAAGGCTACGTGTAATTCTCACGGCCAGGACTCATCTTACTTCCTTGGATGGCAGGAGTACGAGAAGAACCCCTACCACCCCGACACCAACCCCGATGGGATCATACAGATGGGCCTCGCAGAGAACCAGGTGACCACCAGCTAAAAAAAAAACACCCATCACCGCACACGCCCGCACTCGCGCGCGCACACACACACACACACACACACGCCCACCCATATATATCTCTCCCTACATCTGTCATTTGGTGGTGGAGTTTCAATGGCTTTCTCTAGCCACCAAATCTCTTAATTTAAACCAGTCCGTTGGCACCTTCCTCATGTTGCTTTCTCTTCTCTCTTTTCCCGTGTTCGTGATCACCATGCATGCAGCTGTCATTTGACTTGCTGGAGTCATGGCTGGCAAGGAACCACGACGCCGCCGGGTTCAAGAAGGACGGCATCTCCGTCTTCCGGGAGCTCGCGCTCTTTCAGGACTACCACGGACTGCCGGCGTTCAAAAGGGTAAGCAACAGCTTTCCATAGCCTCGGGCATGCGATCCCTTGTAGATGGTATATATAGCACAGCGTAGCAAAAGGACGCACCAGCCACCCTTGTGGGGCGGCATATATATATATATATATATATATATATATATATATATATATATATATATATATATATATATATATATATATATATATATATATGTATACATGCAACTTTGGGTACGAAAGGGACCCGTCGACGGCTCCACATTGCTGCATGTGCTAGCTGCACCGCCTTCGCGGCGGTCGGCCGGTGTAGCATTTGTTTATCGCATCAGGTTGCCGGTGCACGTCTCTATGCGCGCGCATGGACCAGTCATTCACTCTCCTTCCTACCCGGAAGCCTCTAAGTATTTAACTAACGACTCTGAATCATTACGAGGAAAGAGCCATGCTATATATGTCTCCTTAATTCGTTCAAGTAATATATATATTTTAATATTCTTTGCATCTACTGACCAAAAATGTCTTATTAACTAAGATCGAATGGATGATCGAGATGAGGAAAAAAAAGAAGTATAAAAAGGCGTAGAGTGAGAATAATGTCTCATCGTCTGAGTTACAATTTTCATTGGGTGGACTTTACAATATGGTATTCTCATTTGGTAGCTAGCATGTCATGCACTTTTGTGGAGAAGGGGGGGTGGGGGAACCTTCTACCTTATTTGCAAATTCCTCTTTTAACTCCTCTCTTCCTCCTAGACTGTGTAACTCAGGTTAGAAATCTTTTGGAAGTGGCATAACACAATCCCAGTGGGTACCAACCAAGATCATACTGATCGGAACTGTAGGAGACTCTTGTCTCCTTATAATAACTGCACCTGCTGAGGTTTGGGACCTGATGATGGGGGCGGAAACACAAAGTGAGGCTCATCCATCTCATCCAGTACCGGTTACCGTGGAGTCCGTACCCGTGGACCACTTGCCGTAGTAAATCCCAAGCCGTGATGGAAGGGGTTGCATGAGCAAGCATATGTGTGACCGTACATGTATATATTTCTAATCATGTCGTTTATCTGATCAAGTGACCAACATTTCGCTATGAATAATGGGGTGCAGGCGCTGGCCAAGTTCATGGGACGGATAAGAGGACACAAAGTGAGATTCGACCCCAACAAGCTCGTCCTCGCCGCTGGCTCGACGTCGGCCAACGAGACCCTCATGTTCTGCCTCGCCGAACCGGGCGAAGCCTTCCTTCTGCCAACGCCCTACTACCCTGGGTACTCCTCTGTGTGTGTGTGTTTGTGTGTGTACTACAGTTCATGGCTGCCCACTTGACCTGGTGCAGTACTGGCACGTACGTTCGTAGATTATGACATCCCCATTAATTACTGTATATATATATATATATATATATATATATCATGCTCATTAATTCTTCACTATTCTGTCATGTACATCAGGTTTGACAGGGATCTCAAATGGCGAACCGGCGTGGAGATCGTGCCCATACACTGTTCTAGCTCGAACAACTTCCAGGTCACCAGGTCCGCTCTGGAAGAAGCCTATGTGCAGGCCGGGGAACGAGGAATGAGGGTGAAGGGGGTGCTCATCACCAACCCCTCGAACCCACTGGGCACGACGTCCACAAAGAAAGAACTCGAAACCCTAATCAACTTCATCGCTTCGAAAGGCATCCATCTCATAAGCGACGAGATCTACTCGGGCACCGTCTTCGACTCCCCCGGCTTCGTCAGCGTGAAGGAAGCCGCCAAGGGTAGGGACGACGTCGCCGACCACATACACATCGTATACAGCCTCTCCAAGGACCTCGGCCTGCCTGGGTTCCGGGTCGGCGCCATCTACTCCGACAACGTGGTCGTCGTCGCGGCGGCCACGAGGATGTCGAGCTTCGGGCTGGTCTCTTCCCAGACGCAGTACCTCCTCTCGGCGATGCTGGCCGACGAGGAGTTTACAGGGAGGTACCTGGCGGAGAACAGGGAGAGGATAAAGGAGAGGCACGGGCTGCTCATCTCCGGCCTCCGCCGCGCCGGCATCAGCTGCCTGCAGAGCAACTCCGCTCTCTTCTGCTGGGTGGACATGAGGCCTCTCCTGAGGTCCGACACCTTCGAAGGTGAGAAGGAGGTGTGGAGGAGGATGCTGTACGAGGCGGGGCTCAACATCTCGCCGGGCTCGTCCTGCCACTGCACCGAGCCGGGGTGGTTCCGCGTCTGCTTCGCCAACATGTCGGAGGAAACCCTCGACCTCGCGATCCGGCGGGTCAAATCCTTCGTCGACGGCGGATCGCCTCGCGGCCCCGTCCCCCGGCCAAAAAGATCGCCACTGCCCGAGTGGGTGCTCAAGTTGTCGTATTCGGACCGTAAGAGAGAGCGTTAGAGTACTCTCTAGTAGAGGATTAGAAGCTCCAAAACGTCTATTTTGACAGCCTCTTCTTTTGCAAAGTTTATCAGAGGCTGGCATGACTCCAGATTTTTCTCACTTTTTTTTTTGGCTGCCAAATCAGTTCGATCAGACTGATTTGTTTGTCATTGGAGTTTAATCGTAGAGAATCAATTCGGGCTCTTTTTCCAACGGAGAAGTTCTTCTTCGTTGTGTTTGGTTAATTTTCGATGGCGAAGGTTAATTTGATGCAGTAGAGCTAGCAAGGCTGATTGCCTAATTAGTTACTGTCATATTTACTTCAGTGTATTAATTAGGATTGCAACCAGAGATACTACTATATAAATTAATGTCTCTTTCTGAGGTAATTAAACATTAATTATCTTTTGTGATATATATCTACGTTGATCTGACGAAGAGACTATATATATACATATATATAGTGCTCCTCATATGTTGGACGCTCGTATGGAAAAACATAGGCGATCTCATAACCCCTTGGTAACCAGCAGGTTAAAAATCCCCTCCCCCCACAAAAAAAGTACCGCTTGGTAATATATATTGTGGGACAGATCCTGCCGAGTGCATGAACACCCGTAGACGATCGAGGATCCTCCCATGGAAGCTAGTACTAAAGGATACCACTTGCCCGAGAGGCCCCGCGCGCCAGGGAATTCCGTACGGGATGCAGCCGGCAATCATGCAGCCGCCGAGGGCGCCGGCGCCGGCGCCGGCGCCTGCTATATATATGTCTCTCCACAGTGACCAGTTTTCGGCCGACCAAGGATAAAGTCTGCGCCTGACCTGCCGCCATATGTGGAGCGTCCACGAGAAGGAACAGTTGCTTGGCATATGTACGAGCTGTAGTCCGCGCGTGCTGCACGGATGAACACAGATCACGCGGTTTCACATTTGTAGGTATATATATATATATGTTCTTAACTTTCAACGTAATTAAGGTTGTCCCTGAAGCATATAGCGCCGACAAGGGAGCCGGCCGTCCAGCCTCTTGGCTTGTAGCATGGCAGCTCCCCTCGGTGGTGTTAACTGTTAAAGTTCCATGTATTCAACCCAAGAAATTTAAAAAAAAAACGAGATTATAAAGATTTACTGTGGGAGGAAATTAATTAATGTAGAAGAAATGTTAAGGGTAGAGAGGGAGAGAGGGAGAGAGAGTTGAGATGAGATATCTTATTTCACAAAGAAAACTCTATTAACAAGCTGTTAATTAGATTTGAGTACAAGACTTGGCAACAGTATATATAGAGCTAGCATAATGTCTGCCGTGAAGTACTCTAAACGACATGTCGGCGACCCCAATTAAATTCTCATAAACGAAACATTAAATTGCATGCTCTGACTTTTATCGGTTAGAAGAGAACATCTTGCAACAGATAATTAAAGATGTGAACTCACATCGGATCTCCTCTCCTCCCCCCATCCCCCCTATATTTGATCTCTCCGTCTATCTCACTAGCGCACGCACATACACACACCTTGGATGACGGATCCCAACCCACCCCACCCCCTCCCTCTCCCTTCTCTGTCTCATCCAATAAATAATAAATTAAAAGATACACACACATAAAAATAATAAATAATAAATTAAAAAATAAATTTAAATAATAATAAATATTATAAAAATTAATAATATACTTTAGAAATATATTTTACCGATCGTTTATGGGCAAAAATTCTCTCGATCGATAGAACAAAGCTCGTTGCTGTCCTTGACACTAATTGTCTGACACGAAAGTTTCGTCACTGTGAGAGACATAGAGAGAGGGTGAGTGCACTAGAACAAAGTAGGGCATACCCGACCATGTTTTACGAGGGTCGTCGACCCTTTCTTAGAAAACACGACTGTTTTTGGTGGAGACACCGGGTCCACTACTGGGCCCACTACTCGGAGCCGACGCCGCACTGCACCAACTGCGCCGAGCTTATGGCTCGGAGAAGACCCGACATACTGAGTAGTTCTACTTGTGTGTATTTATATCTTTGAGTATTGAGTATTTGTGTATGTATGTATACATGTACTCCTACATGTATTTTTTTCTTTCGTCTTATTAGGCTAGTCTAAGTCAAATAAGCATGTGTGTATTTTATATTTAATTTGATTAAAACCCACAAAGTCTTTAGTGGGTTGGCGGCCTTTGTTTTATTAGGCTAAGGATATATATGCTATTTTTAAAAGATTGAGGGTATGTGTGTAATAGGCATTTCCTATAAATAGGAGGCCAAAGGATGTGTTACGTATGATGAATGAAGATTGAAGAAGTGTTATTTTTGTGTGTGAGAGCTCTCCCTCTTGCATTTCCTCCTTCCCTCATTCTCTTTTGAGTGTGAGTGTGTCGCCCGGTGTGAGATCGTCCGGCGTGAGGCCGAGCTGTGTGAGATAGCAGTTATCCGTTCCCATCCTGTTCGATTCCCGGAGTGCCGTCGATCCATTCCCACGTCGCCGCCGCGTCAAATTGGTATCAGAGCCCAACACCGGCGTCTCCAACGACCCGACGTCCCCGACGTCGTCTCTCTTTCTCTCTCTAGGTTACTTGAGTGAAAAAAAAAGAAACAAAAAAAGAGAAGAGTAGCAGAAGGACCTGTGGTTGAGAGGAAAAAAATAGAGAAAAAAACTTTAAAAAAAAAACCATTCCCTGGTACGTTCCTTCTCTCTCTCCATTTCTCTTAAGTTCCCTCTCTGTTAATCTCTCTCTCCCTTTAATCACTCTCTCTTAATCTCTCTCTCTGTTCTCTCTCTCTCGGTTCAAAGAAAGGTTTAAATTTTTTTTTTCCTTTTTCTGTTCGCAGGGGCCGGGCATCGTCGCCCGTGCCCCTTTCAAATTCTCCCCTGGCCACAACGGCCAGGGCCCCTCCGCCCTCCGCCACCGCGCGACGCCGCCTGGCCCGCCTCGGTGCCCCGCGCTCAGCCGCCGCCCCCAGCCAGGGCCCGCCCGAGCTCGCACGCACCCGCGCCCTGCCCGCGCCAGCCCGCTCCGGCCCCGCCTGCCGCGCCCAGACGCCCCCAAGCGCGCCCGCCCCAACCGCCTCGGCGGTCCCGCCCTCGGCACCCCCGCCCGCCTGCCTGCGCCTCCGCCCACGAGCAACCGGGCGCCTGCCCACCGCGGCCGACGCCCTGCTCGCCTCCGGCCTCCAACGCCCACCTCCAGCGCGCCGGCCCCCACAGCGGGCACCCCGCCCTCTCTCTCTGCCAACCCCGCTCCAGCCGGTGCCCCCGCAGCCACCCGGCCTCCACCCTCGCCGCGATAGCCGCCTCCGGCCAACCGCCACCCCACCGGCCACCGTGAACCTCCACCGGCGGGCCTCCTCTCCCCCTCTCTCTTTCTGTCTCACCTCCCTCTCCTCACCCCCACTTTCCGCCGTGGAATTCGGTGAGAGAGCCCGGGAAGTTTGAAAAAAAAAGAGGGGGGGTTCAGAAGAAGTCAAAAAGAGTAGTTGAAGTGTTGAAAAAAAGAAAAGTGAAGGTTTGACAAATAAAACAAAACGTGTGAAAAGAAAAAAAAAGAAAAGAGTGTGAAAAAAAGTCATAAAAAAAGGAAGGTTGAAAAAAAAAGAGAGAAAAAAAATTGCAAAAGAGTGCTTGAAAAGAAAATTATATATATAAGATATATCTATTTGATATATATATATATATAATCTTTTATATATATATATATATATCTATATATATTTATATATATAATTTTATATATCAATATATATATATTCATTGATTAAATTAGTGATTGTGGCATCCGAGTCCACAACTGCGGCTCGACCGGCGCCCAAGTCGTCCGGTCGCCGACACACAGTCCATAATTTACGGAGTGTCAGTGCCCGAGAGTCTCCCTGCGCGGAGAATTTGGACTAATTTGTTCCCCTGCGCGGGAAAATTTAGAGTGGTCTTGTAATAATTCAATCCTCCCTGCGTGGAGTGAATGCTTTGTAACCGCTCAAGCTTCGTCGACGCCGTGCGGGCCCGCACGTCCCCGCTCGCCTTCGTCTCCGGTCGAAGCTCGGCTTTTCAGCCAGCTAGGTACGCGCTCCAAACTTGCTCATTTAGTATCTTTTCAATTGCCGCGCGCGAAGTGAGAGAGAGCCCGATCCATGCAGCCAGTCTTCTAAGTGCATCGCTGTGGACGGTGAGAGAGTGCTTGCTTGCACCTATCCTTTAGGTCTTAGACTGTCACATTAGGGCACCCTGATTGTCAGGAGGTAGCTCCACAACTACTTCGCCTATGGGCGAGCAACTTTCCCTGACCGGTCCCTTCAAATTGACCCTTTGCAAATCAGCCGGGTCCACTGCTTGCTAAATTCTTCGGTCCCAGGAATGCGTCATTTAGGTCCGAAGTCGTGCATGCCACGTTGGTCTAGGAATTCATCTGGCCGTCTAGAGCGCCTCTCAACGCTACCCATGGATCAAGAGAGCGTGACTGCTATGTTAGTCCAGCTCGAGCATAATCTTGTGGCCCACTTTGAAGAATCCATAGGCCAACTACAGACGGAACTCGATAAGAGGATCCGAGCCTTAGAGGATCGATTAAAAGGGGAAGAAGGAAGAGTGAATGGCCACGACAATACCGTAACCAATCCTAGGGAGGAAATAGAGCAAGTCCGCCCGAATCAGGCTCCCCAAGGTAGAGAGCAAGAGGCCCGTGTACCTCGAGAGAGAGACCACGACGATGAAGATATCATCCTACGGAATGTCAAGATTGACGCTCCCAGTTTTGATGGGTCCCTCAACCCCGCTACATACCTTGAGTGGGAGACCGGGATGGACCAATATTTTGATTGGCATCGCCGCATGACCCCTGCTACCAGGGTGAGGTTTGCCAAAATGAAACTCCTGGGTCAAGCCAAGACCTACTGGTGTAATGTTGAGAATCTCCTAGCACGGAGACGAGATGAGCCTATTAGCACGTGGGAAGAAATGAAGGAGAAATTGAGGGAGAAGTATCTGCCACCTTCCTACCATCAGCGTCTTTTAGACCAATGGCAGAAACTCACCCAAGATGGAAAGTCCGTGGACGAGTACATCACTAAATTTGATGACTACTTCCTTCGGAGTCGAGTCGTGGAGGATGCCTCTGTCACCCTCTCTCGGTTTAGGGCTGGCTTACACGAGAGTATTCAGGGAGAATTATTCTTACGGGAGGTTAACACCCTCGAGCACGCCTACCAGGTTGCACGAGATGTTGAGAGGTTTCAAAGGGTGGCCCCACCACGGATTCCCATCTACCGCCAACCTGAACCCGGCAACCCCATAGTCCGCTATACTGAGAGAGTTGGCCCCTCCACCTCCTACGTCCCTACCGCTACCACACTTAGGGCCGTTGTCCCTACGGCTCCTTTCCCACGGAACCCTTTACCTGCACCCGTAACTGTGCCTAGGCTGGAGTATACTCCAGCAGTTGAGAGGAGAGATGACAAGGGAAAGGGAGTCATCCCTAGCACCTCCCAACCAGCCCCTATCTCGGGAGTCCGATGTTTCCGGTGTCATAACTTAGGGCATATTGCCACTAATTGCCCCACCCGAGCCTTGGTCATCACCGACCCCCAGCCTATGGAGCTTCCACCTCAGGAAGGAGAAACCCTTGAGAGATATGAGGCCGATCCCGACCTCATCACCCAGTTTGAGGAGTTAGATGCAAGATATGATGGCACGCATGTCGAGTACATGCAAGTGGGAGATATTATCGAGAGTTTTAGTCATGAAAGATTGGGTGTGGTCCGCTGCATCCTGGCACACCCACAGGAGGACGACTGGCGTCGAACCTCCATCTTCCAAACCTACATCATGGTCAAAACTCAACCCTGCAAGGTGATATTTGACAACGGGAGTTGTATTAATGCAGTCTCTTTAGACTTTGTATCCCGTCTAGGTCTACCTACCCATCCTCATCCGAGGCCATACAACGTGGCTTGGGTTGACGACACGTCTATCCCAGTGACCACTACATGTGTCATTCCCATCCAGTTCCAGTCCTACCAAGGATAAATCCTATGCGATGTAGTGCCTATGAAGGTCGGGAGCATCATCCTAGGACGGCCATGGATCTACGATGTAGACCTTACTACATTCGGTCGGTCCAATGAGTGTTCCTTCTCCCACAATAGGAAGAGGATTCAGTTGCTCCCAACACCCCCAAAGGTGGTCACGGGAAAGAGTCCTACCTCCACACCCGCCGCATCCCCCAAAATTCGGGAGAATGCCCCAACCCCCAACAAAGGGAAGCTTCCCATTCCCTCCTCTCCTACACCTGTCATATCCATCCCTAAGGCCCCTAGGGTTGACCATGACCCGGCTAGGCGCCTTAACTTCATAGGTGTTCGTGAGTTGAATAGAGAGGTTGCCGAGGGTGCCCCTGTTTGCGCTGTTGTCGTCACCATTACCCCTGAGGAATCCCAGGTCTCCGTCCCACCTAAAGTCCAGGCAATCCTGCAGGACTTCCAAGACATCTTTCCGGAAGACCTTCCTTCAACACTCCCTCCCATGCGTGATGTTCAACACGCCATTGATCTTGTTCCAGGGTCCACCCTACCCAACCTCCCCCACTACAGATTAAACCCCAGGGAACATGCTGAGCTCCAACGAATTGTTGAGGACCTTATTCAAAAGGGCTTCCTCAGGGTGAGCAAGAGCCCATGTGCTGTTCCTGCCTTGCTCACACCAAAGAAAGATGGCACCTGGCGGATGTGTGTTGACAGCCACGCCATCAACAAAATCACTGTCAAGTATAGATTTCACATTCCCCGTCTTGATAACATGCTTGACATGATGAGTGGAGCCACCATCTTTTCCAAGATTGACTTGAAAAGTGGCTACCACCAGGTCCGGATTCGACCCGGGGATGAGTGGAAGACAGCCTTCAAAACAAAAGAGGGTCTGTATGAGTGACTTGTCATGCCTTTCGGGCTATCCAATGCCCCCATCACATTCATGAGGCTTATGACGGAAGCCATTTGTCCCCTCATCGGTCGCTTTATTGTCGTCTACTTCGACGACATTCTCATTTATAGCCACAACCCTCAGGATCACATTCACCATTTGAGGGAGGTCTGCGAGACCCTGAGAAAAGAAACCCTGCTTGCCAACCTGACTAAGTGTGAATTCATGACAGACCGGGTCACTTTTCTCAGATTTGTGGTTTCAAGTCATGGAGTGTCTGTGGACCAATCCAAGGTCCGAGCTATAGTTGACTGGCCAGAGCCCCAGAATGTCTATGACGTTCGAAGTTTCCACGGACTAGCCACCTTCTACAGACGCTTCATACAGGGATTTAGCACCATTATGGCACCCATTACGGATTACATCTGTGACGACCCGAGAATCCGATTACCGGGAAGGCCCGATAACCCGAGACTCGAACCGCCGCCCACGAGCCGGGAGGGCTCGGAAGGGCTAAAAGGAGTGTGGAGGTACAAAGAAATAGGAAATAGAGCAGGACAACCAACCATCAACAGAAATAAATAAACAACTATAACAGAGTCCAGTCCCACAGAAAGTACAGTCTAAAGCAGTAAAACGTACCACATGCCAAGCGAACACTCGGCCCGGCAAACTGGCAACTGAGAACCTCCGCTCCGCACCCTCGAACCTCGAGGAAGAACAGCTACACCTGAAAAGCAGGGAATGAGTCTCCAAAACAGAGACTCAGCAGGGATCCCGCGGAACCCCAACCGGAAACAACGGCGGTAGCGGAAAGGAAGCTACAACTACAGCAGGAACAGCAAACCGGTGGCCGGTCAAAAACTCGGCACTACAGCTACTCCTACTGTACCAGAAAACACGACCCAGTCTCCCATCGGGGGACAACCAAGCCACGCACCCGACCACCCGATTCCACGATCGGGGACCACTAAACACGAGCCGCCCTAGCCACGCTACTAGGAAAACGTCACGATACCTCCGCAGCGGAGGCCTGCCCTCACCAAAAGGGCCCAAGCCAAAACCACACGGTCAGGGAACACGGTCACGACCTCACCGTCGTGAACACAACACTATCTGGGAAAAGGCCCTCGGTGAAACTCACCGGAAACCCCAGACCTCGACTCCGGGAACTCTCCCGAAACCACTCACGAAGTCCCGTCTCACGGACGGAAACAAAACCTGGTACACAACAACTCACGTCACGTGACAGGAGCACCACCCACTAGAAGAACGACCGGCTGCGTCCCCTGACGTCTTACACCGCGTCACAAGTGTCTAGCTACGACGTCCCGGGCGTGAGACTCAGACACACACAATAACCAGTACCACAACAAGGACTAGCTGGGGTCACGCTCGTCAGCGCGTGTCCTAAGCCCCCAACTACGTGTGCACACACAGACCATCTGCTCTAGGTCGGGTCCTCTAGCTGGCTTTCCCCCCCACCGGACTCTGGTGGCAAAGGCAAGGGGCCGACGGAAACCAGCCTAAAAACCGCGTCTCACCGGGTCGCGCTCTCCACCACTCCCAGGTGGGTCCGCACACGCGTGCGCAGGAAGCTACGACTAGTGGAGGATCACTGAGAGAGTAGACTCTCAAAACAACAGAAAACGACGTCCGAACCTAACGAAGTACGGGGACCATCCCACGTAGCAGCACCATCGCACGGTGACCACGATCGGAGAAGAAACGGGACGCACAGTCCACGGTCAAACACATAACCCACTCGGGAATCATCTTCCAGGAAGACTCACGACATGCGGGGGAACCCCACCGCACACATACCGATACACGGTGACTCGATCGAGCGAGAATACGGAAACCCGAAACGCCTGGGGTCACCCGGACTCACCAAGCCCACGGGCACGCTTATCGAGGTAACACGGCACCTCCAGACACCCCAAAACACGGTAACAAAACCCACGGGGTGCCCGGGACACTCACAAGGCCAAAGGTCGACCACTGCGTCACAACCGGGTCGACCGGAGACCAACACAACCCAATCGGAACACTAGTAAACCGCCTGGACCCTTACACTCACGAGCGCGCAAATCAAGGTAAACGGAACCCCCGGACACCCCAAAGACACGGTCACGGAACTCCACGGGGTGTCCAAGGCACACACGGCCCACGAGGAGCACGATCAGCCGCAGACCGCCCGCCCCGGGTAGCCCGACTGGTCCCTCCAAGAACGCGCTATAGGTCCATAGCGCGTTCAAGCAGAACGCGCTAGGAGCCTATAGCGCGACAAGCCAGGTCGCGCTATGTTTCCATAGCGCGACAGTCCAGAACGCGCCGTAGCCCTATAGCGCGACAGGAACCGCCATACTGTTCATCTTCTCCGATGAACGCGCCCCGTCGGGGCGGCGCGACCCTCAAGAACGCGCTACTGGAAGCTAGCGCGTTCTCAGTCCGCGCCCGAAAACGGTAGAAACGGCGGGAAAATCCATTCCACGCCCCGACCACCCCCGGGTGATGGGGAAACAAAGGGGGAAACATTCCCCAACCCCTCTGGCACCGAGAGGACCCATTTAAACCCCAAAAACACGATCAAAACACAAGATTCGGCTCACACCCCAAAAACATGCATTTTTCCCAAATCACCCCGTTTAGCCCGCTCGGCTCACCACAGCCTACGAAACTCGCGGGAATCGAAGTACACGGGTTGAGGGTCCATCTCCCTACCTCCACCGAAGATTCGACGCACCGTGGACGCCGATCCACGAAGAAAACGCCGTTTAAACCCTCGCCGGTTCACGATCCCACGAACCGCCTCCACCACCGCGATCCTCATCCCGTACCCGTCGCTCCACGCCCCACGAGCCACGCCGCCCCGCCCTCGCCGCCTCCGTCGGCCGCCCGGAGTGAGAGGGGGAGAGGAGAGAACGTGAGAGAAGAGAGAGGGAGGCAAGAGAGAAAATGAGATGGGGAGAGAGAAAAAGGAGGTTATTATATAGAAAATCCGGAAATTCCCGAAAATACCGAAAAATAGAAAATCACATTTCTGCGATCCTCGGAACACACCGATCGCAACGGTACCACTCGCGCCCTGGTGAACAGCCCGGTTCACCCGTAACGAGGTTCCGAAGGAATTACCGAAACACACACCGGGAATCGGAAAACACACGCGGAAAAGCCGCGGAACGCTTCCGGGCCTCCGAAACAACTCCGGATCGCGCCGATCCGAACACGAAAGATGTCCGAAACGAAATTTCGGGCACTTCAGAGTCGGACACTCTGAAAAACCAGATCCATGACCCAAAAACAAGGATCCGAAAGATCCAGGGCATTACAACATCTGTAAGGGAAATTTTGAGTGGACCAAAGCCGCCTCCCAGGCTTTTCTTGCCATAAAGGAGCTTATGACCAAAGCCCCTGTCCTCCGCCTACCAGACTTTTCCAAAGTCTTTGAGGTTTCATGTGATGCATCTGGCGTAGGAATAGGTGGAGTGCTTAGCCAGGAGAGCCACCCTGTGGCTTATTTCAGTGAGAAGCTTTCTGATGCAAAGCTTCGATACTCCACATATGATAAGGAGTTTTATGCCGTGGTCCAAGCCCTCAAACACTGGAGACACTATCTCTTACCACAAGAGTTTGTCTTATACTCGGACCACGAGGCTTTGAAATTCCTTAGTTCTCAGAAGGGTTTAAACCCTAGGCATGGTCGGTGGGTAGAATTCCTCCAGTCTTTCACTTTTATCCTAAATCATAAGGCTGGAAAGGACAATAAGGTGGCCGACGCCTTAAGTCGAAGGGTCTCCCTTCTTTCCACTGTTCGGGTAGAGGTCACGGGATTTGATCGCATGAAGGAACTCTATGGAGAGTGTCCTGATTTTGGCCCTACCTATTCTGCTCTATCTGCTGGATCCTCGACAGCATTTGCTGACTATCTACTCCAGGATGGTTTTCTGTTTCGAGGGCAGCAACTCTGTGTCTCGAGGACTTCTGTTCGGGACTTTCTAGTCTGGGAAATACATGCTGGAGGTCTTGCTGGTCACTTTGGCCGTAACAAGACTATCCATTCTGTGGAGGAGCACTTCTATTGGCCTGGCCTGAAGAGAGATGTGGCCAAGATTGTAGCCCAGTGTAGGACATGCACGATGGCCAAACAGGTCAAATAGAACACTGGTCTCTACACTCCTCTCCCCGTTCCTGATCGACCATGGGTTGATGTGAGCATGGATTTTATCCTTGGATTACCACGCACTGCTCACAAGCATGATTCCATCTTTGTTGTCGTTGATAGGTTCTCTAAGATGGCCCACTTCATTGCATGTTTCAAAACATCTGATGCATCTAGAGTAGCCCATTTATTCTTTGATGAAGTCGTGCGTCTGCATGGTCTCCCCCAAACCATCGTGTCTGACCGGGATGTCCGGTTCACTAGCTATTTTTGGAAGACACTTTGGCACCTAGTTGGCACCAAACTGAAGTTTTCCACCGCCTATCATCCTCAAACTGATGGGCAAACTGAGGTCGTCAATAGGAGTTTAGGGAATCTGTTGAGGTGTCTTGTAGGGGAACATTCCGGCACTTGGGATCTTCTTTTGCCCAGAGCCGAATTTGCATACAACAGCTCTATCAATAGGTCCATAGGCATGAGTCCATTTGAGGTCGTGCATGGCTACAAACCTAGGAAACCTGTGGATCTCATTCCCCTTCCCCTCGAGTCTAGAACGTCCAAATCAGCCGAGGAATTTGCACAGCATGTCAAAAGTCTGCATGAGTCAATTAGCAAGCAAATCAACCTCAGTAATGAGACTTATAAAAAATTGGCTGATTCGCATAGGCGTCACCATGAATTTCAAGAAGGTGACTTGGTTATGGTACGGGTCCGACCCGAACGACTCCCCTCGGGAGCCGTTAAAAAGTTACAGGCCCGTAGTGATGGACCCTTCCCAATTCTGCGGAAGATTGGCTCCAATGCTTATGTTGTGGACTTACCTCCCGAATATGGGATTAGCTCGACTTTTAATGTGGCAGATCTAGTGGCCTACAAGGAACCCACATCGATTCCTAGTGACCCTTTCGAGCCTTCTCCTCCCATTGAGAGTGAGCCCACCCCTGTGCGTCCAACAGCCTCGAGAGTACCGCGCGAGCACATTGAGAGGATACTGGATGAGCAGGTGACCACTACACGGAGCAGGGTGTACCAGCGCTATCTTGTCCGCTGGCGGGACCGTCCACCTTCTGACGATTCCTGGATCAGCCGGGAAGATCTCCAGCGCCTCGATCCAGATCTGCTGGAGCACTACCACAGCAGTGTCCCCCCTTACTCGACGGAGTCGAGTTCCAGCCGCCCCGGGAGGGTTGGTGGGGACACCGGGTCCACTACTGGGCCCACTACTCGGAGCCGACGCCGCACCGCACCAACTGCGCCCAGCTTATGGCTCGGAGAAGACCCGGTATACTGAGTAGTTCTACTTGTGTGTATTTATATATTTGAGTATTGAGTATTTGTGTATGTATGTATACATGTACTCCTACATGTATTTTTTTCTTTCGTCTTATTAGACTAGTCTAAGTCAAATAAACATGTGTGTATTTTATATTTAATTTGATTAAAACCCACAAAGTCTTTAGTGGGTTGGTGGCCTTTGTTTTATTAGGCTAAGAATATATATGCTATTTTTAAAAGATTGAGGGTATGTGTGTAATAGGCCTTTCCTATAAATAGGAGGCCAAATGATGTGTTACGTATGATGAATGAAGATTGAAGAAGTGTTGTTTTTGTGTGTGAGAGCTCTCCCTCTTGCATTTCTTCCTTCCCTCATTCTCTTTTGAGTGTGAGTGTGTCGCCCGGTGTGAGACTGTCCGGCGTGAGGCCGAGCTGTGTGAGATAGCAGTTATCCGTTCCCGTCCTGTTCGCGTCCCGGAGTGCCGTCGATCCATTCCCACGTCGCCACCGCGTCAATTTTATCCGTCGTCCGTTTTAAACTCTCACAAAATAAAAATACTAGAAAAGGCCGTCGGTTTTGGGAGAAATGACCGTCGAAGAAGCCCAACTGCCAAAACAATCCCAATTCGAATTTCTTTGCCCTAGCTAACCAGCCAACGTCCCTTGGGTTCCCTCTCGCTGCGTCACTTATTTGCCGTGGGGGACTGCCCTCCCCTTTTGGACTTTGCAAACGCCGCCAGGGATCTTGCTGCTGCGCTGCGGACGTGCCGCGAGGGTTCGAAGGTTCCTGCTACTGCACCAGCACCGTCGCGGATGCCGCTCCCGGTTCCTGCTCGGACGCCAACACCGTCGCGGACGCCACTTTAACATATGGATGTGTATCTTGCAAATATCAATATTGAGTTTACAAAATAGTGACAAAGGTGGCATTAAATGATCGAATATGATTGTGGATTTTGTTTGTAAAAATAAATATGTAAATGTGGATGTTGCATGGATTCATGAAACATGTGAATATATATGTTGTAGATGACAAATATTAGTACGTCAATTTTAAGAAATAATTGTAAAAAAAAATTTGGAAGAATGGCCGACGGTTGTCAAACCGTCGGGAATGATATTATTACGAAAAAAATAAAAACGATTGGCCGACGATTTTTATACGACGACGGTTTAAAAATCATCGTCCAAAGAATAGCCGACGCTATATTAGCCGACGATAAAAGGACGACGGTTAGACCGTCATCTATACTTTAGCCGACGGTAAACCGTCGGTTATTTAAGAACCTCCGACAGTTTTCACCGTCGGTAATAACCCACTTTGTACGAGTGATGAGTGGGAAGGGGCCTTGCCCCTCTCTGTGTGTGCGTCTGTGCGAGAGAGAGAGAGAGAGAGAGAGAGGCTCGAACACTCCTGAGTGGGTGTGTTAGAGAGAGAGTCGAGAAGGGAGACAGAGTGAGGGAGAGGGAGATAGAGGGACTCGGCGCCTCCCTCTCTATGAGTGCGTGTGTTATAGAGAGAGTAAGAGAGGGAGATAGAGGGAGAGGGAGATTGAGAGAGAGAGTGAAAGAGGGAGAGAGAGTGTGATAGAGTGGGAGAGGAGCCCAACTCCTCTCTGTGTGGGCATGTATTAGAGATAGAGAGAGGGAGAGGAAGATGGAGAGAGGGAGAGGGAGAGGGAGAAGGAGAGGGAGATGGCGAGAGAGGAGACGGTGAGAAAGGGAGAGGCTGACAACGAGAGAGGTGACAGAGAGAGAGGGAGAGGGAGATGCCTACCGGAGGGGGATGGGCTTTCGTGCCACATCCTAGACATCGTTGTCGCTACTCGTCGGAGAGAGAGAGAGAGAGACCACCGTGTCGTCACTCGTCAGAGAGAGAGAGCTCGTCGGAGAGAGAGAGAGATCACTGTGAGAGACATGAGAGTGAGAGGGTGGGAGACAGCGTGGTGGGGTGCGGGGTAGAAGAAAGATGTTTCTGACGAATTTAGAAGGACATTTCTAACAAACCCATGTATAGTCTAATTTTATGGCAGGAGTTTCCGATGGAATGTTTTTTAATTGTTGGAAATTTCGTTGGAAATTCTGATGGATTTAATTTTCAACCGACTTTAACTCCGTCGAAAATTTCAATATATATTCTAATTTAGTCGCGCGAATTTTCGACGGAGTTTTTGCCATTCGAAAATGCCATCGGAAATTTTGACGGTGTTTTCGGCAGAATTTATATCAGTCAAAAATTTCGATGAAATTTTCGACGTACATATATCCGTCGAAATTTTGGACGGACTTTTGGACATATTATTATCCGCCAAAAATTTCCATCCCTATTTTCGCCTTCTCTGTAAGTGACTTTTTGTAATCGGAGAAATGAACAGTTATGATCAACTAATGTAATTATATTTTTATTTTTAATTAACTTTAATATAGTAAATTTTATCAGAGATACGGATGATATGATCTTGAATACCTTGCAAATAATTTAAGCTTACGACTTGTAGAAGTGAAAGATAACGCACTCCGGATCGGACACTGAGTGTCCCGAGAGAGAGGTTCCACATATAACCCTAGAATATCAGGCCATCTCCTTCCACGACAATCAAACGGTAGTCGCCTCTCATGCAGTGAGGGAAATAATTTCAGCAGACCAGTGGTTTTGGGACCTGAAAGGAATATATGAGGTTAGAACTTAGAAGTGACTACATTCCGAAAGAACTACAGTAATCTACGAGCGGACATGATTAAGAAAGTTCCACTTGCGACTGTAGATCTGTTAGAATGACTCCAATTATAAGTTCTAGTGGATCACTTTTCTGTTGTTCCGTAAGATCACAGATCAACATCAAAGACATTTTTAAGGGGGACCCCCACTTGTCAATTCAATTCACTCTTGTTCGTGCAGATTCATGGTATAGTGCTCCAAGCCCGTGCAAAGCACACAGATAAAAACTTCCGCACACTGAGTGAAGGGTGCAGAAGGCTTGCATAGTTGCATACAATGGTGGACAGCGGCACCAGATCTTTTGCTCATCCAACAGTCATCGGGGCCCGCGGTCTGCTCTGGTGCTCCTTCAGCTCAGCAACCTGGTTATGTGTTGCATTTTCCCGTGGGTACAAACATGGACCCCCACCTCCGCCATGACTCCCTCTTCTTTCAATGGTCTCCATCCATGCCATGGTACTAGAGTTGGTGGCTGTCCCCTCCCCCCGTGTGTGTTTCAAACACACATTCTCACTCACTCACTCCGGCCGCCTCCACAGACGGACACTCTGACAGAGATTATATACTTTGGTTCGCGACAATTAGCTCCAATTTGTTATTGGGGTAGGATTGTGCGGATGCATGACTCGAGACGAGAGAGTGTGTGACGTCTCTCACACACAATTCTCTTATCTTGGGTCGGATACCACGTTCGACCGAGAGGAGTCGAATGCACTCTCCTACCCCATTAACAAATAGGTGCTTAATATTCCATGACTTTTTGCCGTACAACAGTCATGTTTTGAGCACATGCAAATATCTTCTAAGGGATCTTATAAGTGCATCTACTAATTGGAATCAGTAAGGCCCTCTTTGACAACGGAGTTGTCGAGCGTTGGTCGGATGGCTGCGTTAACCGCAGAGAGAGAAACCCTGCCTCCCCCTCATAGAAAGCCGCTAACCGACCCCGATTGACTTATATACTTGACCCTCCGAGGTCGAGTAAGTCAACCGGGCTCGGATGTCAAAGGGGTCCTAAATGTAGGGAGGGATACTTACAAAAGAAATTATTGTGTGGAATTTTTTAAGTTTTTTTACAATAACATCCCTATCAAATTCTGTATCTGCATAGAAACTCTTATCTTTGACATATTACCATTCATATATCCCGTGTTGTTACGGTTATACTCCTGTGGTTCCAAGTCACTAAAACAAGATGAATATTTGGAGGAATATATTATTAGACATATGGATATCGAAAATGCTTCAATGAGAGAGAGAGAGAGAGAGAGAGAGAGAGGGGTCACGGTCCTAGAGGATCTTCTGGACTACCGCCACCATTCCCCGGCCCTACCATTACCTCCTCTGAAGCCATCGCCTCCATATAGACCACCTCCCACACATCCTACACCAATGTCGCCGCCAAACCCATTTCCATGGCCACCTTGCACCGTCACCACTAGCAACGCCACCTCCAACACCTCCTGCATCGCTCCCCTCTCAAACGCCGTTGTCAAACCACCAAGTCAGCCCACCCGGTCATCATAAAAATGGGATGAACGGTTACGATCTTAAGGCTATCCACCGGAACAAGGGGATTGGAGATCCTCGGCTTGGGGTACATCGCCAGCATCTAAACCTACATCGTAACCCAATGAGAAGGACGGGGATGACGAGGCCAAGGAGAGTTAGGCAAGGCTGCTACCTTCACCCTCCCGCCTTTGCCCCTTCATCTTCCTTGCCAAGTCGGAGTCCGGGGGGCCTTCCTCCTCTTCTATCGGCTCCCTACTTGATGACTCCAAGTCGACATAGCGATCAAGATATCTATAGGGATGAAGAGAGAGAGGAGAGAGAGAGAGAGAGATGAGGGGCAAGAGAGAAGCGGTGCGGGTGGGGGCAG
The DNA here is from genome assembly GCA_022559845.1 of Amorphophallus konjac. NCBI lineage: Eukaryota > Viridiplantae > Streptophyta > Magnoliopsida > Alismatales > Araceae > Amorphophallus > Amorphophallus konjac. The sequence continues at coordinate 474,228,062 of CM040122.1, read as the reverse complement.
AGCTAGAGTAGTGAGCGGGAGATCGTAGTAGAAGGGGAACCCCTTTAGTGTCAGCTTGCTTATCTGACAGGGCTCTCTCCTACGGTGGAGAGAGAGAAAGAGAGAGAATGATAGCTGAGGTAAGTTAATCATTCTCCTTTTTAACCCACATTTCATCCCAGTTAAATAAACATAGGTTGTGATGCAACAATACGAAGTATATGAAGGGTACACGTGTCAATATGACATAGAGAAGAGTTTCTATGAAATACAAAATTTTATAGGAGTATTATTGTAAAAAACCTATTTTAAGGGATTTTTAATTTTTAACCCCTTAAATCTCTTGAAATTAGGCTCCTTATTCTACCTTTTCAATCAAAAGTCCCTGAATTCTTCAAACTCTGAGTAAAAAGTCTGTTAGATTAATTGTCATCAAAAAAATGGGAATATTTCATCCTCTCACTCTCGTTAATATTTTTACATGTTTTACCCCCCCTCTCTCTCTTTGCACCCCTACGTTTGTCGCCCGCTCTCCTTATAGTCCAATCGAGTCTGCCTCCACTAATGAATAGACCCCATCCCCACTGATGGTAGCTGCGTACATGGAGTTGGCAAGCAGCTGTAGAGGGAGTACGGCCGATAGGATCCCCTTCTCCTGGTGGTAGAGAGAGGACATGAAGAAAGGCCATGCAAAAGCTAACATCCCAGTGGTGCAAGGTGTGCCGGTGGCTGCAACGTTCTGGAGGTACTCCTTGGCGACGAAGACAAGGATGAGAGTCTTGGCGAGGAGGAGTCACACAGTGAGATTGTGGACCCTGAGGTCGACGATGGTGGAGAAGGAGGGCAACTGTCAGTGGTACTTCTGGTGGTGCAGCTCACCCCTTCAATGGTAGACGGAGTGTCAAACCTCTAGGAAGATGAAATAGTCCCCGACGAAGGTGTTGTAGATGGAAGGGAAGAGGGAGAAGATAGTCCGAGATATGTTAGGTTTTGAGTAAATAAATTGATTACGATAGAACTTTCTATTAATTTTGAAAGATATTAAAAACTTAAAATTAAAATCCCTTTTTTAATTTTGTGTTGATGAATTTTTTTAGCGTCTCCGTCCCTATAATAACTGCCTCCAATTAACGAGAAAAGATTTGCACTCTCCTGTTCTACGGTGCTGTCAGGTCATGTCCGTATATTGGGATTTCACTGCCGCAGATTCCTTCCAAGTCAGTGCTCACCAACTTGAACGGTGACAATTGATGGTGGAGAACAACAACCAGACGCGCGGGCAAGGATTGAACTTTCCGAGATCAAACCCACCCCGTTTTTCAAAGACAACCTGCAGGCGGCAGACGAGCAGGAGTCGCCACCGCCGCCGCCGCCGCCACATGTAAACCACTCTTGTAGCCGTCACCGTTGACAGCTTTCAACTAAAAACTGATTTGCACATCCCCAGAAAACAATTGAAACTTTCGCCGTCCGTTTCGAACGCGCCCTAATAATAAACAACGCATATCAACACCAACTCGTGGAAGTTTCAACTTGGCATTGCCAGACGGACTCGCAATGATCCCTAGCTAGTCTCTGGCACCTGGTTTGTGACGCAACTTGTGAGGGGGAGAAACTGCAGTACCTGCACACACAGTTTCGGGGGCGAGGGGACAGCCAGGCCCTTCCTTACTAGGATTGCGGGTGACTTGCAGCTTTTGATAACGCAAGATGGCCATGAATCAAGAACTCGGATCTTTGTCTGGCCTTTGGATTACGACAACGACAAGGCTAAAACTGCTTCGTTGGATGCCATTTCACATCATGTTAGAGTTATTAATGTTGCTGGGCTAGCTGTAATGCGTGCAATATGTGTACGTAATGTCCAGGGTTGGGTATAGCCACCATCATTAGAACGTATCTGCACATGGACCCTTCGTATGTAGTGTCGTCACCCTATAACTTAAATATGCCTAAAGTATTCTTCTGATGTTCTGATCAATTTTCAACTGATCAACTTTAGTACACACACACACACACACACACACACACACATATATATATATATATATATATATATATATATACATTTAAAAGCAAAGTAAATTAAGCATATTTAAGTTATAGAATCTCATATCGATTCTCTCGAAAAATGTATCGCAGAGGGATGACCGGGGGAGTGCCAATGTGATCCATCTCAAGATGGTCCATCTGAAGATGCGTAGGGCTGCCTTTAAGGAGCGCTGGGTTGGTATTGGGCCAGCAGAAGGCTGCAATCAATCAGCCGTCACTGTTATCACACCAAGTTGGGCTGTCTCCGGCCCAATATCTGAATCAAGACTAAATCATTGCTCGCAGACTATCCGTTATCATTGTTAAGCTAGGTAAACATTTTGACGGTGGAATCGTAATGTTAGGTCCACAAAATGGAGAAACAACGCATGCTTTCAGTTACCACTCTACAACCTCGTGATATTTTTTTTATGATGAAATCATGTTTTTAATCCATTAACGCAACTCGACGTTTAGCCCGATGGCGACATGCATGGAATAAATGCAAAAATTAACTGAACTTCTATCCTCGAGTAGTATTGATTGTGTGCGGTTGCTTTACATCTAGAAACACAAACATCTTTGAAGGCTGTGGAAATGCCAAATTACTAATAATTAGTCCATCCAACTTGACATTTTAAGACGTCGTATGATGTAAATTTCAATCTTCTTTGAATAATTTTCTCGCAAAGTCCTTAATCATGATCTTATCTCGTTGTTATTCAGGTGGTAAGAGTCTAAATCAGTTTACACAGAAACAACATATTGAAATAATATCATGTTTTTTTTAAGAACAAAACATCCAAGTATACCCATGTAACGAAGGATTCTAGCAACATGACATGACCCAAGGCTTTTCAAGTTCTATGCCATTGGGGGTGGCACTGAGCCAAGTACGTACCAAACATAAGACTAATAGGGAATTAAATCCAAAAAATGCGATCAAAACATCCGATCCGACTCATACCTCAAAATCATGCATTTTCATCATGATGGAGAAATAAATCCTCTCGGGTCACCTCGGGCTACCAAATTCACGGAAAATGAAGTACATGGGTTAAGGATCCGTTCCCCTACCTCCACTAAAGATTCCGCGCACCGAGGGCGTCGATCCGTCAAGTAAACGCCGTGAAAGTTTCGCCGGTTCACGAACTCGCCATGAGCTCCACCGCGAGCCACCGCCCCTCGATCCTCGCCCATGCTCGACCGCTCCTCGCCCGCTTCGCCTCCGCTTCGCCTCCGCCTCGCCCCCGCTTCGCTCCGTCGGCCACCGGAGAAGAGAGGGGAGAAAGAGAGAACGTGAGAGGTGAGAGGGGAGAGGGAGAGAATGAGAGTGAGGAAGAGAGAGAAAAAGGGGGTTTAATGTATAGAAAATCTAGAAATTTTAGAAAATATCAAAAATAGGGAAAAATACTCCCCACGATCTTCGAAAAACGTAAAACGCGGTGATAATGTGTAAGACCCCGAGTTTCTGTACAAATATTAAATTTCGTAAATAGTAAATGTTCAATAGTGACTGAGGTAAATAGTAAATAGTAAATATTTTTGACTATCGTGTAAATATTCTGAAAAATGATAGTTAATTAGTAAACACCATGATAAACACTTTGGTCTCCTGTACCTGACCCTAATAAAATCATTTACATGGCTTAATCAGTGATTTAAGCCTGACTTAAAAATGCGGAAAACACTATTCACCCGAAAATATAACTACCTTGAAAAAATCTGCAAAAATCACATCTGATAGAGAGTATTTTTCTTAGCAACTTTGTCTTCTGAAGTTTTATCGGTAAAAATCAAAAACTCTCTCTATCGACTAAACCGTTGAACATTGGGTTAAATTATTATTTTAATCTTAAGATTGGGAGATTAACATTAAACCTCGTGATAAAATTCCATAAAAATCATAATCTGAAAGATCACGTCTTGATTAGCAATTTTGTCTTCTGGGTCAATTTCATTAAAAATCGTTTAGTGACATTAAATGAAGGTTTTAGTTAACAATGGCTTAATCTATGGGATTAGACTTAGATTAAGGGTAACCTTACCTTGTGGAACACGTGAAACCGTGTTTGGGTTGGCATAAACACGTCTTCAACACTGTCAAGGGAATTGCGGCTCTGACCAGCCCGCGTGAGAAGTTTAAACACTTCTCTACAAACCTATAAATAGAGGAAGCATTCCTAAGCATTCCTCTTAAGCAACTTAAGGATTTCTTGCTGCTGTCTTGCTGCTGTGAAGCTTTGCAAGACCACTATTCATCTTCTTCCCCAAGCTTTCTCTTATTTTCATCGGTTAAGGTAGGTAACCATGGCACAAACTTGAATTCAATAAAAGGAATGATAGGGCATCATGTTAGCTTGCATATTTCATGATTTTCCATGCTTAAACCCATGAATTGAAGCCCTCATTGCCGGATTATACTTCTGTTTTCACTGTTCCCGTGTTACAAAGAAAGACGGTTCCAACCGGACCACTTATCTCTTAGACGGCTTAGAACTGACCGCCTTAATTGCTTTAAGCGGCCCAATTTTAACCATTTCACATGAATAACGGTCAACCAGAGACCGCTTTAGAATGAAATTAGTAGTATTATCATTTTATCGTATTTTATATACACGGTTAGAAAACGACCGCTTTACATGATACACGGCCCCACTATAACCGTAGTATCCTTTTACCCTTAAAACGGCCCATAGATAACCGTTTTACAGCCAGTAGGTTTAACGGCCCACTGTCATCCGTTTAACTTCCAGAAAACTTGATTTTTACTATTTTGACCTATTAAAAATGTTAATTAGTAAAATTTGACAATCCATATAAATAACAGATAATGACATGAGTAAATTTCTGTTATTTGCAATATCTATTTTGATAAATTATTTAAAGTGGAAACTATTATAATTCACTTGTAACTTTGGATAAATTGGTTAATTACCATAGGTAATTTCTGTAAATTACTGTAAATCAAAATATTACTGGCCGACTTATGGCAAGTCTTTGGCCAATTAACCGGACACTCTATCCGGTAAACTTCACATTTTTTTACCGTGAGACATTTTTACCGTGGTAAATTACGGTTACATCATAACTATCGTTTTAACTTGATAAATTGACCGATTACCCTTGGATAACCTTCGGTCATATTTGAGCCCGGAATTGACCAATGGACATTAAACTGAAATTAGTTGGTTTAATTGTTATTGGCAACCCGGTAACTACTTTGCATAAATTATCTTATAATTAGATATTATCGTTATACTTAATACGGATTCTCTTGAACCGTATTTCTTAAAAATACGACCCGAGTGGTTCGTATATTCGTTCTTCAGAACTTACTTCTCTCTCTCGAACGGCTTACTGTCAACCGTTCATTCTTGACCCCGTGACTCGTTACTCATGAGAGTACGGCCCGGTGTTCGCCGTACGACTACCTTGTTTTGGGTTTTCGTCGTGTTTATACTCTTGAATCAGAGGAGACAAGTGTAGTCCTTTACATCTTATACCCGACAGAAATTCATCTAATTATATTGGCCATAATTGACTATGTCTAGACGGGGGATCGGTGATCTAATTGAAATGAAATGCCGACGCATCATAAGGGCCCAGTCTGGTCCTGGGGAGAGCGCCCGAAAAGATATTGAGCCCATTGGGATGTTTATGACAAGGGTGAGGCATTGCACCCGAATACTTGACTTGACTTGTTACGTCTATGACAAACTCTTGATACTCGACTCGTGTGTATTTACTTGGTTACATGTGTAACATATTGCTGGCCAAATTCTCTATTGTACTTTACTTGTTCACTACTTGATAAATTGCTATATTTCTTGACCTTGCAAGATATTCTATCGTCATTCTTTATTTACTGCATTTCATATAAATTAGAAATCAATAGTTAATTACTTAAACCTGTTTGTGGTTATCTACTGAGCGTGTTTAGCTCACTCCTACTGTTTCCCCTCTTTCCAGGTGACGAACTTGTCGGGGATGGACTGGAGTGATATCGAGAGATAGTTTTAGTTTATTGAGTCAGTTTGTACCCTTAGCATTAGTGAGAGATTGTTCTAGCATTTTACTTATTATTTGGTTGTAGTCGTTCTACCCAGTGTACTCAACCTTATTTCAATAAAACTCTGATTATTACTTTTCTAACCTTTAGTGCAATGGATTGCAATGGTTCGGAATTATATATTGCTCGCTTGCCTCTAACCGTACGTCCCGAGATTCCGCATCGGGGCGTGACAGTTTAGTTGATATCAGAGCCTAGGTCAATTTGTCCTAGGTATTTCACTTTAAGGTTATGGGTCTATTGGTTATAGGCTTAAGAAAACAACCTTCTGAGAATTTGGGTAGAAATTTGGATTAAGTTATTTAACCATAATCATGATCTTCTTATCTAGTTCTTCTCTTCTCATCTAAGAAGTTCTTCTCTCATAAATAATCCGAGTAACTATTTTATATAGGCACTTAACTCGAAATGGCAGCCAATCGTGCTGAGATGAGGAATTTACATCGTACAGTTCAAGGACTTACGCAAGCCTTGAACGCACTGGCTTAAGCTGGAGCTGGAGCGGCACCTCATGGCGCAGCTCATGGCACTGGTGATTTATATCGGAATTTTCGAGGAATGAACCCGCCTAGATTCGCTGGTTCAACTGATCCCGATGAAGCCGAGAATTTGCTCGACGAGATGGCAAGAATTTTTGAGGTCATGCAATGCACTGACCAAGAACGTGTTCTTTTATCTGTTTTCCAACTGGAACGGGATGCACGTGCTTGGTGGGAGTCTGTTAAGCCGACTCTCGGAGATCAACAAGTCTCGTGGGAGGAATTCGAGGAATATTTCAATGATAAATATTTTTCTGACCGCGTGCAAGAAAAGAAGGGAGCAGAATTCGCAGCTTTGAAGCAGCGAAGTTTATCGGTATCAGAATATGAGGCTCAGTTTTCACGACTCTCTCGTTATGCAAGACATCTTATTTCGACTGAGAGAATGAAGGCGAAGCGTTTCCTCAATGGTCTTCGACTTCATTATATCAATCAACTTGCACCACTGGAAATTTCTACATATTCTGAGATGGTAAGAAAGGCACAAATATTAGAAGATACTTTGGAAATGACTGAAAGGATTCGTGGTCAAGGTAACAAGAAAGAGCAACCGAAGGCACTCAAGAATGTTAAACCTGGATTTGTCACTGACCCGAGCAAGAAAAGACCATTTATTAGTTCTGGTTCAAGTTCTGGTTCTGGTTCGTGGAGAGGCAAAATGCCGCGACAAGAAGACAAGAAACCTGATTCTATGATTCCATTCAAGGGCGTATGCCGATATTGTGATCGTCCTGGTCACAAGATGGAAGATTGTTGGCGCAAGCTAGGTGCATGTCTGCGGTGTGGAAGCAAAGAGCACCGTATACCCAACTGCCCTTTATTATCGGAACAAGCTATCCCGGCAAAACCCCTGAATTTCAAGAAGCCTCAAGGCAGGCTCCAGGCTCTTCATGCGAAGGAAAAAGATATCGCCGAGGATGGTGGACTCGTCGAAGGTACTCTTGCTATATTCGACTTGCCAGCTTTTGTTCTATTTGATACTGGTGCAACACATTCTTTTCTTTCACGGAGATTTGCTAAATCTTTAGCTATGGAACCTGTTTTATTGAGTTCTCCGTTAGAAATATCAACCCCTATTGGTTCTAAATCAGCAATTCAACATTACTATCCTTCTAGTAAGGTTATGGTGAATGATCAGAATTTTTCAGCTGATTTGATTTGTATGGACATGAAGGATTACGATGTAATCCTAGGAGCCGATTGGTTGGCTCGATATGAGGCAAATGTCCATTGTAGTTCTTGTTCCGTGTCTTTTTCTAGACACCCCGGATTATCCTTCAAGGGAGTGAAACATCCTAGTTCTATCTCTCTTATCTCGACTCTTCGTGCTGATAAGTTATTGAGGCGTGGATGCGAAGCTTTTCTGGCTTTTGTTCATGCGTCCCCTGAACAGCAGATCGAGATTAAGGATATTGCTATTGTCCGAGAATTTCCGGACGTATTTCCAGAGGAGTTACCAGGACTTCCGCCTCAGCGTGAAGTTACATTTTCTATTGATCTTATTCCTGGATCGTCTCCTATTTCTAGAGCCCCTTATCGAATGTCTCATGCGGAATTGCGGGAATTGAAGCAGCAATTGTTGGAATTACTCGAGAAGGGTTTTATTCGCCCGAGTGTTTCCCCTTGGGGAGCTCCTGTATTGTTTGTTCGGAAGAAAGATGGTTCGATGAGATTATGCATCGATTATCGGCAACTCAACCAGTTGACTGTCAAGAACAAGTATCCTTTGCCAAGGATTGATGAGTTATTTGACTAGATTACTGGAGCTTCTTATTTTTCTAAGATCGATCTTCGATCTGGATATCACCAGTTACGGATTAAAGAAGAGGATATTTATAAATCAGCTTTCCGTACGTAGCCGGTATGGTCATTATGAGTTTGTCGTTATGCCTTTTGGGTTAACGAATGCACCGGCAGCTTTCATGCAGTTAATGAACAGTGTGTTCCGACCCTACCTTGATCAATGGGTTGTGGTATTCATAGATGATATTTTGATATATTCTAAGAGTGAAAAAGAACATGCCGAGCATCTGAGGATGGCTTTGCAATTATTGAGAGATCACCAATTATATGCCAAGTTCAGCAAGTGTGAATTTTGGCTAAGTGAGGTGTCCTTTCTAGGACATATTATTACTAAGGATGGAATTTCTGTGGATCCATCTAAAGTGGAAGCGGTAAAGAATTGGGAACAGCCTACTAATGTTACTGAAGTAAGGAGTTTTCTTGGCCTGGCTGGTTATTATCGAAGGTTCATTCAAGATTTCTCTAAGATTGCGGTACCTCTGACAAAATTAACCCGCAAGGAGATCAAGTTTGAGTGGTCAACTGAATGCCAACGGAGTTTCCAAACTCTGAAGGATTGTTTGACTACTGCTCCTATTTTGACCTTACCTTCTGGTGAGGGCGGTTTTGTGGTTTACACTGATGCTTCTGGTATGGGCTTAGGCTGTGTGCTTATGCAGCACGGCAAGGTGATTGCCTATTCTTCTAGGCAGCTAAGAAAGCATGAAGTTAATTATCCAGTTCATGATTTGGAATTGGCAGCCGTGGTATTTGCTTTGAAGATTTGGAGGCACTACTTATATGGTGAAACATTCACTGTATTTTCGGATCACAAAAGTCTGAAATACTTATTTTCTCAAAAGGAATTGAACATGAGACAAAGGAGATGGTTGGAGTATATAAAGGATTTCGACTTTTCTATTAAGTATCACCCGGGCAAAGGCAATGTGGTTGCTGACACTTTAAGTCGGAAACTTGTGGCTAAGATATCTAGTCTTATGTTACAAGAATGGAAATTACTGGAGCAAATGGCTAGTCTGGATATCAATATTGATAATGATCGGATATTGATTTCCCAGTTGCAACTTAAGCCCGAATTATTGGTAGAAATCAAGTTATTGCAAGATATTGATCCCGAGCTAGTCGAGATTAAGGAAAGCCTGAGTAGCAGACCTGAATTCTCGATAGCCGATGATGGAAGATTAGTATTTCAAGGTCGAACTTGTGTACCGGATGAGGGTAATATAAAGAATCGGATTCTTGAAGAAGCACATAGATCTCGATATACTATCCATCCAGGAGGCACTAAGATGTTCAAAGATTTGAAAAGGACATTTTGGTGGCCGAACATGAAAAGGGAAATTACAGATTTTGTGAGTAGATGTCTGGTTTGTCAACAAGTAAAGGCCGAGCATTTCAGACCGGCAGGTAAATTGAAACCACTTGACATTCCCCAATGGAAGTGGGAGAGTATTGGCATGGATTTTATTATGAGTCTTCCTAAGACTCGAAGTGGTCATGATGCAATATGGGTAATCGTGGATCGACTGACTAAGTCAGCCCATTTCCTATCCATTAAGTCCAAGTGGACAGTTGATGTGCTAGCAGCATTATATCTGAAGGAAGTGGTTAGACTTCATGGTATTCCAGTCAGTATTGTGTCTGACCGAGACCCGAGATTTACATCTCATTTCTGGAAGGGATTGCAAGAATCTCTTGGTACCCGTCTGAATTTTAGCACTGCATTTCATCCGCAAACAGATGGACAGACCGAGAGAACTAATCAAATAGTGGAAGATATGTTGAGAGCTTGTATGATCGACTTCGGTGGAAGTTGGAGCGATCATTTAGCATTAATAGAATTCGCCTACAACAATAGTTATCAAGCCAGCATACAGATGACACCTTTCGAGGCTTTGTATGGAAGGAGCTGTCGTTCTCCATTATGTTGGGATGAAGTTGGCGAGAAGCAATGGCTTGGACCGGATCTTATCTCGGAGTCATCACAAAATATTCGTATTATCCGAGACCGGTTACTTGTGGCTCAATCAAGGCAAAAGAGTTATGCTGATAATAGGAGAAGAGATTTGGAATTTCAAATTGGCGAGCATGTGTTCTTAAAAGTATCTCCTTCAAGAGGTATTCGTCGATTTGGTATTTATGGCAAGTTAAGCCCAAGGTATATTGGTCCATTTGAGATCCTTGATCGAGTGGGTGAAGTCGCTTATAGATTGGCCTTACCTCCTCAATTATCTGGTGTACATAACGTATTCCATGTATCTATGCTTCGGAAATACGTGTACGACCCTAGTCACATCATTCAACATGTGGACTTTGAATTTAAAAAGGATCTATCCTATGAAGAAAGACCAGTGAAAATTCTGGATCGAAAGGAGCAACAACTTCGAAATCGTTCCATACCGATGATCAAAATCCAATGGAGTCGGCGTGGAATAGAAGAAGCTACATGGGAATCCGAGGACGCTATACGGAAGCGTTATCCCGACCTATTCTAGGTGAGCTATCTTTCCTTTACTGTATTTTGGTCCAGTGAATTTGGAGGACCAAATTCTTTAAGTGGGGGAGGGTGTAAGACCCCGAGTTTCTGTACAAATATTAAATTTCGTAAATAGTAAATGTTGAATAGTGACTGAGGTAAATAGTAAATGTTTTTGACTATCGTGTAAATATTCTAAAAAATGATAGTTAATTAGTAAACACCATGATAAACACTTTGGTCTCCTGTACCTGACCCTAATAAAATCATTTACATGGCTTAATCAGTGATTTAAGCCTGACTTAAAAACGCGGAAAACACTATTCACCCGAAAATATAACTACCTTGAAAAAATCTGCAAAAATCACATCTGATAGAGAGTATTTTTCTTAGCAACTTTGTCTTCTGGAGTTTCATCGGTAAAAATCAAAAACTCTCTCTATCGACTAAACCGTTGAACATTGGGTTAAATTATTATTTTAATCTTAAGATTGGGAGATTAACATTAAACCTCGTGATAAAATTCCATAAAAATCATAATTTGAAAGATCACGTCTTGATTAGCAATTTTGTCTTCTGGGTCAATTTCATTAAAAATCGTTTAGTGACATTAAATGAAGGTTTTAGTTAACAATGGCTTAATCTATGGGATTAGGCTTAGATTAAGGGTAACCTTACCTTGTGGAACACGTGAAACCGTGTTTGGGTTCGCATAAACACGTCTTCAACACTGCCAAGGGAATTGCGGCTCTGACCAGCCCGCGTGAGAAGTTTAAACACTTCTCTACAAACCTATAAATAGAGGAAGCATTCCTAAGCATTCCTCTTAAGCAACTTAAGGATTTCTTGCTGCTGTCTTGCTGCTGTGAAGCTTTGCAAGACCACTATTCATCTTCTTCCCCAAGCTTTCTCTTATTTTCATCGGTTAAGGTAGGTAATCATGGCACAAACTTGAATTCAATAAAAGGAATGATAGGGCATCATGTTAGCTTGCATATTTCATGATTTTCCATGCTTAAACCCATGAATTGAAGCCCTCATTGCCGGATTATACTTCTGTTTTCGCTGTTCCCGTGTTACAAAGAAAGACGGTTCCAACCGGACCGCTTATCTCTTAGACGGCTTAGAACTGACCGCCTTAATTGCTTTAAGCGGCCCAATTTTAACCATTTCACATGAATAACGGTCAACCAGAGACCGCTTTAGAATGAAATTAGTAGTATTATCATTTTATCGTATTTTATATACACGGTTAGAAAACGACCGCTTTACATGATACACGGCCCCACTATAACCGTAGTATCCTTTTACCCTTAAAACGGCCCATAGATAACCGTTTTACAGCCAGTAGGTTTAACGGCCCACTGTCATCCGTTTAACTTCCAGAAAACCTGATTTTTACTATTTTGACCTATTAAAAATGTTAATTAGTAAAATTTGACAATCCATATAAATAACATATAATGACATGAGTAAATTTCTGTTATTTGCAATATCTATTTTGATAAATTGTTTAAAGTGGAAACTATTATAATTCACTTGTAACTTTGGATAAATTGGTTAATTACCATAGGTAATTTCTGTAAATTACTGTAAATCAAAATATTACTGGCCGACTTATGGCAAGTCTTTGGCCAATTAACCGGACACTCTATCCGGTAAACTTCACATTTTTTTACCGTGAGACATTTTTACCGTGGTAAATTACGGTTACATCATAACTATCGTTTTAACTTGATAAATTGACCGATTACCCTTGGATAACCTTCGGTCATATTTGAGCCCGGAATTGACTAATGGACATTAAACTGAAATTAGTTGGTTTAATTGTTATTGGCAACCCGGTAACTACTTTGCATAAATTATCTTATAATTAGATATTATCGTTATACTTAATACGGATTCTCTTGAACCGTATTTCTTAAAAATACGACCCGAGTGGTTCGTATATTCGTTCTTCAGAACTTACTTCTCTCTCTCGAACGGCTTACTGTCAACCGTTCATTCTTGACCCCGTGACTCGTTACTCATGAGAGTACGGCCCGGTGTTCGCCGTACGACTACCTTGTTTTGGGTTTTCGTCGTGTTTATACTCTTGAATCAGAGGAGACAAGTGTAGTCCTTTACATCTTATACCCGACAGAAATTCATCTGATTATATTGGCCATAATTGACTATGTCTAGACGGGGGATCGGTGATCTAATTGAAATGAAATGCCGACGCATCATAAGGGCCCAGTCTGGTCCTGGGGAGAGCGCCCGAAAAGATATTGAGCCCATTGGGATGTTTATGACAAGGGTGAGGCATTGCACCCGAATACTTGACTTGACTTGTTACGTCTATGACAAACTCTTGATACTCGACTCGTGTGTATTTACTTGGTTACATGTGTAACATATTGCTGGCCAAATTCTCTATTGTACTTTACTTGTTCACTACTTGATAAATTGCTATATTTCTTGACCTTGCAAGATATTCTATCGTCATTCTTTATTTACTGCATTTCATATAAATTGGAAATCAATAGTTAATTACTTAAACCTGTTTGTGGTTATCTACTGAGCGTGTTTAGCTCACTCCTACTGTTTCCCCTCTTTCCAGGTGACGAACTTGTCGGGGATGGACTGGAGTGATATCGAGAGATAGTTTTAGTTTATTGAGTCAGTTTGTACCCTTAGCATTAGTGAGAGATTGTTCTAGCATTTTACTTATTATTTGGTTGTAGTCGTTCTACCCAGTGTACTCAACCTTATTTCAATAAAACTCTGATTATTACTGTAACGACCCGAGAATCCGATTACCGGGAAGGCCCGATAACCCGAGACTCGCACCGCCGCCCACGAGCCGGGAGGGCTCGGAAGGGCTAAAAGGAGTGTGGAGGCACAAAGAAATAGGAAATAAAGCAGGACAACCAACGACAAGCTGAAAGAAAGAACAGCAACAGCTACAACAGAGTCCAGTCCAACAGAAAGTACAGTCTAAAGCAGTAAAAACGTACCACATGCCAAGTCAACACTCGGCCCGGCAAGCTGGCAACTAAGGACCTCCGCTCCGCGCCCTCGAACCGCGAGGAAGAACCGCTACACCTGAAAAGCAGGGAATGAGTCTCCAAAACAGAGACTCAGCAGGGATCCCGCGGAACCCCAACCGGAAACAACGGCGGTAGCGGAAAGGAGAGCTACAACTACAGCAGGAACAGCAAACCGGTGGCCGGTCAAAAACTCGGCACTACAGCTACTCCTACTGTACCAGAAGGCACACCTCGATCACGCAGTCGAAGCTACCGAACCACACTAGTACCACCTACCGAAGCAAGAACACACGGCAACCACGCCGTAGAGGCCTGTCCCTCGGACACAGCCGACCTGGACACGCTGTCCAAGGTGCAACCCCGACCATCCGATCGCGGGTACCGCACAACAAGACCCAACCTCGGTAAAGCCACTAGCATTAGACCCTTGGCGCGAAAACCAACACACGCGCCACGGCGAAACAACCGAACTCAACGGTCAACACGACCGAAAACCCGAAGGTCGAAATCACGGAAACTGATAGTCTGTCACTCCGTACTCGACAGGAGTACCACCCACTAGAAGCACAGCCGGTAGCGTCCCCTGACGTCTTACACCGCACCGCAAGTGAACTGCCTGACGTGGTAGCTCCTACCAAAGGCACGAACACCGTACAAGTAACCACAAACAAGTGACTAGCTGGGGTCACGCCCGTCGACGTGGGTCCAACCGCCCCCAACCACGTGTGCACACACAGACCACGCGTCCCTGGTCTGGTCCTCTGACCGGTTTTCCCCTCAGCCGGACTCTGGCTGCAAGACGTGGGGCCCGACGGCAACCGGTCCACAAACCGCCTCTAAGGGTAAGCCCGTACACCACTCCCTGGTGCGACCAGCACACGCGTACTGGTGGGCTACGACTAGTGGAGGGTCACTGAAGGAGTAGACTCTCAAGTCAACGGAAAACAACGTCCGCATCCGACAAAGTACGGGGACCATCCCACGTACTAGCACCGTCGCACGATGACCACAGTCGGAGAAGAAACGGGACTCACAGTCCACGGCCGCGCACACACCCTGCGCGAGAGTCGAGAAAACCCAAGTGACGCTAAGTCACTGGGCTCTGGACAGTCCTCTAGACGCCCTACACCCAACGGTCCTTGAGTCACAAGACTCGGGGTCAAGACCGTTGCACGCAACAGCACAAGGCCGTCAATCTAGTCCAAGCTCTAGGTCTAAAACCACTGTAGCACGAATACCGAGGCAGCTCACGAGCCGCCGAAACCATTCCCTTGGGAAGGGAACTCACAGGACTAAGGCCACACACACGGCCCACGCGGAAAGCACAGAAGCACGATTCCCAAGGCAACTTGCACACCACCAAGCTGTGGCCCAACTCAAGGAAAAGAGGGAAGCCTCCAGCTCCAGACTGGATAACTGGGCTCGCAGCCCAAGGCCTCACACAGGACCCACTCGGGGATCGCTTTTCGGAGAAACCGATGACACACGTCAACACACGGTGACACGAGTCGAGAACTCTACACCCGGGACTACAACGTACCACGACACCTGGCCCCGACGACGTGCACAACATCCGTCAGGCCACAGGTCGGCACGTGGTTCGAGAACCACACACCCGGGACTCGAATCAGTCAAAACGGAAACACCGGGTTAGACTGGCACATGTGCGGTTCACCCTGGGCCGCTCAAGGGATGTGCGGCTAGGGTACAGCCGCTCAAAAGACATGCGGTCAGGCAGGAGCCGCACAAGGCTCTAATCGGACTAACCCCAAATGGAGGATGGACGGTTAGGGCTGGACCGCCCAAGGGGATGTGCGGCCAAGGATCGTCCGCACAACCTAACCGACCTACTTCAGTGCCGGTCAAAACGGTTTTGACCAAACCGCACAACCCAACCGACACTAAACTGTTGACCAAGGGTCAACTGGGATATGCGGTCAGCTCCTGGCCGCACAAGCCCACGGAAGGACAGACGGCTGGGTACCAACCGTCCATGGGGGAGACATGCGGTTCTCACCTGGCCGCACATCAAATGTGCGGTCTATCGTGCGACCGCACAACCCCAAAACCAAGAGAAAATGAACGGGCCAAAGGCAACCGCCCTCGCGATGGACGGGCCCGGTTCGACCGCCCAACCATCACGGCGGGTAAACCCAGGGGGTCTCCCGATCGTAGCCTTTCCACGCCCCGTTCGTGCCGAAACGAAGGGGATACAACCACAACCACCCTGGCAATCACATGGACTCCGACCGGAGTCAAAACGACGCACGAATCGCGAGAAACGAGCGATTCTACCGAAGTTACCCAAAAAGGGTTACCGAGCTTCTCGGAGCTCTACCGGTCCAACGGGACCACCAATCGAGACGAAATCAGGGGGAAAAGAACGCTCTCGCCCCAAGGAATCCGTTGACAGTAACCGATCTGGAAACCGTCGCCGTTTCCCGACCGACCCTACGAAACCCACAAAACCACAGTTTCGCTAGAACGGACCCAAACACAGCCGTTTCCGCGCCGAACGACGTGCAATGGCAGGGGAAACGAGCAGAACGTAGCAGTGTTCCGTCACCCTACCTCCACCGAAGAAACCGTGCGCCGAAGCGACTAATCCACGCCGAAAACCGCCCGGAACGCGAACGACGCCATCTCGGAATCCACCGAGGGATCGCGCCCGCCTCCGCCTCGATCCTCGCCCGCATCCTCGCCCGCGCCGCCTCCACCTCGCCCCCACCTCGCTCCGTCGGCCGCCGGAGAAGAGAGGGGAGAAAGAGGGCGTGAGAGAAGAGAGAGAGTGAGAATGAGAGAATGAGAGGGGGAGAGAGGAAAGGGTTAATATATACGAAAATCCGGAAAATCGAAAAAATCTCGAAAAATAGAAAATCACACCCTCGTGATCCTCGGAACGCACCGATCGCAACGGTACCACACTCGCCTAGGTGAACGGCCCGGTCCACCCGCAACGAGGTTCCGAAGGAATTACCGAAACACACACCGGGAATCGGAAAACACACGCGGAAAAGCCGCGGACGCACTCCGGTCCTCCGAAACAACTCCGGCTCGCGCCGATCCGAACACGAAAGATGTCCGAAACATCATTTCGGACACAACGGAGCCAGATATACCAGAAACGCAGATCCGGGACCCGAGAAGAAGGATCCGAAAAACCCGGGGCATTACAATTACTTTTCCAACCTTTAGTGCAATGGATTGCAATGGTTCGGAATTATATATTGCTCGCTTGCCTCTAACCGTACGTCCCGAGATTCCGCATCGGGGCGTAACATAATGTGCCGGAGTTGGAGAACGCAACGGTTCGCCCTACACGGAGTTTCGAAGGTTCGACAGATAAAAACACACGTGAACAGCAAAACTCAATCCGGGACCTACGAAAGCAATCCAGAACCCACGGATCCTGATCCAAAAAATATCTAAAAAATCCGGGGTGTTATAGATCAGCAAATATGGTGGCTTTGATCTCGTCATTGGTGGTAGTCCATGCAACAATCTAGATGGAAGCAACAAGGTGAGTAGAGATGGATTGGATGGCGAGCATTCTTGTCTCTTTTATGATTATTTACACATTTTAGACATTGTAAAATGTATTATGGTAAAAACTTGATGATCCATTGTAATAACTAGTTTTTTTTCACTGTAGAAGGAACAAGGAACTGTTCTCATTTTCTACTGACCACATTATAAATGAGCTGCTTGTAGTCTTATAGGATCTGCAAGAACTGGTCCTGTTGCCAATCTGTTCTTTTTAGGTACTCATGACTTGTGATAAAGATGTCTCTTGTGAAAGATTTAGGTATATCTATTTTTGTTGTGTAGTCTGATTTGGTCTTCTTCAGGTCTATCTAATTTTGTTCTGTAGACTGATTTGGGTTTCTTTAGTCTAGCTTGTGAAAATTGTAGGAATAAATTTAAAAAATTCTAAATGTGCAAAATTAATGTGTTTCCTGTTGAATTAGTCAATCTGATCATTTTGGAACCTAAAAGTGGAAAAACTATTTGCATTCATCCTCTATGTTCTCTCTTATAGTCCCAAAAACTGAAAAAGTGGCACATAATCCATGTTCGTCAACCAAGTTTGTATAGTGGTCGTAATTCGTTATATTTACATAATTTTATACAATTTCTAGTCCAGATATACAAGTCCTAAAGGTACAGTTAAACAAAAATAAAAGTACAAAACCTTAAGGCATACCCCGGCTGGCAGAAGCCAGACGAAAATTGAAGCCGTAACTTCTATACAAGAGCGTCTCAGCCAGGGCCAAAATACGGTCACTCACCTCAGCCACGCCGTGGTCATCTCGCGGATGGCTGCTGCACGGACTCCTCCGAGGCCTGCACCTGCACCTCCTCCTGTCGCTGACGCCTACGCTCCTGCGTTGCCCTACACCACACCGAGCCGCCTGCCTACGCCTCCTCCTGTCCCATCGGCGAGGACCACGGACTAGGGAAGAGGATGCGACTGGATCCTCCTGAACCATCTGAGGAAGACCCTGCTGGAACTGCAACGCTCGACCATGCTCCTAAGTGCGCAGCAGGTCTATCTCCAAAATCGTCGCCGTCCGGCTACCTCCAAGTTGGTGACCCCAGACGCCATGAGGGTCTGACGAATATCTGGCCTCAGTCCAGCAACGAACTGTTGAGTCAAAAATCGCGGACCCGCCATGACCGGCGGTGCATATCGGTTCAACTCCCTGAACCTTGCCAATACAGGGCAACTGGCAGCGCTGCCTGAGCTAATGCCAGAAACTGGGTGAACAAATTAAAAAACTCCGCTGCTATCGGCGCACCGGGGACCACATCTACCGGAGGGGGCGGTGCTCCACCCTGCACGTCCAGGGCCCATGCGGCCAACTCTGCCTGGGACCGCGCCTCCCCCCTTTGCGCTATTGTGAATCCTTAAACACGCAAAAATGAGAACATACACATCAATCCCAAATGAGAACATACACATCGATTACTAAATCCAAGAGTTAAATCAAGTGAAATTATGAGGTGAACGCATAAAGTTATTCTACTTTAAGTTGGGGCTTTCCATCACAAGTTATTCTACTCATAAAGTTAAAATTGTTGCATGCATTGAGTTGGCTTCTTAGGGATTTTGTCCTTGAGTAACTTAGAAGCTACCATGATTATCTTTCACTCCTGATTTTTTAGTTTTACCATTGGGTGGTGTCGATGTTGTGCTTGGCACCACTTGGATGCAACCTCTCGGAGATATTGTGTTCAATGTTTATGAGATGAGTATGTAATTCACTCTGAATAACTAGACACATATTTTGCAAGGGGTCTCTGATTCTGACATTAGTCTAATATCTGCCACCAAATTTTCAAATGCATTGTCAAAAGCAAGATCCATATATTCCCTATAGCTTTTTTCATTAGAGGTCACACCACAGGGTTCACCTGCATTTCAGGAGTATCCTGCAGACTTGAGATCTTTACTTCAACAATATGTTTCTATTTTTTCTGAGCCACTGGGCCTTCCACCTTCAAGTCCATATGACCACACAATCCCCTTATTGGATGAGTCCATTGCTATTTCACAACCTCCATACAGACATTCTCCTTTCCAGAAGAACGTCATTGAGAAGCAAGTTTCACATTAATTTACTCTCGCAAACTCATATTCAATCCAGCACCAGTCCTTTTGTTGCTCTTGTTCTATTAGTCCAAAAAAGAGACGGTTCATGACGCATGTGTGTGGACTATAGGTCCTTTAAATCAACAAATCATTAAAAATAAGTTTCCCATTTCTTTGATTGCTGACTTACTTGATGAACTTCATGGGCTAAATATTTCTCCAAGTTAGACTTTAAGGTCGGGATATCATCAAATTCGGATGCATCCTAAGGACATCAACAAGACTGGTT
Source organism: Amorphophallus konjac (assembly GCA_022559845.1). Taxonomy (NCBI): domain Eukaryota; kingdom Viridiplantae; phylum Streptophyta; class Magnoliopsida; order Alismatales; family Araceae; genus Amorphophallus; species Amorphophallus konjac. The sequence continues at coordinate 474,208,248 of CM040122.1, read as the reverse complement.
TTCGTACCCATAAAGGTCACTATGAGTTCTTAGTCGTGCCCTTTGGTTTATCAAATGCGCTATCCACATTTCAGGCTTCTGCACGGCCGCGGCGGAGCTGGTGTAGCAGGGGGCGTGGGGAGCTGTGGACGGATGAGGTCCGATCGAAGATGGAATGGGCGAGCTCTGCACGCGTGCAGCGATCATTCAATGCTCGGACAGGGGAGAAGAAGAAGAAGCGCGGGGAGAGAGAGAGAGCACGGGATGAGGGACACATAGACGGATGAACACATGGATTTCCTTTTTTTTGAAAAATCCTTCTCTCTTTGTCTTTTGCCCCCTCTTTCTCCTTTTTGTGCAACTGCCCCTTCTTATTTCCCTTTTTTTGCATTGGGCTTGGCCCAATCAACCATAGCCCATTTCCCCTCTTTTTTTTTGTCAGTTGGGCCTTCTCATTGTTTGGCCCCTTTCTTGTTTGGGTCATTTCATGTTTGGGCTCTTTCCCTTTCTGTTCTTTCTTTTTTTTTCTTCTTTCTGTTTTCAATCTTCCAATTTTTTTCATTCTTTTTTTTCTAAACGCCAACACCCCCAAACCGGGTATCCCGAACCCCCCGCCCTCCCCACTGTACCCCCTCCCCTCCCCACCGGATCGGCCCCCCTTCCTCTCCCATTGATGCCCCCCTCTCTCGAACCCCCAGTCCTCCCCCACCGTGTTGTTTCAGTGCTACTAGTGTTGACGTTGAAGAACACTTGTACAGACTTGCAAATGAGTTGGGTATTACGGTAGTCACATCTTCCCAGGTAAGCGGTCATATGCCACATCCTGGTTTACCTCTCTTCTCTTTGATCGTGTGGCTCAACATTTCTGATTTCTTTTTATACCTTGACTCCCCCCACTTCCCCCACCCCCCATTATTCTTAGATCTGGCCTGCTTTGATACCGTTTCATATTCCATGGAGTTACCGACTGATTGATGGCGAGGGCAAATGGGATCTAAACTCAATCAACCATTCGGTTAGCTAGCCGCACCTTGTGAGTGTTAATGATTATACTGCTGGGCATCCTTTACCTGCTCTTCAGCAGATCCACCGTACAGGTAGACCAACTTGGGTGTGCTGTGTATTTATATCAAGAGCAGCGCGCGGTTCCTTCTTGTCTACACTAAAACAACCAATCGTGGCATATTTATTGGCCTCGGCAAAGTCCACAAGGCAGTGTGCATGGATCGTTCAACGGTTGGATTCTATCATATGGAGATGGAGAAACAGGGTTTAAGGACAGCACCGATGCCATCAATTCGGTTAGAATAAGATTGGCTCACCAAACAATGTATATATGTGAAAGGAGATATTAGGAGCTCGTATACACAGCCCAGCCAATTTTTATACCAGCATGCAGCTCGAGCATTTGTACGAGTTCAACCCATTTAATACATTCCTTTGCCAAAGCCGGAGCTACTATGAGGCTTCCTGCTACCTGTGACTCTAATGTTACCCAGCTGTGGTTTTTGGACGGGGCTGGTTTACTCTTTTTTAGAGACGAGACTTCGAATTCATGTTGGTGAGAAGTCATGTCGGATGAAATCAGCTCCTGTGTATTTACAATCAGAGCATGAAAGCCAGTCAATCGACTGACTTCAATTGGACTTTGTTTCAGACGCAAGCTGTTGGCCTTCTCGAAGAGCACCTCTGGAATATGTGTATTCAAAATGCAGTGAAGGGCTTGGGCATAGGCCAGCTCGCTTATTCGCGAGTCCCAGAACCTATGGTTGTAGGGCTGCAAATGAAAATTCGGTTGTTTTATTTCTGATCTGATTCCAAAACATTAGAATACAAATTCGAGTTCATCTTGTTTCTGATATGTGCATGCTGTTGGACTAACGAACTTTAAACAAGTATTAGAAAACAGGAACTGATGTCTCTATCTATGTCCACCTCCTAACTAATCTTAGAAACAACTTAAATCTTCACATTTCATTCTAATTGATTGAATTTTGTCAATTCTATCACAGGGTGTATAGGGATCCCACGAAGTTGCTGCCAGACCCAAGCCCATAACCGCGAGCCACCTGATTAGGTTGGCCATGGCCTGCCCATCGAGCTCGACGAGTCGACTGGACAGATTCTTGCGATCTTTTTTTTTTTTTTTTTACAAAGGCCAATTTTATTAAGAAAGGAAAACTGAACGGAGTGATAAAAGTCACATATAATGACGTGGGGGCAAAAGTCAGATGAAGGGTAAGACGGCTCTTATGACAATGACAATGTCGGCCCATAGAAAGAAGAAAATCTCTTTATACGAGTTTGGCCAATCAAAATATTTAGACAGAATATAATTATTTTCATACCGTTTCTGATTCAAAAGTTATAAAAAAAGGAACAGAAATCAGAAACAAGTGATTTCTACCCCAATTCTGATTGCAGTATTTTTTTATCGAAACTTGGTTCTCGACTTCGATTTCTACCTCTTGGCAATACGTGGTCGTAAATTACCGTGTACACAGTTCACTACCATTTAAAACGAGAAGCCATAGTACACAACAGTAACATAGGCATCATCTGCTGAAGTTGGAGTCCCTCCAATCCCATTGAACAAATTCTAATAATATCGTCCTCCACAGTATAGAGCTACAAACGTTGGGAGAGGGAGTGAGGAAGACCGGGAGAGGGAGAGGGCGATTGAGTGAGCCCCCGGATACTCATGTATTTGAGCATAACATTCCGATCACGTGACATATATGCCTGGCCGACGTCTTACCCATACAATATAACAAGTGTACTTTCCCATTATTATATGGGTTCAATGACCTACATATACATTACACAACAAGGACATTCATGTTAAAATAAATAGTGAAAGGAAAGGTACAACATAATAGTCAATAACTGCATAATACATTGTGCGAAAATATAAGTCAATACAGAAAACATAATATCATTAAACAAGTCTCACCTAAATCAACCGTAACACCAAAAAATAACAACTACAACCATGCCTTCAACAACTACTCAAAAAGAAAAGTCCACGACCATCGTAGTCGTTTATGAGGTATGTAGGACTATCCGGTCCACTTTATTTTCCTCACTCAAGATCATAAAAAGAGATCTATTTAGTGTTTCTTTGAATAGATCTAATGCTTTGACAACCGTTTGATAGGAGAGCCTAGGGAGAGCCTTTAAAGCTGCAATGCATTCTTGCACTATGGGTATCGTACCACCTTCCTCAATATCGATTTCATTTCTTCCCTGATGTTTGTGCAACATCTTCACCAAGTCCACACGCTCACAAGTGGCAAAAGCAAAAGCCATGACAAATTCATCTCCTAGCCTCTCGGGACGTGGTTTTGACCCACCAATACAGAGCCGCTTCCGTGCATTGGATATACCTTCAGTGTTTGATGTCAGTGGTGGTGTCTCTGATGTAACTTATACATTAGGAGCCGTACATCCCAAAGATGTAAGATCAAGGGAGCCATCGCTACTGAAATGAAGGTTGTCTATGCCAGCACCACGTGCTAGAGCATTTAAATATTCTTAAACAGAGGTTTGGGAAGGCATAGGCGGACGGGTCATAGATCCTTCTACATCTACTCCCTGACTCATACTACTTGCGCATATGTATTTCATCTCTTTCAAGAACTTGAATGTCTTATCCTTTATGATTTTATATTCAGGACATCTCTGACAACAAAGGGAGATAATGATATATTAGAAGACGAGTGAGTGGTGTCTACATTGAAATTTCAATTGGATCAAAATTTAAATACAATTACCTGAATTAGCTCCTCCCAGGCTCCTTCATATCCAGACATAGGCATGTGGGTCATTGGATCTTAGCCTCACCCACTTTTCCTCAACAATTGGTCATATAAGGTGTATAATTTTTTTAACATTTTTCACCGATTGTATAATTGGTACCTACCATAATTCAAACCAGTCCTGGCATTAAATATGGGTACACACTCTTTCCAAACTTGTGTCTTGAAGGTCCCATCTGATATGTTATTTTTATCATATTAATCTATCAACAACTCCAAGAGCTTCCCATCATGAAAGTATGTCCAATTCGGTGCACGGCCCTTTTCTTTTCGCACTCTCGACGATGACCCTTTAAAAACATGAGAACATAATAGATAAGAATTAACAACACTAAGTCACATCTTATTATAATATCATAATATCAACTATCGATTTACTTTGTATCGATTTTTTAAAAAGCTTTGCCAATTCAAGGAAAACTCACGTAAGATACCTAATGCACATAATTAGCTCAAGCATCTAATTACAGTAGTGACAATGATACCTTCCACTTCCACGACAGTAGTATGTCTTTTACGTATTTCCAACACCCCTCCCAAAGCCCACACAATGTATGTTCAGAATTCAAAAGGAGAGCACCCATAATATTGACCCACAAGGGGTCCCCCTTAATTTCATCTTATAAAACAGAACAAAAGAGGGCATTAAGATATCCCAGTAAAGCAATGCTTTTTGAGTGTTGGGTTGAAGAATAGATTTGAGGTGGGAAAAAAAGGAAAATATCGGCATATCACCACAAAAAAAACAATTAATCCTCCATGTCTTATGACTGAGAATAATAATTGAGTTGGTTATTAATAAATATTGATTGAATTTGCCCCCACCTAATAGAAAAAATTTATTCATTTCTCCGTGATGGATGTTAGTGCCATATATATATTTTTTACCCCATTGATCACTATTTTCTTTTTGGCCATTCGATCATGAGACTAGATGACGAAGATGAGTTTAAACCCAAATATAGATTTGATGTTAGTAAGTGTAGGGCACCAAAACTTAGTTTCATGTTTTCTCATTATATAATTTTTTAATTAGACTAAGAACGGAAACAAGAATATGATAAATGAGATGACAAAAAACATGACATTGTAGCATTTCTCTTTTCTCTGACAGTAATGTAATAACACAAGTTAAAGTTAAGCATCAAACTTGAGTTCATATTTTCTAGCTATTTAACTTCTAAATTGGATTAGAGAACAAGAGGAGGAGGAAGAGCATGTTAAATGAGATAACAAAAAAAATGGCATTCCACCATTTCCCTTTGTATATGATTGCAGGATATAACAAAAAAAAATGGCATTCCACCATTTCCCTTTGTATATGATTGCAGGATTCAAATTTTTGAAAACTGACGTGTTGAGATAAATCAAAACGAACGAACAAACAAACAATTAAAGTCATAGATCTATTATGGAATGTCGATGGCATCATAGAAAAATTGGTGCAGAGAGGATCTTCTTGCCTGGTGCCTACACAACATGTAACACTGTAGTTTGAAGCATGAAACTTCAGTTCACAGTGAAAACTCACTACTTAGTTTCCAAACTGAACTAAATGTGCTCCCTAGATCTTTTCTCTAATCACACATGTCACAAGCATCAAAAGTTAAAATGTCCAGCCATGTTGTTGTGTATAGTGGGGCTAATCAGAGAATCAATTACAAGATGACATGACGCATCTGTAATCCATAGATTGCAACAAACATACTACTCTCACAGTTTACGTCACTTTTGTTAATCTAGACAAACAAGACCCCTGGACTGATCCAACCTATAAATACTCCTAATTTCGTGAAGTTACTTTAGATGACTTTTTCATTCCCATTGTAAAGCAAACCTAGCATTTTTATTGGCCAGATCAAAACCAGATGACCATGGTGTGCACTGCCAAATGGTGTCCATGGTGTGCACTTTCTTGGGAAGGGACCTAACAGACGCATGTGAGTAGATTTTGTGAGCATTTTATTAGGGGATGTTAAGTAGGATGATTAAGTCTCACCTCATGTCTTGTTGCAATAATTAAGTCTCTAACCTGTCTGTATACTCCACAGTGTAAATGGGTAAAAAATGATTCCCATTCCATTTTAATTTTTAAGAGTCAAAGTCTAACCATAAATCAAAAATTTATTGCATTCATGATAGTCAGACTCCAACTCCAAGCAAGCTAGGTTGATTTTACAATATGATGAAAGATTTAACTCATGAAATCTGTATAGTTCCTGTCAAAGACAAAAAGACAAAATGTTTTCATAGCATTAGAAAACCTAAAAATGCAACTATAGAAAGTACTCATCATGCAAATGTTAGTTCCGTAATAATTTTTTAGAACATACTGATTCGGGAACTGTGTTAACATACAATCAAAAGAAAAAAATTGGTTATCACTTTTCAATGTAGCAGAAGTTATCCTATACTATCGTACAGCACAAAAGCCAAAAAAAAATGCAACTTCATTCAAAGTCAGATATTAAACCGTCCAATGTTAAAGTCCTACGTGTTACCAAAGTTCAAAATTTAAAAGGTGATAATGTTGGAAATAACATGATTAGATAATTGCAAAATATCCTTTGATTTTTAAGGTAAGAAACAAATAGCAAATACTGAGTCAGCAATCAGTTATATGATATACATGAATTTACAAGAAAATCTACGTGAGAAAATGCAACTATTTGAAAGTAGAAAGTTTGTTATTATAGTAGTCCTTATTCCAGTGATTGCTAGCCCTTCAGCAAATAGAAATTTATTACCTATCTTCCATTACAATTTATTACCTACATAACTTCAAGATTTCGACAATCATCTGTCAAAAGTTAGAATCCATAAAAGCAACCTTCTCTCAGAGATGACAATGTTCAAAGTTATATGAAACAATAAATCCGGCCTTTACTTGATCTACATGGTGGATTAATATGGCATGGCCTATGTAGACATGATGTTGGAGATAATGAGAATAGTACCTGCTGCAGACATTCTTAAGCGTCTATGCTTCGATCCCCCTTTTACTAATGTAAATGTCATAGGAAAAACCCAATATCGATCAAGTAAGTCTAAGATGAAATTATCTTCAGAGGAAAAATAATATTCAAGATTATCTATGCCGATGATCTACGTACACATGGGTTCATCGTAGATTTATAAACTCTCTCTATTCAACACACTCCAAAATAGAAAGAAGTAGTATATGCCATGGATTGTCATGGATATCAGAACACATCTATTTAGTCTAAATCCCACGGGCTCTGTGTTCTACATTAAAGTCCATTCAAAACCAATTATCTACTAAAAGGAAACATACTAGAAAGCAAATGGGCTTAGTTAAATGTCATACCTGGTGACAACTGGAGAATTACAAGAGAAGGAGGAAATGGCCTCCGTGTTTGTTGCTGTCGTCCCACTGTAAACTGATCCAGAGGAGGAAGCAGAGAGCCCAATTTATAGTTACCCCGTCAGGCACATTCAAAATTAGAGAGAGGAGGAGGAAGAAATGTCCTGCATGTACTCAGACGTGGTGAAATCACAGAAAAGTCACTGCAAAATAGGGAACAGTTTCTGCACAAGGAAGGGAAATGGCCCGTGACCCTCGGGGGCGGGGAAAGGAGCTTTCCGAAGATGAGGTTGTGCTTGTGAGAAGACCCGATCGACTACTTTCCTGACATTGAGAAGACGAGATCAAACCAAAAGGAAAAACCCTAGCATCGTAGCCTTGACCAGAGACGAGAAGATGATGTCGAAGATATTCTTTCCCCACGATCGACCGCCTTGCGGCGACCAAAACCCTTTGTTGGATCTCCTCATGGCCCCTCCGGACGAAGGCGACAATCACCGGGTAGCGACATCCACCGGGAAACCTTTGTCATGGCCCCTCCGGACTAAGACGACAGCCACCGGGAAGAAGATGCCTGATGTTGCGAGGGAGAACATCACCAGATCCCCCACCGCGTCGCCACCCAAAGGCCAAGTCTCCGGAGCCTTCGTTGCCCACGACCGATGGAGATTTGCGCTGCTGAGAAGCAGAGAGATGGAGAAGAGATGAAGGCAGACGACTGTGAGGGATATTGCGGGGAGAAAACGTATTCGAGGGTGAGTTTATTGATTAGAGGGCACTCCCTCGAATCATTTGTTCGGCCGAATAAGGGGAACATCGATCTCACCTGTGGCCGAGTATGCTATTCCCGGTATCAAAGTGGGACAATTCAATCGATCTGCTACGCGGCCTTATTCTGTTACCAAAGTAGAGCTAAGTAAAGGCCACTTACTCCTCAAAGAGTCCTCGAGAGAACAATGATACTTGTGGGTCAACATTCTCGATTATGGTCGGAATATGACGACCTGACGTTCCATTTGGGCAGGGAGAATCCTTTTATCGAGGGGGCCAACTGCACCCAGGGGATCCGCCGTCCACGAACGATTTGATCCGCCGGATCGCAAGGTCCATGGTGTCCTCCGACATGTTGGCGAAGCAGACGCGGAACCACCCGGGCTCGGCGCAGTGGCAGGACGACCCTGGCGAGATGTTGATCCCCACCTCGTACAGCATCTTCCTCCACAGTTCCATCTCCCCCTCGAAGGTGTCGGACCGCAGGAGATGCCTCATGTCCACCCAGCAGAAGAGGCCGGAGTTGCTCTGAAGGCAGCTGATGCCGGCGCGACGGAGGCCGGAGATGAGCTGCCCGTGCCTCCGCTTTATCCTCTCTCTGTTCTCCGCCAGGTACCTCCCTGTAAACTCCTCGTCGGCCAGCGTCGCCGAGAGAAAGTATTGTGTGTGGGAAGAGACTAGCCCGAAGCTCGACATCTTTGTGGCCGCCGCAACGACGACTTCGTTGTCGGAGTAGATCGCGCCGACGCGGAACCCCGGTAGGCCGAGGTCCTTGGAGAGGCTGTAGACGATGTGTATGCGGTCGGCAACGTCGTCCCTACCCTTCGCGGCTTCCTTCACGCTGACGAAGCCCGGCGAGTCGAAGACGGTGCCCGAGTAGATCTCGTCACTTATGAGGTGCATGTATTTTGACGCTGTGAAGCTGATTAGGGTTTTGAGTTCTTTCTTGGTGACCGTCGTGCCCAGTGGGTTAGAGGGGTTGGTGATGAGCACCCCCTTCACCCTCATCCCTCGTTCACTGGCCTGCCCATAAGCTTCTTCCAGAGCAGACCCGGTGATCCGGAAGTTGTTTGAGCTAGAACAGTGTATCGGCACGATCTCCACGCCGGTTCGCCATTTGAGATCCCTGTCAAACCTGATATATATGACAGAAGAAAGAAGAATGAGTATGGAATGTATTAATGGCGACGTCATAATCTATACATGCTATTGGGGCAGGTCAAGTGGACAGCCATGATATACGCACATACGCGCGCCCGCGCGCGTACGTAGACACACGCACTCAGAGAGAGAGAGAGAGGTACCCAGGGTAGTAGGGGGTCGGCAGAAGGAAGGCTTCGCCAGGCTCGGCTAGGCAGAACATGAGGGTCTCGTTGGCCGACGTCGAGCCAGCGGTGAGGACGAGCTTATTGGGGTCGAAGCTCACTTTGTCGCCTCTTATCCGTCCCATGAACTTCGCAAGCGCCTGCAATCATTTTTTATAGAGAAATGTTATTCATCTGCAATTTATAAAGATCTTTCTTATATGAAAATTATTGTTAGAGATAAATTTATAAAAAAATTATTTTTAAAAATATATTAGTAAATATATCACTTCATTAATTTAAATAGTATATAAATATTATTTAAGTGTAATTTTTTACATATTTTTGATAAAAAGAAATAATATATCTGTAAATATAATTTAAATTTACATGATGATATATATGCTAATAAAATTTTAAAAATATTTTTTTATAAATTTATATCTATCAATAATTTTCATGCAAAAAAACTCAACATAAATTGAGCACCCGTGTAACGCTGCATGCAGACCCCTTTCCACCGTGCCTGCTTCTGCATCTACTAATTAAGACAAATGTGTGGCCCCACGGTACGGCTTCTGATGATTACTACGAGATTAGATAGCCTGCCATGCACACTCAGGTCCCTATTCTTAATCGGTGTACTAATCAAAAGGGCACAGGATCCTATGTAACAGTAGTTTAGATCAGGTTGATCTATTCGGGTTGTTCGATTTGACTCGGTCAACCCTTGAGATTTCCTAGAGAAAGTGAGAGAAAGAAAGTACAAGCCGGTCTCTTCTCCAAGGAAACTGCCCACCTCACGTATGCGTTGACCAAATAAACTCCCTAGACATACGACCTCCATCTCCTCTCGTACACATTAGAACGATACCGAGAAAAATCTAGTTTTCTTCTTCCTATTTCTTTCTCATCTCAGAGAAATGTCTAGACCGAGAAATTTGGGTGCATGGGGTAACGGGTTGAGAGTTAATTTCTCCTCCAATTTTGTACTTTTGATTCTCTTTTGTATAGCGAATTTCTTCATCTCCACACATGAACGTAAGAGGTTCATCTCCGAACCTATGAGCCATGTAAATTTGTTGTGTTCTTTCTTTTTCTCTATTTCTCTTAGTTATTTTTTTTTGTGCGTTGTGACTTGTTCCTATCCATTTTCGCTGTAACGTGATGTCTTATAATAATTACTCCTAAGAAACTAGTATCAAAACCTTGTTGGTTGGATTCGAAGAGTAGTGTTTTGTGAAGAACATAACATGTTTATAAAGTTCGATATTGAGAAGTTCGACCAGAATATCAACTTTGTCATATAATAGGTTAAGACGATGAAAGCGCTCTCAATCAATCAAAGATTGCGAAAGATATTACTCGAGAAGAAGAAGATTCCGACCACGATATTATCAAAGAAGAAATAGAAGTTAGATGAGAAGGCTCTGGCTGCGATTCAACTATGCTTATCAAATGAAGTTCTATGAGAGATTATTCATGAGAGAACAATAGCTATATTGTGGCTCAAACTGGAGTTGTTGTACATGACTATATCTTTGACGAGTAAATCACACCTGAAGTAGCATCTCTTTGTGTTAGAGATGACATAATGTACTACAATTAAGTCACATATTGATCATAAATTTAACTCCAAATTATTGGATTTGGAAGATGGGAGTTAAAATAATAGAAGATGAAGATCACATGTGCCATATTGTTGCTTTGTTCATTATCACTGTCTTATAAGCATTTTTGATAGACTTTGTTATATAGTAGAGATTCTATATCTGCTAAAGATATTATATCATCTTTGTTTTTGAAAGAAATAATGGACAAGTATATGAGTTGTGGTAATTTTGAAGGACAATAATCTTAGGGTCTTGTTTCTAGAGGACAACGTACCCACGTAAAAAAACTCATCTAGAGGAAATCTTGGTGAATCCAGATCTAAATCTACGATTAGAAATAAGGTCTATAATTATTGTCATAAAAGAGGGCATATGAAAGTTAATTGTTGGAAACTAAAAAAGAAACAATAAAAATATGACAAGAAGGAGCTGAAAAAAGTTGAGAATTTTGTATAATCTAATATTGCTAAAGAAGAAAATGGAGATTATGTTCTGTCTATTGATGTCATTTGATCTAAAGATGATTGGATCTTAGACTCAGGTTGCTCATACCATATGACTCCTAATAGAGAGTTATTCTCCACTTATGAGCCAATTGATGGTGGATTGTCTTTACGGACAATAATGCTCAATGCATGCAAGACGGGTTGGGATTGGTTCAATTTGGATGATAATATTTGATGGCATTGTGAAAATTTTGACAGAGGTCATATCATGTCCCCCATTTGAAGAAAAATCCCATTTCTTTGGGCACCCTTGATGTTAATGGGTGAAAGTATGTAGCTGAAGGTGTGAGCTATGAAGATCAACATAGGAGCCCTTGTTGTGATGAAAGGTAGAATAAGCAGTGATTTTTACACCATGTTAGGCACTATTGTTATATGTGAAACGGCCATTAAATCTACCTCTATATCAAAAGTAGTTCATGTGAAAAATTATGGCATACGAGGTTGGGACATATACGGGAGAAGGAAATGACTTTATGGAGTAAGAAAGGGTTACTCTATGGATAGAGAATTGAGAAGATAGAGTTTTGTGAACATTATATTTTTGAGAAGCAGAAGAAAGTCACCTTTTAAACTGCGATACATAGAACTAAGGTTACTCTGGATTACATTCACTCATATCTTTAAGTACCTCTCGTATTCCCTTAAAGGGTGGTGCACAATATTTTTTGACTTCATTGATGACTACTCTAGAAAATTGTATGCTAAGCACTTCACGTACTGGAAGCCTTTGATATAAAAAGAAATAAGGAAAAGAAGATCAAGATGTTGAGGACAGATAACGTGTTGGAATTATGTTCTATAGAATTTGATGAATTCTACAAGAATGAAAGTACAGTCAGGAATTATGCAGTGATATATAATCGACAAAAATAGAGTTACAAAGGGAATGAATATAACTCTTTTAGAGAGAGTTGTTGTATGTGTAACATCACGTACTCTATATCATCGAGGTATTCTTCGCTTTGGCCTATCAGCCTCACGATTTTGTCCCTTTCTAACAGTGATCAGCTTCAGAATATTTGGGGACTTTCTGAGAGGTCACCCATCCCAATACTACTTCCCATTAAGCATGCTTAACTACGGAGTTCTTTATAAGAACTGAGCCGATATTTCAAAAGACGTCTCGGTGATATAAAATATAACTTAGTTATATTTGAGGGTGTTATAATCTACCCCTCTTCTATAGGGAGGTCGATCTTCATCGTTGGGGATATATAGCATATAATCAAACTTCCAGGCAGGTAGGATTCTAGAGGTGCCTCCTACAGGCTCAAGAGGTGGCTCCCACTATGTAACAATTTATCCCATTGCGGGTTCAAGAGGTGGCTCCCATAGCAAAGTACTTTGCCCTGCATGTCACTTAGTTCCCACGCTTCTGGCTGGGGTATAGCTCTGATACCATTTTGTAATGTCCCATGCTCTATACCGTCTAGGTATTGTCTGCTTTGGCCTATTGACATCATAGTTTTGTCTCTTTCTAACAATGATCGATTCCAGAATAGAGACTTCCCGGGAGGTCACACATCCCAATACTACTCATTAAGCACACTTAATTACAGAGTTCTTTACAAGAACTGAGCTGATATTTCAAAAGACCTCTCGGTGATATAGAGTACAATTTAACTACATTTGAGGGTGTTATAGTATGTTGTTAAATGCATGTCCAAGAAATGATTTTTGGGTAGAGAAGTGCCTACAACTTGTCACTTGGTAAACTCATCCCTAGCCACCACTAACAACTTTAAAACTTTAGAAGAAATGTGATCAGGTGATCCTTTTGACTAGTCTAATTTGAGAGTTTTTGGTTGCCATCTTATATTCATGTTAATGATGAAAAATTGGACCCAACTGTAAAAAAGTGCATTTTCGTTAGTCATGTTTTAGGGGGCAAAGAACATAGGTTTTGGTGTCTTGATCCCAAGTCACTTAAATTTATGCAGATTGAGAGGAATGTCACTTATGATGAATATGCATTGTTATATCTAAAGAAAGAAGTTTATGTTCCATAAGATACAAGTTCTCCGAGTGATATTTTAGAGCAGGTGGAGTTTGAGAGCATAAGTTCACATCAAAGATCTGTCCAGGAATACTACCAACATACTCAGGTGCTTGGTACACAGTAAGTGAAGAAAACTTCACAAGTTCAATAGTATTTTCTTGCCTGCGATATGCAAAGAAAAGAGACTAGATCGACCACCTATGAGATATGGCTATGTAGATATGGTTACTTATACATTGTCTGTTGCAAAAGAAACATTTGATGTTAATGAGTCTTTCAAATTTTTGGAGACTATATCTCATGAGGATGCAGATAAATGACTAATTACTATGGAAGCGGAAATTGAGTCTCTTCACAGAAATCAAATTTGAGAGTTAGTGGAGGCTACTCAGGATAAAAAAGTGGTTGCTACAAGTGGGTTATCAAGAAGAAACTAAGAAGCTACTCTAGATGTTAAATATGTTAAATATAAGGCATGGTTGTTTGCAAAGGGCTACAGTTAGGTTGAGGGTAATAACTATAATGATGTCTTAACTGTTGTGAAACACAACTCTATTCATATTTTACTATCATTTGTTGCTTCTTAGAACTTAGAGTTATCGTAGATAGATGTGAAAATAACTTTTCTACATGGTGAACTTGAAGAGAAAATTTATATGCCACAACCTAGCTAGAAGTTTTTTTGTTGAGGGAAAGAAGAACCATATTTGTTTGCTTAAAAATTCCTTGTGTGGTTTGAAGCAATTTCCTCGTCAATAGTATAAGAGTTTTGATATATTTATAGCATAGCATGGGTACTCTAGAAGCAAATTTGATAGTTATGTTTATTTTAGAAAAATATCAGATGACTCTTTTATTTATTTATTGTTATATGCTAATGACATGTTAATTATAGCAAAAGATTTGTCTGAGATCAATAAATTGAGAACATTACTCAGTAGTGAATTTAAAATAAAAGATTTAAGAGCAGTAACGAAAATTCTTGGTACATAAATCCAAAGAAATATAGGTTCAAGCAAGATATATTTGACTCAGGCTAAATACATTAATTAAGAATGTACTTACGCACTTTGACATGTGGGATGCCAAGCCGATTGATACACCACTTGATGATCATTTTAGATTTTCAACTTCTTTGTCACCATAATCTCTAGAAGAAGAAGAACATATATATATATATATATATATATATATATATATATATATATATATATATATATATCACATGTTCTATACTTTAGTATAGTTGGTAACAAGATGTATACTATAGTATGCACATGGTCTGATATTTCACAAGCAATCAATACTGTCAGTAGGTACATGGCAAATCCAAATAAACCATGCATATTGTCATGCAGTAAAGTGAATTTTTAGATATTTACAAGGCAATGTTAATATTTGTTTGGAGTTTGATAAGAACGATGATGTTTTGACTGGATATGTTGGTTCAGAGTTTGCAAGAGATATTGATAAAAGATTATCTTTTACTGGTTATATTTTTTCAGGTGGTGGATATGATGTTAGTTAGAAAATCAATTTACACCTTACTGTTATATTATCTGCTACACAAGTAGAGTACATATACGACAATTATAGAGATAATGAATATTGACTCTCTCATTACTTAAGGGAGTGCAAGGTCCTAAGTTTTTTAGATCTCAGTGGGTGACTCAGCAAATAAAAATAAAAATGGTTAAGATCGAGGTTTGTTTAGTGAGGTCAGTTCAAGTTAGATGGTGACTATATATTGTCCACTGTAATAGTCAAAGAGTGTTATTCACTTGTCGACTAAAGATCAAATGAATCATGAAATGACGAAGCATATTGATATCTAGTAACATTTCATTGTAGAAGTAATTGCTCAAGCTGAAATTGTTGTGAATAAGATTGGTATAGAAGACAACCTAACTGACCATATTGACAAAGTCTCTTCTAGTGGGTAAGTTTAATTATTGTTTTAACTTGATTTAAATTTTCGGCACTTTGAGGATATCCTTTGAGGTTTTGGCAAGGATGAACATTTTTACTTGTGTCGATGATAATCTTATACGAAGGAGAAGTATCGAGATGGTGAAAGACATTCGTGTTGATCAAGTCAAGGGCGGAGATTTATTGGATTTGATTCGGTCAACTCAAGAGGGAGGGAGAGAGTCCCGGGAGGGCACTTCTGAATAGAAATCGCTCACCTCACTTCTGCGTGGAGGTTGAGGAAACTACCCAGATACACGTACGGCCTCTATCTCGATCCTCTCATACGCATCAGAGTAGCACGTACCTAGAAAAATCAAGCTTTCTTCTTCCTCTTTCTCTCTCATTTTTTGAGAAATCTTTAGAGGGAGAAATTTTGGTGCACAAGTTTTTGGATTGAGAGCTTCTCCTCCAATATTTATACTCTGATTCTCATTTGCTTGACGGAAATTTGTTCAACTCTACCTATAGACGTGGAGGGTTTATCTCCAAACCACCGAACTTATACATAACTTTGGTGTGCTCTTTCTTCCTCTATTTATTTTTGAATTTTTTTGGTATGTTGTGACTTGTTTGTGTTCGTTCCTGCTGGGATGTGGGTGCCCGTCAATAATTAATTTCTCCCAACATGGACTGTGTCATGTCATTTCAGTGAAGATCCCCAGCCATGGGAGAAGGGGGAGAGAAATATGAAGAGGAGTTTGCGTGGACAGGGTATGGAAGGTCCCTCTCCCCCTCTTGCCTCTAAACGCTACCAAATGGAAGTAGCAACCAGTGAGGTCGCTCCCGATTAAAAGTGCATAAGCGATGTTGTCTATATTAATATAAGAGAGAAAAATGAGATTCACTTATTTTATCTAGTATAGAATTTAATTATTAGATTAGACTATCAGATTTAAAATCTTAAGATATCAAGTGAAGTTGTCACCACTATTAATATAAGCCCATTATATTTTTGCCCTAAGGAGATTATTCTAACACACGATACCCCTTTAGGTTTATTGTTGGAGCTTGCCTCCAACCGCGATCGTATAGGAGATCCGGAGATGCTAGGAGCAGTCTGACATATTACTCTTTGGAAGGGTAAGTGGCATTCTCAAAAGGGATTTTTACATATATGTCTCCGTAAAGTTTAATTTTATCAAATATACTCTTCATCTGAACATATTATCATGAATATCCTCGAAATATGGGTAATGTCATGATTATGTCCTCGTCGTAACTCCCGTATGTTTAATTTAACCTAAGTTAAATGTGAGTTAAAGAGTAAGATTTTTGTATATATACCCCTATAAAATTTGATCTTGTCAAATATATCTTAAATCTAACGATTATTTTCACAGAATATTCTCCGTCCATCGACGGTAACGAATTAAAAGGTATAACCGTAACATTACTATCTAAATGAAAGATATTCATGATAATATGCTAGAGGTATATTTGACAAAATTAAATTTCATGAGAATATATATATATATATATATAAATCCTTTCTGAAAATAACGAGAGACTTATTGGTAGGAAGGACTACCGGATAACCGGTCCATATTGTTGTGAACCGGCCAGTGCAGCGGCAAACAAAAATGTTGAACCATCCGACCGCATAATGACGGTGCAGCGGACACGCCGCAATGTGGATCCTTAACGAGCCCCTCCCGTTGCCAAGTTGCTCCCATAAGAGGGTCGCTAGTGTTGCCGTTTAGAAGAGATATGCCTTCGCCCAAGATGATCGAGGAGCGGACGTTGCTTACACTTTTAAACGCCGGCAGGCCGTGGTAGTCCTGGAAGAGTGCGACCTCCCGGAAGACGGAGTCGCCGCCCATCTTGAAGCCGGCGGCGTCGGGGTTCCTCGCCAGCCATGACTCCAGCAACCCAAACGACAGCTGCATGGTGACGAAGAGGGACTATTAAGGGGAACAGAAAGCAACATGAACAGGAACGAGCCAACAGACTGCTGGTTTAAAAAAAGAGAGATCTGGTGCAGCAAGAGGAGTCACCGAAGCTTCCGTGCGTAACACCAAAGTGGGGAGAGAGAGAGAGAGAGAGAGATGTGTGTGTGTGTGTGTGTGTGTTGGTGATGGGTGTTTCTTTTTCTTTTAGCTGGTGCCTGGTGGTGACCTGGTTCTCTGCGAGGCCCATCTGTATGATACCCTCAGGGTTTGTGCTCGGGTGGTAGGGGCTCCTCTCGCACTCCTCCCACCCCCGGAAGTAAGAAGAGTCCTGGCCGTAAGAGTTGCACGTAGCCTTCTTCGGCAGCGGTCCTCCCTGATCCATGGAGAACAAATACTGCAGACGAGGGGCGTACAGATGGCTGCCGACCGCTTGTGGAGATGGGGAGGAGAGATGGAGCTGTTAATACAGCAGACAGAGAAAGGGAGGGAGATTTATATGCTCTATTTATGAACAGTGTACTGTACAGAAGGCTAAAGTCTTCCGACCGGTGAGAGAGCCGTGGGGTCGAACGGGTGGCCCAACGTTGCATTTATTTATAGTGTGCTGGAGGTGTACGTGTGGAATTTACGAGAGAGAGAGAGAGAGAGAGAGAGAGAGAGAGAGAGAAGAGGGACTGTCACTTACAAAACTTGTTGTAAACACACGAAGTAGTGAAGGAGAAATTTATTTCTGTAGGTATCCGTTCCAGAAAATTTTAATTCTCTAGATACGCCGGCAGGCAAACGTTGTTGGGTGAGTTGTAACGTCATGTCAATGAGGGACGGTAAGTGATCTTATTTTCGTCTTTAATATGTATATATATATATATATATATATGGTAGCGATAATCATAACCCCATTATATATCTCACAAATGCACTTAATATTTTAGTCCAAATTTCTATAATCTCTCCCAAGAAGTTCATGAGAACACGTACGTCCGAGAACCTACACACTGAGGTGAAGATTAAAAGGAATTAAACTCTCTCCTTATTGGGAAATGATCGATAAACGGTACTCTACACATATATGATTAGTTTCGATCGTCTCCATTTCATTTCATTTGCGTGTACGTTTAACTTTGTGACGTCTTTCCGCTTTTCATAAACTGACGTCGTTTTATATATATATATATATAAACCCAAAAATTATGGGGGCGATGATCACCGATCACGTGAGGGCAACCAGCTATATATACGATCGATACAATGCATAATATATATATCCTGTCAATTATATATGTATACGAGCCTTCATTAATTTAGTTGGTATTTTGGTAGGGACACCGAGTCCACTACCGGACTCACTACTCAGAACCGACGTCGTACTGCCCCTACCGCACCGAACTTATAGCTCGACGACTCGACGTCCTAATCCGTACGTACGTGAGTATGTATTTTACTATGGTGGTATTTGTGTTTTAACCACTAATGTATTTTATTTTTATTGAGTCAAAGTTATTGTATTTTAATTTTATTAAAAAAACCACAAGGTCAATAGTGGGTTGGTGGGCTTTGTTTTATTAGGGTAAGATATATATGTAAATAAGTGAAAGTGTGAAGGTATGTGTGTAATGGGCCTTCCCTATAAATAGGGGACTAAGGGTGTTACATATGAATCATATGAACGAGAAAAAGCTTGAAAACTAAGGTGTTTGCCTTATGTTCTTCCCTTCTCCCTTTTCTCTTTTGTGAGGATTGAATGTCGCCCGGTGTGAGACCGTCTGGCGTGAGGCCGAGCTGCGTCATGTAGTAAGTTATCTGTTCCCGTCCGTGCCATCAGGAGTTGCCGTCGATCCATTTCCACGTCGCCGTCGCGTCACATTTTACCTTTTTTCACTGGGGAGATTAATTATATACAGGTTCAACATTCCCACATCTCATAGTTATATATAGATCGATGATGAGGGATTTGACGTCGACATGTTCATAATTACCTATGTTCAAATTAATGCTTTGGTTAGGTGGCAGGATCGTATAGCTCATGGCAAAATTTTGGAACATGATCAACTAGTCACCCATAGAGATAGAATAATCGCACGTAATTATTGGGATACTGTTGGTGAGGAGGGGAAATCACGTCAGATCCATCGCGTTTCAATAACGTCATGCTCGTTATGGCTTGGCACAGTTAAGTCTTTGACGGACCACCCTAGCCTTCTGGAGGCCCAATCGACATGGCCCAGTCGGGAGCCACGAGAGTATTGCCAGTCCACAGATAAAACATCGCATCGTCAGCACACGAATGGGATACCCGCGCGCAGGCATTTCGGGTACAACGGAATTCGCCAAAGGATGAACACTGGGCCACTATTATCGGACTTGGCCCAACGTGACTTAGGACACCCCCATGACTGTCGAGACGATCTCCATGACGTCTCGGAGAACGGATGAGTAGACGGCACACGATCCCACGATCAAGTAGAACACCACTCCACGAACGACACCATTGCTAAGTCAGATAGAGAAAGGGAGGGAGATCAAGCTCTATTTATGAATAGACAAAAGGCTAAAAGCCTTCCGACCGGTGAGAGAGCCATGGGGTCGAACGGGTGGCCCAACGTTGCCTTCATTTATAGTGTGCTGGAGTCGTACGTGTGGAATAAACGCAGGCAAACGTTGTTGGGTGAGTTGTAACCGCATTAATGGAGAAGTATTGCAGTGTGCCAAAAAAACAGTTAAGATATCTACTACAAATATTTAAGGGGTACGCCTTCAATTCAATATAATTTAAGAAGGCATTAATTCTTCTTGTACTTCATGACAATGAGAGACGTACGGTAAGTGATCTTATTTTCGTCTTTAATATATATGCATATATATATATAGTAGCGCTATTAATTATATATAACCCCATTATATATATATATATCACAAATGAATTTAATTTTTTATTCCAAATTTCTATAATTAATCTATCCCAATAAATTCATGAGAACACGTTACGTACGAGAACCTACGTACCTACACACTGAGGTAGGTGAAGATTACAGGGAATTAAACTCTCCCCCTATTGGGAAATGATCGATAAACGGTACTCTACATATATATGAGTAGTTTCGATCGTCTCCATTTCATTTCATTTGCGTGCACGTTTGAGTTTGTGACGTCTTTCCGCTTTTCATAAACTGATGTTGTTTTTCTTCTTATTTCCCTGAGACTCTCTCAACTCCAAACCTGGCCCGTTATATATATACAGGGGGAACCCAAAAATTGTGAGGTGAGGATCACGTGGGGGCAACCACCTATATATATATATATATATATATATATATATATATATATATATATATATATATATATATATATATATATATATATATATATATCTCTCTCTCTCTCTCTCTCTCTCTCTCTCTCTCTCTACGAATACAATATGTATTATTCTGTCAACTATATATATATGTGTGTGTATATGAGAGCCTTGATTAATTTAGTTGGCATTTTACCTCCTTTTTACTAGGGAGATTAATTATATATCGGTTCAACAATATTCCCACATCTCATAGTTATATATAGATCGATGATGAGGGATTTGACGTCCACCGATTCATAATTACCTATGGTCAAATTAATGCTCTGGTTAGGTGGCAGGATCGTATAGCAATAGCTAGGGGACCTTATTCTCCATGGCAAGATTTTGGAACATGATCAACTAGTCATCCATAGAGATAGTATAATTGCACGTAATTAGTGGGATATTGACAGCGAGGAGAGGAAATCACGTCAAGCCCAGCGTGGTCCGATAACATCAGGCTTGTTACGACTTAGCACCGTTAAGTTTGTAACGGACCACCTCGGCCCTCTGGAGGCCCAATCGACGTGGCCCAGTCGGGAGCCATGAGAGTATCGCCAGCCCACAGACATAACATCGCATCGCCAGCACACGAATGGGATACCCGCGCGCAGGCGTTCCGGGTGCAGCGGAATTCGCCAACGGATGAACATTGGGCCACTATCATCGGACTTGCCCCGACGTGACCTAGGACACCCCCACGACCGCCGAGACGGTCTCCACGACGCCTTTCCTCCGGGAACGGATGAATAGGCGGCGCACGATCCCATGATCAAGTAGAACACCACTTCACGAACGACACCATTGCTAAGTCAGACATATCCCGGCTCTCCATATAAATAGGTCCCTAGTCGGACCAAGAAGGGAGGTGGACATATGTAGACACACATGAATATCTAGACATTATCCCACAGCCAGAAAAGGAGAGCTCCCCACACGCTCACCTTCATAGGAGACTCCAGCAAGAAAGTAGAGAGAGAGAGAGAGAGAGAGAGGGCGCTCCATGGTTCTTCTTCTCCCGTCTCTCCAAGCACTCCCTGCCCTCTCCGAGCACTCTCCAAGCTCTCTCCCAGCTCTAGGCTATTTCTTCTCCTTCCTCTACTTAGTCCCTCTTCTGGGTCACTCTTTCTGAATGGTTCTGACTTAAACATCGGAGGGTTATCCCCTGGGATTACTCATAGGGCTCCTTCTGACGATTCTTTCTAATACTTGCAGGTTTTTTCAGGGTCGTCGGCTGCTCTTCCACGTTAAACAAATTGTAAAGGTGTAGTATGAGGTGAAGGGGACACTTTTTAGTCTCTACACTTCTTGACGCCGTCTGTGAAAAACAAGCAAGAAGTTATGACACCTAGAGGGAACTATTACAACACTAGCAACCGTCAGGGAGCCCAGGCTTCCCAACAGGCTTCCCAGGAAGTGTCTTCTCACCCATCTCGTGGCGTGACTCCACAGGATCCCGCCGCGAACGAGCTAGTAGAGATGTGTCGACAGATACATGCGCTAATGGAGGCCTATCAAGACATCCTCAATCACCAGCCGGAGCAGGAACGTGCCCCAACGGTACTCCCCAAGAACGGTGGCACTCCCACGGTAGCGAAGTCTCGTCGGGTGCACGAACTTTCGCTCCTATCCGCCACACACTCCCGACACCTGCGCAGCCGACCGTTGCAACACCTCGCCAGCCTGCTACACTCCAACCCAGAGATGGCACAATTACTACGACGCTATGAGGAGGTCGAGCGCGAGCTCATGGGCAAGGTCCGCTATCTGGATGATATCCTCCAGGCAGCGCGGACCAAGGGGGTTATCGATGACAACTCCAACTTCTATGCTCCCTTCTCCAGGGAGATCATGGAGCTGTCGATTCCCCTAAAGTTCCAACTCCCGACGTTTACTCCATACGACGGCTCCATCAACCCCACCGACTACATGCATAGCTTGGAGTCTAACATGATATTCCACCGGGCCTCAGACGCTGTGAAGTGTTTGACGTTCGTCACCACCTTGTGGGAGAACGCCCAGACTTGATTTAAGGTGCTACCTGTCGGGACCACAACCTCCTTCAAATAGCTGAAGAGGATGTTCAAGAAGAACTTCATCGGCTGTAAAAAAAGAGGTCAGGTCTGCGGTGAGCCTCCTTGCCATCAAGTAGGGTCTCGAGGTACCCCTGTGGGACTTCATCGCCTGCTTCTGCAAAGAGGCCCTCCGCATCCCTCGCCTGCGAAGTATTGCCATGACTACACTAACGCAAGGCACCTGGGATACCGTCCTCCGATGAATGCTCAGAGTAGAGTCTCTCGAAAAACTGATGGATCTTTTCGTGTTGTCCCATAAGCATGTCAGTTGCAAGGAGAACAATGCAGCACTGTGTAGAGCGGTCAGGGCCGATCAACCCAACTGCAAGTGATCGGTCGACTCCCCCCAAGTGGAGTGAAGCAAGCGCGAGTGCTGAGATAGGGAGAGCCGCGTCCAACAAGGGCCAAGGGAGAAAGGTCTTTACAGGTAATACACCCCTCTGACGGCCCCACTCGATCAAATCCTCCTGGAGATCTGCGAGGAATCTTACCTCTGGTGGCCCTCGAAGATGAAGTCTGACATAAAGATGAGGAACCGGAGGAGGTACTGCCGCTACCACTGCAACCATGGGCATGATACCACTGATTGTGTTCAACTGACGCGCTCAAGGATATGGTCGAGCGAGGACTTCTAAAGAAGTTCATCGCTAAGGCCACTGAGAGGCGACAGTAGAGGGACTAGACGCAACCTCCCATATCGATAATCGACCCAATGAAAAGGAGATCATGATGATCTCTGGCAGGCTGGCATTGGGAGGAGATAGCTCCAGCAGGCGATGGGCATGCGCCTCCCCGGTCAACCTGGTCGACCGCGATAACAGAAGTTGCCGCGATCCAAGTGCTTGAGACCGCCTCTAGGATCCCATCGTCTTCTCAGACGAGGACTTGACGGGCATAACTACTCCACACTCCGACACCCTAGTGGTCTATATGACCATTAATCAGTGTATAGTGCATCGTATTCTCATCGATAATGGAAATGGGTCCGATGTTATCCCTTACAACTATCTTGTCCTCATAGGTGTGGATCTCTCATATATGGAACCATTGTACACACCAATGTATGGATTCTCCAGCTCCACGGTCTATCCCGAGGGGTGTATCTCCCTTCTGATCACCTTTGGAATCGCCCCAAGGGATGTGAGCTTTGTAGCCGACTTCACGGTCGTGCAGGGTATGATCGGCTACAACGTCATCATAAGCTGGGGAATCCTAGACATACTGAAAGGCATCCCCTCATTGTATCACCGGAAGCTGAAATTCCCCACTCCCTACAGAGTAGGAGAAGTCCGAGGTGACCAAGGGGAGTATCGACGGTGATATCTGATCACCATCAGGGAGAGAAGGGCAGAAGACGCACAGCCCGAGAAGAAGCCCATGATAGACTAACCCGGGCCAAGTGAGAACACACCGGTTGAGGATCTTTTCCTCATCCAAGTCAGTGAGAGCCCAGACCGCACCTTGCGGATTGGCTCTCTGTTGTCCGTGCAAGAGAAGGAAGTCTACCGACGGTTCTGACAATGAACCAGGACGTGTTTGTCTGGTCCAAGGATGAGCTCCCTGGGATCCCACTAGAGGTAATCACCCACCAACTAAAGCTGAACCCTAAATGCCGCCGGTTCAGCAATGTAGGGGATGTTGTAATCCCAACCGACAAGTAATCATTCGGGAACAAGTGAGTGAGAAGCTGTGCTCTGGACTTCTCTGACCAACCCATTATCCAGACTAGGTTGCCAATGTGGTCCTAATCCCCAAGAGCAATGGGAAGTGGCGCATGTGCATGGACTACACTGAACTAAACAAGGCCACTCCCAAGGATAGCTTCCCCATGCCGTGGATTGACCAACTCGTCGACGCGATGGCTAGGTAAGATATGCTTAGTTTCTTCGATGCCTACTCCGGATACCACTAGATCAGCATGCACGAGTCCGACCAAGACAAGACAACCTTCATCACCGATCACAGCCGATACTGTTACACCAGAATGCCATTTGGGTTGAAGAATGCAAGAGCTACGTACTAACGTCTCGTCAACCATATCTTCAATTCCCATATCTGTCGCAACATGGAGATGTACATCGACGACATACTCATCAAAAGCTTACATGCGATCGACCACTTGGAGGATCTGGTAGAAATGCTCGCCATGCTACGTCGGTACAATATGAAGCTCAACCCAAATAAGGGCGCATTCGGAGTATGGTCAGACCAGTCGCAAGTATCTCGGGAACCTTGTAAAGTGTATCCAAATGGGAGTTATGTGCCCGAGTAATTTCGAGTGCCATCGCGACCCCCACACATCTAAAATGACCGCAATATGCACCAAATGGGATTTTTATTTATTTATTAAAAAAAATCTCTAACTGTTAAGTAACAGTTTTGCTCCCCTCTCGCACCACTTTAGAAACTTCAGCAATATTAAGGTGCCGTATGCATCGCCATCTAATTTAATTTGGCAGTTTCGTCTCACGCTCAAATTATAGCTAGACGACTAAGCTAAATTTCAAACTAATATTTGATAATTTTCGATTAAGAGAACGATATATTGGGTGACAAAAAAAATATGAAATCTCAAGAAAATTTTACATTTGAGAAATCATAAGCCACCTTTCCTGGAGAGGCTCTACCACGCACTGACACCGTCAATTCGTCAAATCCACGCACCACCATAAGTCGCATTGTAGACCCGGTTTATCAAAGAAGAACCCCCCCGGACTGAACCCAATCCTCCTAAGACCTGGACTCCCACTTCCACCCAGACCAGACCACGTACCCCTCCAGTTCAAAATTACGAAGAAACCCGATTTGCCCTGAATTTGTGATTAATTGCCCCCCCCCCCCCCCCCCATGAAAGGTTAGTTTCGGTAGGTCCGATGGGATTAGCACTCTTTTTGGTCACCCAGATTCACTCCTCCGATTCGGTTGAGCTGCTGTTATTATGTGATTAGCTACCTTACTAGTTATACAAACTTATTTTATAATTCGTTTCTATTTAATAATTTTTTATGTTAAAAGAAATGATCCAAAATGGGTTTTTAGTAAAAAAAACATTTATTTCTATCAATGTGCTATTTAAAAGGTAAATTATTTATATAGCATCATAATTGTGATATGTTCTTTTTAATTAAGAATCATAGGGGTTGTCAATGGGTGCCCAAGTCCCCATAGCCTAGCTCTGCCCAACGGCCCCAACCCTTGTTAAGCAGGCTTGGACTTACATTTGAGCCCATTTCGCTTTTGGGTTAACCCTTTTTGTTAAGCACAAGCCCAAAGTTCAGAGAACCCTATAAATTATAAACATGACTGACGATAAAAGGATCTGATTCCATGGACCGGGCCTTGAAAGGCTGGGCCTTGGAAAGACCCGATCAAGTCCGGCCGGATCTGAATTATAGTTAAATAAATATATACATATATATATTACTCTTATATATATATTTGTTAAACATATATACTTGTAAATCTATCAATTAAAAATATATTTTATATATAATATATATATAATTCTCAATTTATGAGTGATTATGTTTCATCTTAATAAAACAATCATAAAATATGTTAATGTAATTCCCTGAAAACTATAAAATTTACACATTATAAGAAATATCATTTAAGTTAAAAAAATACGAGTTTACAAATGTAAATACTGTCATTAAACTATATCTGTAAGAGACAAACAACCATTAATATATATCGCAGATGCTTTACAAATAAATTTTATTAATATCAATATATATAGTATAAATTTTATATTATATATGTAACACAAAATATATAAAGGTGATGTCACTTACTATCAAGCCCGGAATCCCATTTTAGTCCCACCAACCTACCACGTCGTCACCACATAATATCGTAAATATCGCATTCTTGCACCACATGAGAATTGGGTTTGTAACTATCCAGATGAAGAGTATGATCAGGATGACGATGCAGATGAACATTGCTTACGACATCCAAACCTTCGACCTCTATCTCTGCTTCATCGGACTATCGGAGTACATCTCGGGGTCCCTCCTCTCCGTAAAATATCATACATGGATTCTCTCCAACTTTAGTTCTTTTGTTTACTACCATATACATAGTCTTTTAATTTAAATTTTCTCTTTCTATTTGGGTCAACCTTTCCAATGTAACGAGGGTATGCTCTCTATTTGGCTTATGCCCTTATGCTATATTTTTTTGACTCTTTGTCTCCGGGTCTCTCTTTTTCTAATAAAATTAACACTCTACGTGTTATTAAAAAAATTACATATCACATTAAAAATAAATATATCAAAATATAAAATATTATACATATAAAAATAGTATCTCTTAGTTGATCGGCTTTCCTCTTGTATATTAATATAAATAAGTTAACCCTATATTTGTCCCTGACCAATGAAATCATCGTGCTCTTTTGTACTTCACTTTGACACGTTAAAACTTGTATCATATAGATTTGAAATAGAATAATTTATTTGTTAAACAATTGAGGGCATTCTTAATATTATGTTATAAAAAATAGGACGTCTTTTGCCTTTTATGGGTACGAAGTTCAGGAATTATGCCCTCTCTAGATTTTTAATGTTAATTAGAGTGTCCTTATTTTGATATTTTGAAAGTACTTTTATCCTTTTAGTAATTTCTCCTAATAACCTAGCAAATTTGTATTTGTGGTTAACCGGATAGGAATAGAAGTTTGGAGTTGTTGCATTCAAATCATTGTTAAAATCTATTGGCTTATCAGCACTGAGTTTGCATTTACATGTATGTCATTATAAATGCAAATAGTATGCAAAAACACCGTAAAGTGATCATTTTAAACTTTTTATGCAAAATACCACCTGAATGTTTCCAAAAAGGCCGAATGTAGGAGTACATAAATCTATGGTTTATATTCTAACGATAATTTTAAGTAAAAAATCTTAGAGTTTTTTTTAATTAGACTAGTCATTGTTTCCCTATTTATACTAAATTTTAACAGTGAGTTACAAACTTAAACTGATTCCCAAGTTTCTTTTCTTTGTACAAGAGCCGTATATATTATTCTTTGATAGAGAAGGGCAAATGGCCACCTTAGATTGCTCCATCTCATCACCTGCATCTTATACGCAGTCGTCTTTCTTCTTCTTTACTTAATTTGGCATCTCTCTTATGGTCGCTTTCATACCAACTATTGAACGTAAGTCATAGATAATAGAGGATAATTGGTGTCACACAACAAAGTTTGTCCTATCAACGATATTAATCGTGTCGATTATTTGTTAGTAGGATGCGATACGATACCATCACGTATTGAGATAAAAAAATAAAAAAAATTATATATTTTTGATATGTCTATATAAATAGAATTATTAATATCAACATGATCTATTATCTTAATTAGTTAGGGTGTGCGGTTAAATAGACGAGGTCTCTCATCTTCAAAATCTGCATTGGACATGTTTTGAAATATTTTTTTTATCTTCGATTATTTCGGTTGTTAATAATACTAGAGGGGGATTCTC
This sequence comes from Amorphophallus konjac, assembly GCA_022559845.1. Classification (NCBI taxonomy): domain Eukaryota; kingdom Viridiplantae; phylum Streptophyta; class Magnoliopsida; order Alismatales; family Araceae; genus Amorphophallus; species Amorphophallus konjac. The sequence continues at coordinate 474,180,172 of CM040122.1, read as the reverse complement.
CGATTTAAGTCGTAAAAGAAATTAAAATTTTAAAAATTCTTAAACATAATTTTAAGATATTTATTATACATTTGATTAATAAAACATAATAAAAATAATTTTAAAATAAATAAAAATAAATGAGACGAAGATTAATAGTGCTTGGGTATGTGATGTTTTGTAATTAGTGATAGCGGGCCGAATTCAAAGTCTGGATCCGACCCGCCGGTCTAGATAGGTTGAACTTTTAAGCTAAACTAAGGATCCATATATCAAAAAGAGGCTGGTTGCCCAACCCAAAATGAAACCAAGTTATAGGTCTATCGGGTCGACCTGACCCATTGAAGGTCCTAACTGACGGATCTATTAGATCACAACGGCCCAATTAAGGGTTTACGGGCAAAAAAGGGTCTGCGGCGGAGCTCAAAATGAGCCAAGTCCATAGGTCTATCGGGCTGGCCTTTTCTATTGACAGCCCTAATTGACGGGACTATTAGATCATATATTTTTTAAAAAATATAAATAACTATTTTAATGAATTTTATCAAATTTTTATATTAAATATACTAATTTAAATTATAGATGTTAATAAAAAATAAATATAAAGTAAAATTTATTCTCTCTAGAATCATTACCAAATGATGCTGATAGAAATCATTTTTTAAAAAATAATTTGATCATTCCATGCATTGAACCCACAATCTCACTACTCTACATAAATATACTGACCAAATAAACTATGAAGCCATCTTATATAAGTTATCTATCTAAGATATATTAAGTAATATATATATATATATATATATAACCACATGTACCAGTGAGTGTATCGCTTAAATCGGTCCAATATGTAACGAGACACATGATTATGTGTGGTACGCAATTAATGAATCGATTGCGTATTACATGTCACACATATGTATAAGTTTCTCTCTTATATATGTGATTCGTAATGTGTCAAATCGATATGTCAAACCCTGCTACACAATACATAACATGTATCAAATGACAGTCCCTACATAATTTTGGTACCCACGTTGAGTAATTAAGCGGCCCTTTTGCTCCATAGATTGATACCTTTCCCGATGTGGTTGCATAAAGGGTAAAAAGGTATACTCTAGATTACGGACCTCTTTATTTTTAGGGATTTTTGCATATATATTATTGCAAAGTTCAGTCTTGTTAAATATATCTTTTATTCGAATATATTATCATGAATATCTTCAAAATATAAATAATATCACGATTATGTCATCGTCGTAATTTTTATGTGTTTAACCTGAGTTAAGCGTAAGTTAAAGAGTAAAATATCTAATCTATCTTTAGTTAATAAAATTTAAAAAAAATAAAAAAATAACTCTGATTATTCTCTCTCTCTCTCTCTCTCTCTCTCTCGGACGAAACCCAGGGGGCAATGTTATCGACTATGAGATGGGGGGAGAGGGAGCCGACGCTTGTAGTGAGTGAGAGAGGGAGAGGGGGAGACGACAGGGAGGGGGAGAGAGGAGAGGGGCTGGCGCTAGCGATGAGGGGGAGAGGGGGAGATGAGGGGGAGGGAGAGAGAGGGAGGGGGCCTACTGCGATGGGGAGAGGCGAGGGGGGCCAACGCCGGCGGTGAGGGGGAGAGGGGGAGGGTGAGATGAAGGGGGGTCCTGCTGCGATGGGGAGAGGGGGCCAACGTCGACGGGGAGGGGGGCCTGCTGCGAGGGGGTGGGGGGGAGGGGAGATGACACGGAGGGGGAGCCAATGCCGGCGGTGAGGGGGAGAGAGAGGGGGGGGAGGGGGGCTGTGGTGAGGGGAAGGAGGAGAGGGGGAGCCGACGGTGAGGTGGGAGATAGGCGGAGGGGGTGCCGACAGTGAGAGAGAGGAGGCCTTGCTACGAGATGAGGGAGAGTGGGGAGAGGGCACCGATGGTGAGAGAGGGAGGGTGCTCTCTCTCTCTCTCTCTCTCTCTCTCTCTCTCTCTCTCTCTCTCTCTCTCTCTCTCTCTCTCTCTCTCTCTCTCTCTCTCTCTCTCTCTCTCTCTCTCTCTCTCTCTCTCTCTCTCTCTCTCTCTCTCTCTCTCTCTCCGAGTGTGTGTGTGTGAAGATGTTTGAGATATTTCACTATATCTAACGATGATAGAGGATACATTTTACGGAATATTCATCTCCCATTCACGACATTAAGTCATAAGGGCAAAATCATAATATTTCTCTCTAAACTAAGGATGCAACTCTCGATAGTATATTCAAATGAGAAGTATATAGATAAAATTAAATTTTATAAGAATATATAAATACATAAAAATCCCTTCTTTTTAATGCATCGCTTTTGTTGGGATATGTCTGGTGATCATAGGAAACTAGTGACACTCATTATCACCTTCCTGATAAATGACAATGCAGTTGGATTGTCGTACGTTATTTGGGTCACTCCATTCGATTTTGCCGTGGGTCAAGATATATAACACAGGCAGTCCTACCCGGTGGCCCTAGTAATTTTTGTGGAGACATTGATGTGAACCCTGGATTCAACCCCTCCTATGTACGTGCTGGTGGCCTAGGACACCACTGTAAGAAAGTTAAAGAAGGAGATGGCCACCAGACTCCAGAGTGGAGCAAGGCGGAGGACAGATCCTTTCCACAGGCGGGAGCGGAAAAAGCTACGAACGAGGCCCAACTCCCGGCCGGCTTGCAAGCCAGTGCTGCCAGCCATCCCCCATTGAAGAAGCCTCGCAAACCATGGCAACGAAACGTGGCGAGGAGGAAAAGGGCGAAAACTGACAATCCCAGAGCAAAGCTCCTCTCCCCTCTCTCTCTCTCTCTCTCTCTCGCGCGCGCCCACACACACACACACACAGTCTCTCAGGCGTCCTCCCTCCTCTCCATGCAAGGTTTCAAAATGGCTATGATTACGATTATGACTGCTCTTGTGTAGTTCATTCTACGATGGCAAGAGGTTGCTGCTACTACCATCCGTCCTCCAAGGGTGACATTACTGGTCACTTCCTGTCAGTGACTTGATATTTGATTTGATGGCCACCAAACCACATGTTGAGAGAGAGAGAGAGAGAGAGAGAGAGGTGAAGTGATAGTGCGGCCACAAACACCGTCCCATCCATCCGTCTTCCTTTGTTTTTAAAGAGGATTAAGAACAGCGTCACCCATCTGCAAAAGGCTGCACTCTTCACCCTTATCACCTGAAGGCCAGCTTCCTAGCTCCAAACGGGGACCGATCGGACTTCCCCGCCGATGGGCTACTGTCTGGGAAGAGGGGCGCGTGTGCGCATTTGTGTATAAGGGGGGGGAAGGGGAAGGGGGGGAAGGTAGGTATTCTCCATGCCCAGCAGGCAGCTTCTGGTTAATTAGGGGGTCCAAATGCGACCCCCTTCGTAGCCTAAAAGGTCGTGTGGATGACGATCGATCGGCCGGTGAGTGTACACAGGAATGCTGTGGCGTCTTCAGCTGCTCTCTAAACCCCTGCCCTCCTATTGCGAGGAATGAGTCCGCTTTCATGTGTTCGTCTCACTGATGGCCCTTGTCCACCACTCTTTTTTGTCATCAGTTTCTCTGTTTGCGTCCGAGATGGGGCGGGACCCGTGGGTGGACGTCTGTCTCTCTCTGCCCCCGGCGATCACCCCCCGGGCGGCTCGGGCGTCCGGACCGGGATCGGGGGAACCGGCTCCCCCCCCGCCCCCACCCCCATCTTTAACAGTACCAGACTGCTCCCCACCGAATCCGAGACCGACAGTAAGGTACGGACGTCCTAATCAAAGGTTTTGTGACTCTGCCACCTCCACCGCATGATTTTTCCCTCCCGTATCGATGGATCGACGAAGAAGCTGACGGCCAATGCACAACTTCTGACCATCCGTTAAGTCTCCAATATGCTCCTCCAAATTAAAATATATCAGTATAATCGTCACAAAATAATCCATATTTATATACACAAAATTTATTTTACTAAGTAGATTCTGAAAATGTGCGTACAAATGCGACACACTTGAGTTAACATTTAGAATTTTTTACATGAAAATTATTGTTAAAAGTGAATTTACAAAAAAATCATTCTTAAAAATATATTAACAGGTATGTCACTTAATTAATTCAGATAGTACATAAATATCATTTAAACATAATTTTCTTACAAATTATTGGTAAAAAGAAGTGATACGTATGTAAATAAATATAACATTTTTATACAATTCAGATTACACAGTGATATACATGTTAATATATTTTTAGGAATAATTTTTTTATAAATTTATTTTTAACAATGGCTTCCATGTAAAAAACCCTAACATTTAACTAGACTCGAAAGATATTCCTGATGTCTTCACTAGTTGGTGCAAGAATTTGTCCATATCGTACGACCACCGACGCAAAAAAAAGAAAGAAAAAATGCGGGATCCATTACGTGTCGTCACATATTTTTGGAAAATAATTATTTGTGGTGGTGAGGATGTTAATTATCCCAAAATATTCCTAATAAGGTTATTTTTACAAGTATCCCAAAATATTAATGTCACATTGATGTTAAGTGAGAACTCTTTTCTGCCGGACAACCAACAAGCTTTTGACGTAGAAGAGCAATAATACTATGGGTGGGGGTATTTATTAGTGCTCCTCTAGTCGTCATCATCCGGTCTCATTTGTCAACGCTTCTTTATTGAGAGATCTTTTAATAATTTAGGGATAAGTCAAGAGTCTGCATGATTATTGCTTTTAAATATCCTTAGTTGGTATGCAGGACAAATAAACTTTATATTACATTTGGGGTTCTTTTGCGTAATAAGCTATTATTAATTAGAAGGATAATTACATGTTGGTCACACCACCCTTGCGATTCTGAAGATATGATTAATTAACTAATGCCAATAATGTGTCAAAAATTCATAAAATATTTTTTTCTGCACACATCTACACGATCTAGTAAAATGCGTATCTTATGCATGATTAGCATTCTTAATGGTATTTGTAGTAATTTGACGAATTCATACTTTTTATTCCGACAATAATTTTATGTAAAAGCCCTTAAATCTACTAGATTTTTACTAAAATCCCGCTTATGGTTAAATTTTTTTAAAAGTAATAGATATTTTTGTTCATTCATTGAAAAACGATCATTTTTAAAATAATCGTTTACCTGAAAAATTGAGCCTTTTCGTCTTCAATTCTAGCTCCATGCTGATTTTAGAGAAAAAAATATAATCCATTTTTTTCATTGCGTCTATTCCTCTTCTTTTTACAAACGTTGTCGCAGTCTTAATTATGGCACGCCCACAACATGTTTTGACAAGGTCGAAGCCCAAATCACCATTTCTGAAACAGCCTGCATACTTGAGGCCAGTAAATCCTCCAGCCTAGGTTAGGATTAGGGCCACAGACGAGGAGTGGAATCGAATGCTGAATCAACACATTTTGATTTTTGTAAGGAAACCAAGGTTTCAATTTTAATTCCGATAAATATTGGAATATTAATTCTCTTGAAAATTTTACATTACAAATTATATTTTATACATTATGCAAACTAGTAAAGACTAACTTTAAACTAAAAATATAACTTTAAAATTAATTTAAGAATAAAAAAATACCTGTAACATGATGAATGACAAATAATATGGACAACATGCAATTTCTGATTTTGATGTCTTATCAAATATCTTATTCCTATTTCATAGTTTATCTATGACATTTTTGTGCATCTGAATTTTATAAAAATATTCAAAATTAAGTCAAAGTTCTAAATTGCTTAAATTTTATTTGCAGGCGTGAGGAGTGAAAATTTCGCCAACTTTCGCCAACCTCAATAAGTCCCATCTCTAGGACCCGCGGTCTCCAAAGCCCATCTCTAGTCGGCGCATGGCCCAGCATGCGGCCCGTAAGACCTGCTAGAAGAATGGCTTAGGACTAGTCCCTATACGCCACATGCGTCTCCATCATCCAACAACGCACGTCCCCAGCGAGCATCATCGCATTAATGACAGAGCAGCGCCAGTTCGACAAGAAGTTTGGCCCAGATCCATAACCCATACACCGCATGCTCCTCCACCGTCCGTTACAAACGGCGCACATCTCCGGCGACCATCCCCGCATTAATGGCGGAACGGCCTAGGCCGACGAAGGAACAACGAATCAGCGCCCACGCCTCCACTGTCCCGTCAGGCGAGTAGACAGACGACTCACGTCTCCACAAGCCAGGACAACTCCAGCCGCACCAACTCTGATGGCAAAAGTCAATGTGCGAACTCAAAGAGAACTCTATAAATAGGACCCTGGCCGTCATGCAACTCTCACTCCTCGACCTCCTATCTCCTGTCTCGATCACCTGACTGATCTCCTCTCTCACTTCTCTGCCATGTCCCTCTCTGAGCTCTCGTCCTTTACTTCGACGATCGACTGATTTAAACATCGGAAGGTTATCCCTTGAAATATCTCCGTGGCTCTTTATGATGTGTGTTCCTTCTTGCAAGTTTATTTCAGCGACATTATTCTCTTTTCTCACTTAAATAAATCTTAAGACTGTAACTCGTAGATTGAGATGACGAATCTAGAACTCTACAACCCCTAATTAGGATATAATGATGGCAAGGAATAGGGTTTATGTAAAGGCAAGGAGTTTCTCCACCCCCCCCCCCCCACCCTTTTTTTTTGGGGTTTTGGTTGAAGGTTAAGGCAGGAGTAAAAGCATGCAAACGACCAGCGACGGATGATGGGAGGCAGAAGAATCCGGACTTCATGGTTGATCAGTCTTACAAAACTGGAGCTTAATTAATTATCCTTCCAAGACGTGGAACTGATTAATCCATAAGCATCCACACGCAATCTTAATATATCGTGGCACATTGTTGACCAAAAAAAACTCTTCTCACATTGTTGAAGTAATTTGTTTATATATATATATAACGCATGAAAACTTACACTGTAATTACATGGACATGGATACCTTCTGTACCTAAATGTCATGTTACATGTGTTCTTGTGACAAACTCTAATTAAAATATATATTCATAGAATATTATTTCTTCTTTTTCCACGTCTCCTTGAAAGATTTTAAAGATTTGTCGATAGAAAGTGACCATAAAGACGTACGTGTGTGTTAATTATTCAACTGACATAACAAGAGCACAGAATACAAATGCAAATTTAAGACAATTTTTTTATGTAGTTTTACTTTTAAAAGGGTTATATAATATATGTAAAAAAATCATTTTCAAAAACAAATAGTTGTGCCGGACATATATAAATCTTTCTTACCGTATAACGAGGAGAACAATCAAAAACAGACGATGATAGGAAGCTGCCCAGATCTTTGGTAACTATAAATAATATATATATGTATAACTTGCAGTGTTGGATAATTAATGATCTATCTCTGTGTATCCTTGGTCACATGTACTTGTCAAATCTTAATTCGGCTACCTGATAAACTTTTATACGCTATCCTGGCATTCTTTTCACATGTGTCCTCACCAAATTGACATTTTTTTATTGTGTCCAGCAAAGACTGGTTGTCTACGTAAAGTCAAGTGTAGGAGAATCTAATAGGCGTACGTAGCCCTCGCTTTTCTCCCCTATATTAATATAATATATGGGATAATATAACAGGTCGAAAATAGGAACGACGTGGCTGCATCTCTTAATTTCTTCGCCAATTATTGATATGCCTGTCCAGGTGCAGCTAATCTACCCCTTTTAATACAATCAATTAATTATCGTGTGGGAAAGCAAAGCCCTACCTTAACTATCAAGTGGGGTTTGCATTATTTCAGTACCAGTGAGGCGTAAATATATATAATAATTGCAACAGGGTCTCTCTCTCTCTCTCTCTCTCTCTCTCTCTCTCTCTCTCTCTCTCTCTCTCTCTCTCTCTCTCTCTCTCTCTCTCTCTCTCTCTCTCTCTCTCTCTCTCTCTCTCTTCACACACACCTACGATAGATAATAAGCATACGGTATGAATCCAAATTCTAGAAGACCCTATTTGATAAGTCCTTCTTTGTTAAACGAGCAGGGTACCGTATTTAATCTCAAAAGGTTGAATGCGATACTCGGGGTCAGTTAAAAATGACGTGTGTGAGATGCGGAGGTGAATCTCGATATTTTCTCTTTCATCGGATGCGATATCCGTCTCCTCTATTCGTAAAACAAAACGACCCTAACAGATTAGAGAATTACACCTACGATGGTAGGCATAGGGTATGAATCCAAATGGGAATACCATAAATGGGGTTAGGTTATATCAAAGAATAAAAAATATTATTTTGATAGAAAGTGAGTTAATTAATTTATTTTATCTTTTTGTTAGAACAAACTTAATTAGTTAACTCGGATACTGAGTCTTTAACCCAGATACATATCAGAATAGTGGATTCGCATAAATAAACAGAATAGGATAGTTAAGACGTTGATATCCGAATTATCAGCGTCTTATTCCGCAAACAAAATTGGCCCAGACTACTTTGAGACGTATCCTAACTCAACAGTACTCCTGTATGGTATATATAGATAAAATTTTGGAGAAACAGAATCACAAACTTACTACATTTAACACTCTTATTCTACTGATGCCTCCAGAAGAACAACTATGGATATTCATGATAATGGATCCAAGCCAAGTGCCGGGGGAGTTTAATCCCTTCCGATCTTCTTTATGATTTAATCATTCTAGAATTATTAATTCTATCAGCACCTGCATGATCTGCATGCATGTGAACATGCATGCATGTCACGCTATATATAAGTTGTCAACAATTCACTTCCATTTAACCCTCAGACTTGAGTTTTCATTTTAAGAAAAGATAAGTTAATCTGGAGGGGGGATCGATATCCCAGACAAGTACAGAGGAATTGAATGAAATCATCGACAAGTGACTGAGAAGTGCAAGTCGTCACCCTAAACAGCATGACTGACAGCTTACGACTCGGTTGATTACAACACAACAAATTGTTTTGGCACTTCCCCCCTTTTAGTGCTTTCGTAAACACCAAGGGCCTCGATCCCATTTGCCTAGTATATATATTTAATTCCCTATAGCTCGCTCGATCACAACAAATTGAATCGCATGGAACATTTGACACATCGATCGTTTCATATGGATTGACATATAAATATTGCTAATTAATATCTGATCTTATCATCCCGTTATATATATTACCATTATATGTAACATCTCTCCCTGTCAAGGCCCTGTCGTTGCATGTAGGCGTTTCTATCATAGAGTCTCCACGTACGTCGTCGTGGCTGTCACCGTCATGACTAGCTTAGAGCATTCGATGCCCGCCGCTGATCACCTTGTTCCTTTTCCTAGATCTAGTATATATATACAGCTCTAATCCTAAGACTGTTGACGATTGTGTATACTATATTGGCGATTCAATTCTACTGTGAGCAATTAGTTAATTATATGTAGAGTCGAACCGCATGCAGTATCTATGTTATCCGAGTAACGTGTCATGTACAGTGTATAAAGTCAACTCAAATTATAATTTTATCTTTCGTTAATTTAAAAAGAGTTGAAATGATCGTTTTTACTTAACAAAGATGTCACGTGTTAGATTCGGTCCACTTATTCCTCGACGAAAAATACATGAGTATAATATTTTGTACGATTAAAATATTTTACTATATGAACGAAATATTTAATATAGAATTAAAACATTTTGTTAGATTTTATTCTTATAATAAAATATTTTATTTTTGTAATATTTTATCCTTATAATAAATATTTCGTTCGTGTAATAAATATTTTATTTTTATAAAATATTTTATTCGTTCATTTATGTAGTCAAATAAAACGTTTCATTTCTATAATAAAATGTTCGATTCTTGTAACAAAATATTTCAGTCTTAGAAAATATTTCACTCCTATATTTTCACGTCGAGTGAAAAAACGAGTCGTATAGATCTGACGCGGGGCCGTACCAATTTGACATGGGACGTCTTTTTTGGGTTTCAATGGCCATTTTAACTTTTTTTAGATCAATGAAAGAGAAGATTACAATTTGAGTTGACTTTATGCATCAGATTCGATGCACAAAATATTACTCAGGTTATACATATAAGAAAAATGTAAGAGTACTACTTACTTTTCGAACATTCTCAATATTTTTTAAAAATATTATATACACTAATTAGCATGTATAACAAAAATGTAGGACGATGATGGTAACGTTTTGTATTTCTGTGGCTTTTAAATGGAGTGAATTAATGTTTAGGATGTGGACCAGGCTTGATCGACTCTGTCCCTTGACCAATAGATATATTTTGCTTACAAGAATAAAGTGGTAATGGATTAAATCCTCATTTTCGTAGACAAAAGATGTAACGTCTCGAATTTTTTCGGATCAAGAATCCGTGGATTTCGGAGCACTTTCGCAGATCCCAGATCATGTTTTGTGATTTACTATAGTTTTGAGGTGTTTAGTCTACGGAACTCTGTGTAGGGTGAACCGACGTATTTTTGGGCTCCGGGACGTTGCAGACGCGTTGTGTATTTTTCGAGGATCGTGGGGAATATTTTTTCCTAACTTTATATTTTCTAGATTTTCAAAACCCCAAAATATTTCCTATTTAGACCCCCCACGCCCTCTCTTTCTCTCATTCTCCCTTTCTCACACTATCTTCTCTTTCTCTCCCCATCTTCTTAGAGCGGCCGACGAAGGCGGAGGCGGGCGAGGTGGAGGCGGCGTGAGGGCGAGGATCGTTAGGATGGGACGAGGATCGAGGCGGTGGAGGCGCGGCGAGCTCGGTCGCGAGTTCGAGGCACTGGCGGAGTTTCTAACAGTATTTTCGAGATGAAACAGCGTCCTCGGCAAGCGTAATCTTCGGTGCAGGTAGGGGGATGGTTCCTTAACCCGTGTACTTCAATTCTCCCGCATTTTTTAGGCCGAGGTGAGCCGAGGGTGAATTTATTTCACGTCGGACGGTTAAAAGCATGTATTAAGGCGTGCGACGGATTCACCGTTTTGATCGTGTTTTTGAGGTTTAAACGCGTTCTCTAGGTGGTCTAGAGGCTGGGGAATGGTTTCCCATTATTTTCCCCATCACTCGGGGGTGATTGGGGCGTGGAAACGGACTCCGGGGTTGAGTCCGGTCGCGTTTCTGCCATTTTCGGTCGACCGACGGGCGAGTTCGGTCGACCGAACGGCCATTCGTCACGAACTAGACAGTCTGCCAAGTTTGGTCGACCGAACTGGTTGGTCAACCGACCCATGTGGATTGGTCGACCGAAATGTAGTGGTCCAACCTGTTTTGGCCCCCGGTCGACCCGGTTGTGACCCAATGGTCGACCTATGGCCCCGTAGATGTCCCGAACATCCCGTGGGTATCGTGACCGTATTTTTTGGGTGTCCGAAGGTGTCGATTTATCTCGATTAACATGCCCATGGATTTTTAAGGGTCCAGGTGACCCTCTTGTGTTCCGAGATTTCGTGTTACACTTAATCGAGTCACTGTGTATCGGTATGAGTGAGAAGGGCTATTCCCACACATTGTGTTTATGTCTCCTTCAACAAGCCAGCGAACTCTAGATTTCTGCCTCTAGAAAGTTTCCTGCTGTAGCAGTCGGTCAGTAAGTATAGACTTGGCATCTTCAAGGTTGGCAAGGTTGGACTGAGTGGGATGTAAATCATATAAGTGCTCTGCCTGCAAAACAGAATCCTCAACAACTGTAAGGTTCATGTGTACATTGCCAAAAACTTGTTTGTTCCACCCTTGGAGCATATTCCTCAAAGATTTCAATTTGAGACAAAGTATTAATGGGAGAAGTAGCAAGAGGGCTAGTGCACCAACATGTTTCCACGTCCACAAGGAACTCGTCATGAGATGTCTACATTTACTAAAAATAGAATCTTCTCTTGAATCTGCCAATAGTTGCTAATTTAACAAGGAGCGGTGAGTGGTCTTAAGCCTCCCCAGAGAGATACTCAACAGTAATAGGAAACCTCATCCATGAAGCATTAATGAGAACCCCATCTAGCCTAGCTCAGATTCCATTGCCACCTTCTTGGTTGTTATGCCAGGTATATTTCGAGTCCAAAAACCTAGCATCTATAAGAGCGTAATCATTAACATAGTCCTTATATTCTGAAATAGACCTGAAACATGGAAAGTTACCCCCAACCTTCTCATCAGGGTCAAGAATACAGTTAAAATCCTCAGCCACTAACCACGGGCCATTAATTTGAGAATTTACTTGATTCAAAGAAGTCCAAAGAGAACGCCTTTCCATAACATATCACTTAGCATAGACAAAGGATGAATAGAACGTAGGCATTGAAGCATTGGATTGCATAATAGAAATTTGTTGTTCATCTTGGCAGATAACAAAGAAATTCAAGGGTTCTTTCCACATGACCCAAATATGCGCTAGGTGATCCTCATTAGCTACTGCCTTATCCATACCAAGCTTCCTACGACTCCTTTCTAGGTAACATACATTAATTTTGGGTTCCAATAAAGCAATGCAATCAATTTTATAAGTTCTGAGTAGCAACTTAATTCTGCCTATAGAAAGATCATTCCCAACTCCTCTGATATTCCAAATATGGAAAGCCATCAAAATTGTGCAACATTGGGAAGATTACATGTGGATCCAGTCCTCTTCGTCGACCTTGTTATAACAAGAGTGCGCCCTTCTTGCATTTGTGTTATATCTAGCATATCCTTTAAAGTGAGTGCATATCCAGCATTTGTTTGCAAGCACACATCACTAATGTCAATAACCTTCGAGTAGCTAGTGCTACTCATCTTCACATTTCTAAGGTCTCCTGTCTTGTAAGATGTGAAGAGCTCCCTTCTAGAAGTAGCACGGTAGGAAGCACCAGTGTCCACTATATACTCTAAATCATGACATGTGAAATGCAAACAAGTGTTTTCCTCAATTATGAAAATGACATTATCACCCTCTGACAATGTAGCCGTGACGTTATGATCATCCTCTGTCTTTATCTGATTGTTATCTTCTTTCTCTTTCATCTCTCTCTTCCAAACTCTATAGTTTCTCTTTATGTGACCTTCCTTTCCACAATGATAACAGACTCTACCATTGGACGTTGACCTACCTTTGGATTTACTTTGATCCCTTGATTGATCATTATGCCTTGTCCTATTCCCCCCTCTGTTGTCTGTGACAAGAGCTCGTGCATTATCTGATCTAGCTAATTATTTCATTCTTGTTTCTTCATTGAATAAGTTAGTATTAACTACACTCATAAACAATACACCATTAGGAGCAGAATTACTAACTGATACAACTAGGGTTTCCTAACTATCTAGCAAAGCTCTCAAAAGCATCAAAAATTGGAGCTCATCTTCTAAAGTCATCTTTATTGTAGTTAATTGATTCACTAAACTCTAAAATTTATTTAGATGTTCTGCAACACTGTTGCCTTCTTTAAACTTCGAATTTACAAACTTTTTAATGATAAAAGCCTTGTTATTTGTGGTCTTCTGTTCATACAAATATTCTAATTTTTTTTCCATAATAGTTATACACTGATTTCATTCGAAACATGGTGAAACGCACTATTATCTATCCACTGTTTGACTGTGCAATAGTTTTTCGCTTCAACTTTTTTCATTCTTTATCGGACATGCCCTTCGATTTGGTTCCATCTCCTCCAATCAGGTCATATAAATCTTTGTAATATAGGATGTCTTCCATTTTCGACTTCTAAATAAGCCAATTAGTGTTATTCAACTTTATCATGGTGTTAGATGTACTGTTGTCCTACATTCTGACTCATGAAAATAATGCTTGCAGCTTGATTACAGTCTGATACCACTTATTGGTGAGCGATAAAATTAAATATAGGCACAAATAGATGTGTAACCGGAGAATCGATAAGGAAATCAATTTATTCGTACAACTTTGACGTCTCTGTGTAACCATAATAATTGTCTACGTCATCCACACGCAGTTACCTAAGTCAAATAAAATCACCAAAGTATATAAGAACACAATCATACACGATGCATCAGATTTTTAACTTGAAAAAATCTCTCACGACATGGAGGGGAAAAAATTACAGGATAAATCAACAACAATCCACTACATGAAAATAGTAACATAGGATTTCACTCTCAAGATTTACCCAAATCTTAAGGAATACAAATAGGGGGGTGAAAAAAATACAAAATTACCTCACATGAGATAAATCTCCGAACCAAAAGTCCTGAATAACAAAAAAATACAAAAAATAGGGCAAGCAAGATCGACTTCCTTTTCTTCTTCGCCTTTCTCCCTTTGCTTTCTTGCTTTTCCCTCTCTCTTCTCTCTCTCGCTGCAAGACGCTGCTTCGAGGATGTTTGCCGCTACCATCCTTTATGCTCTTCTGTTTCCCAATTCACAAAAGATCTCCCATCGTTACGTTCTTAATGGTGGGTGGGGTATTAGATTTGAGTGCGGGGGATGATGCACCCGCACCCATGTGTTCTTTATCCTGTTCCAAGAAAATAAGGCCGGACCGAGTCCAGCACTAACCACCTAGTTAACTCAAAGAATTAACCTCACTACTGTCAAATCAAAAATAAGTTTCACTCCAGAGCAATGTAAACGGAATATATCAACCACAAAGTTATCCAACTCTACCAAAGATCACTAGAAACTTGTATCTGTTGTTTGTAATCTGTCACCCACATCTGCGGCGCCCTCGACTCACATTATTTAAGCTGAGGAGGTGACATCAAACAGAAATCCTCACCCACACCCTTTGATTGCGGTAAAGCCGGAGATATTTGATGTGTAATCTCTGTCCTAATGTTCTGGATGTGGAATATGAGTAAGAATATCTCTGAATTATACCTTAATCTCGTTGGGATGTACTTAAGGACATGAAGTCATACGGGATTCGGATAACGTAAATCATTCCTCACCTTTAGGGTTCAAATGTGTAGATAAATCAGTAGTTTAGTATGCTTGGAACCAAGGAAATTAAAGTCTATTGAAGATAATTAAGGCAAGTTAGCTCCACTTTTTGGTATAAAAATCTCGGGATAATTTATTTTTGCCTATAACATGGGTTTTTCATCGTGTTTTATTTCGACATAGGGAAATATGACATCCGATGAAAGAGAAATGTGGGGGGCCCACACCCTCTCTCTCACACACGTCACTTTTACCCGACTCCAAGTAAGGTGTTCGACCTCGGGAGGTCGAATTCCTTACCCCCACCCGAAAAATAAAGAGAGCCAAGGAGAACAGATTAAAAGCCAAGAGCATCTCCACCACAGATGGAAGAGATCCGCCGCAACAAATGGAATACAAATTCCAAATTAAAAGTCCCACTGAGGAGGTTCTTATTAGTTCTCCCACATTCAGGTTATGCACTCTGCTTCACCTCTCCCTTGAGTAACCGGTTATCCGAACGAATGTTATAACGAGCTTTTCCATCCAGTTGAGGAAAAAAAAGATTTTTTGCCTGTACATCTAATCTATGTAATCCTTGATTTTCACATTTATGCTCTTAATCTATATGAATTGTCAAAAATATCTTCGAGTACATCCAAATAATTACATTTATAGACTTCCAACCCTTATGTCGTTGATTTTGAAGGAAGATTTCTTAATAAATGCTACGAAACTTGTTAGGAGACGTAGAAATCGAACAATGTATACCTTCCGGGACAATGTTGTCTCATCAAATCCATATAAAACCTAATTTTAGGTTACATTCGTTATTCCAACTAAGGTTGGATAAATCGATATTTAATATTAACTCTAAAAATTATGTTGCTATAGAATTATAAGAAAATAAAATATAGAATTATATAATTTAATAGATTAGGAGATAGCTTTATTTTAATTAAATTTATTTGAGTGACGATATTTACAGATGTTATTATCTTAACTGATGAGAGTATTGGTAGTTTATATGTCCTGGAGTCTAAAGGTTTTAGAATTAATATGAGTAAGTCATAGATTATGCACTATAATTTTAATAATGAGAGTAACACAAGAAGAGATAGTTCTAGTTGATAAACGAAATATTTCTAACAGTAATAACTTTCGATATTTAGGATCTATCGTACAAAGGAATGGGGACATTAATGATGACATTGTATACATGATTAAGACAGGTTAGTTAAAACGGAGAAGAACATTAGGAGTCATGTATGCTCGCCGTACACCTGTGAAACTTAAAAAGAAATTTTATAGAACAATTGTGAGACCTATTTTATTATATGGTACCCAGTGTTAGATAATAAGAAAGAAACGCATTCATGAAATATGTGTAACATAGATTAGAATGTTAAGATGAATATGTGGTAAAATTAAAAAAAGATAAAATTAGAAATAAATGCATCCGTGAGGATTTCGGTATAATTCTAATTAATGATAAGATATGAGAAAATAGACTAATGTAGTTTAGACATATGTCATGTCATCCTAACCGAGTGTCGATTAAAAGACGTGACTAAATCTCAGTAGATGTTAACGAAAGAATTTAAAAAATATTTAAAATAGGTATAATATTATTAAGAGATGTGTTAATTTTTAAAAATTAAAATATAAATATATCACTTTGATATAAATTTTTGACGAACTATGATTCATTCAACTAGTCGGCGCCGCGTAACGAGATAATGCTCTACCAACGACGAAGATCGACGACGACGACGACGAAGATTTAGGAAGGAGAAAATTCTACCCAACGTCTAACGAGGTCATCTCGAGCTTATCCCGTGTTTATTTAAACGGGAATCATGAGATTTAAAGCGTTGGAAGGAGGACACGTGGTCGTATTGCTTTTACAGCTTGTTTTGGACATACCCTCGACGGCGCGCATTGGAGGATGTTTGCGTGAAGCTTTGTGTCGGTGACAAGTGATTTGAAAGATTGAGCGGCAGCACCATGTAATGATCCCGTCTACTGACACGTTTAGATCTCTCGTTTGCCATTTTGACATGTCGATGACAACAAGGTTTTAAGTGTCTCTTCTTTTACGCAGGGTCATTTTGACAATTTTATTCTATCAAAAATAATGGGAGAAAAATTAACTGCACTCCGTCTTGGATCCGTAAACAGATCGGATACGAAATAGATAGCGTGACATATCTGATTAATAATCGAATTATTTGATTAGTAATTGAATTAGCTGTCGGATATTTTATTTAGATAATGATCGGATAAATACGAATTCGAATTCGATTCAAATTTTAAACAGATAATTATTAGACATATTTAGGGGTGAAGTTGTGTTAGCCGTGTGAGAGCATCGTATATTATTTTTTTTAAAAAAAGAGTGAAAATTATTTTTATTTTAGAAGATATTATCAAAAGATTAGACTTCATCCTAAAAAATAGGAGATAACTTATCAACTTGTAAGTGAATTTCTTATTTTTAAATTATGTTTTGAGATAAAAAAAAGATAAAAAAGTAATCAAATAATATATTAAGATTTAAGTTAATTATATATAGAATATGTGTATCATTAGATTTTTATCGAAGAATTTATATTCGGTCGAATAATATCCGACACAGATATCTCAATATCCGAATTCGTATCCGATTAATAATCAGATATCTGATAATCGATTAAATTATTCATCGAATATTTTATTCAAATAATTATCTAATTAAATGAATACGAATTCGAATTCGATTCAAATTTTAAACAGATAATTATCAGACCTATCCAGTCCAATCACGTCCCGTGATGTCGTCTTATTTTCCACCCTCTATCAACTTTTCAATTTCATCGACGGTTAGGTACTCACTTTAAGGTCCATCTATTTTTATTAGGATGAAGCCGTTTATACAAATACATATTTATCAAAGGACATCATCGGACTTCCCAAGTCTCTTACATGGATCATCACCCACAGCCCTCGTCCTCGCTGGCAGCAGCAGCAGCAGCAACAGCGCACTAACACCGGCTCTAGTCGACGTCGTCGTTTCGCCAACACAACCCCCCCCCCCCCCCCAAGCACGGATGCCGACGCCACCCCCCTCCCCGCACTAGCCCTCGCCGCCCGCGGCGGCGGCAGCGGCTGCTGCTGCAGCGCCCATCGTCTTCTTCTCCGGTGCGTAGAGACGAGGGAGCTGCAATTACTATAGCGGTTACTGTACCTCACAATTTCAATGAAGTGTAGGGAACAGTGCGTTGGCAAACATTTCAAACAGTGTTAATCCGAAAAGAAAAGGATAAAAGGGTCGTTTATGTTTAAC
Organism: Amorphophallus konjac; assembly: GCA_022559845.1. Lineage (NCBI taxonomy): Eukaryota > Viridiplantae > Streptophyta > Magnoliopsida > Alismatales > Araceae > Amorphophallus > Amorphophallus konjac. Next base: position 474,162,041 of record CM040122.1, on the reverse strand, counting down.
CCCTCACACATATTCAAACGAACCGTAAGGTTAACGGAAATGGGATTGTGATTTTTAAAAAATTCGCACACTTTTTAGCGATGATTCCAGATTTTATAAAAGCTATCATGGCCGTAATGTTTCCAAACGCAGCCTTAACATGGGTTATTGTTGATCAACAACCCATCCTTTGATCATGGGAAACCAGCCCATCCATTGAGCTCCCGTTCCTCAATTAATGATAAAATAATACTGTTTTTTCTATTTTCATTCCATTTCTCTGTTATATATATATATGTAACAGTTGCAAATGAGATGACGAAAGAGAAAAGATGCACCGTAGCTCCGTAATACAATTCCTCCAACCACAGAGGTGTTTTCTGTCCTCCCCCTTGGCATTGGCCACCGCTGGTGGACGGCGGACGCCGGTCGTCGTTTCACATCGAGGAGCTCCTAATCATATGACCAAAGACCTGGAACAGTGACATGTACCCAGCCCATTAAATCAACCCTGCGGCTTCAAGCGGAGTAGCAGCATGACTGGTGGGGGGGGGGGGAGAGTTGCCCCGTGCATGGGGAAAGTGCGAGGGGGTGAGTGGACATGGCTTGCAGCGGATGCGTGAACTTTGTCCTGTTGGAGACGTCCTATCCCACCCCTTTCGAGCACAGACCGTGGGTCTCAGCTGAGAGGAGGAGAGGGAAGAGGAGAAGAAGGCTGGTTCTGTCGATACCATGAAGGCATGACTGGGTCAGCCGGCGTTTATCATTCGTGTTAGCATGGCATGGAGAACACTGTTAGGAAGGGGTAGTCACAGTCATCGTCCTCGTCATAATTTTATCTTAATTATTTAAGATTGATTATATGAATTCTATTATGTCAAATTTTTTTATTAGCATTTATTAAGATTCAGTGAGATCTTTTAATCGACGACGAGGAAATATATGTCCAAATTCTATGAGTCTATTTTCTCTCATTTTATTATTAATTGGGATTATCCCCGAGTCCTTACAAATACGCTCATTCTTAGTCATCTAAGCATCATCGTCTCTGTTACATACATTTTGTGAATATGTTCATTTCGTACTGCCCAACACTCGGTACCATATAACAAATCATGTCTCACAGTCGTTCTATAAAACATTCCTTTGAGTTTCACATACATACGACGATCACAGAGGACTCCTGATGTGCTTCTTCAACTTAACCAGGCTGCCTTAATCCTGTGTGCAACATCGTTAAAAAGCTTCATATTCTCTTGTATGATAAATCTTAAATATCGAAAGTTACTAATCTTCGAAACGTTATGTCCATCAATTAGAACCATGTCTTCCTGTACCACTCTCCCATTACTAAAATTACAATGCATAAGTTCTGACTTGCTCCTACTAATTTTAAAACATTTAGACTCCAAGGCATGTCTCCAATGCTCTAACTTAACATTTAAAACATCAATACTCTCATCAATTAATACAATATTATCTGCAAATAACATACACTAAGAGATATCCTCGTGTAATTGTTTTGTTACTTCATCCATAATTAAGGTAAAGAGATACAGACTTAGTGTAGGATCTTGATGTAAATTATAGAAATTGAAAATTCACCAGTCTCTCCGGTAATATATAGTTCGAACACTAGTAATAACACCTTCGTCCATATCCTTAACTAAATCAACATATCCTTAAGAGACTCTTTTCTTTATTAATATCCACCAAATCAATTCTCTTAGTACGTACTCAATCATATACCTTCTCTAAATCAAGAAAAATCATAAATATTTTTTTTCTTATCTCTCTATACTTCGACATTAGTTATCGTAGTAAGAAAATAACTTTCGTAATATATCTATCTGACATAAAATCAAACTGATTTTTCTATGTAGTAGTCGTACATCAGAGCCATTTTTTGATTACTCTTTCTCAAATTTTCGTGGTACGAGTCAAACTTAATTCCACAATAATTATTATAATTTTGAATATCTATTTTATTTTTATAGAAAGAAATTATAATATTTTTTCTTCAAACTTATGACATTCTCTATTTTTTTTAAATTTTATTAAAAAATTTAATTAGTCACTGAATATCAATATCTCTTAGATCTTTTCATATTTCAATACATATGTTATTTAGTCCTGAGATCTTATCTATTTTTATTTTCTTTAAAATATCATTTATTTCTGATATCTTAATATATTTAAGATATTGATATTTATCCAATCTGATTGACTCTTAAATATTATACGAAGACAAATACGTGATATAATTGATAATTCAGATTAATAAAAACATGAACAGTTTGAGAGAGAGAGAGAGAGAGAGATGACGTTGGGTTGAGGGCTCGAGCCTTCCGGAGGGGCGCGAGAGTCTCGGGGGAGTAGTGGGGGGCTGGCCCTTTTTTTTTTGCCGTCGGAGCGGCAGTGCGGAACACAGACGCCGCAGGTAGCAGCAGAGTCCGCAGCGGCAGGCGCAGAACCAGGCCTACCTCGTCACGCCCATATCCAGCCTTTATAGTTATTGTTAGCAGCAGCACAACTCCACTCCCCCAGACTTCTCTCACTCTCATTACTCGCCATCCTCTCTCTACTCTGCTCTGCTCTGCCAGACTGATGAGCTGTCTCCCTCTCCTTCCCCTCTCTCGCTTTCTCTCTTGAACTGAATGAGAAAGTACCCACGTATGTGTTTGAAAATCTAATCTTCTCTCTCTCTCTCTCTCCACGTGAGGTCTTGACAAAAACATAGTCAGGAGTTCAGGCCCCTGTTTACCGTTGAATTATTCGTACTGCAGTCAGTCTGTCCGCTTCTGCCTCGCACAGGCTCCGCCTCACTGTTCACCACGCGCTTATCTCTTGGTGCACGTTGTTAACGTAACAGGTGCCGCCCCTTCGTCGGCGGCAGCACGCGGCTTCTTTTTAGACCGATGAAGACCCTTTCACTGTGCCGAGCAGTTTCGTCCGCGTTCGAAAGCATAAATGGAGAGATTTGCGACGCCTTCAAATCCAACGTTAAGTGGCCTGTTAAGGTAACCGAATGATTTTGCTTTGCTGCCGTACGCGAGGAGAAGACAGCATGCACTGTGTGTAGCTGGAGATGACCGTGCTTTTGCTCTCCGTTCATCCATGATCCACCAAAAAGAACTCCGGCGCCCTGCCGACTGTTGAGGTAAGAGAAGGTATGACAGGTTAAATTTCAAGGGGGTGGGGGTCTCCCCTGTTACATTGCACTCCCTTCGATCAAATGCCCGGATAAAACAAAAGGCCGGGAAGGGAAAGGGAAATCATGGCATCATGAGAATGCTGAACCATGAAGTCCTCGATCGTTTTGATACTGTGGAATTCATGGGAGCTTGCTTTTCTAATTAAAGGGTTCCCTTGTGAGTCCTCTTGACACTACGAACCATCCGTTCTCTCCCACTCAAAAGCGATCACCAATATAGTTTGCAATTTTACAGTTTAACATTCGACTCAAAGAACATATAAAGCACAGACCTTCTTATAAATAGCGTCCGATTAAATAGATTAGCATCACTCCTAGTCCTACCGATCGATCAACTGCACTGAAACCAGGTAAAAGTACGATAACCTTACACATAAGCAAAATTTGTGAAAGAGTTTTCTTTTAAAAGAATTTTTGGGGGGTCTAGATCTTGCAACTTCTCTTGGCCGTCAGATGACCAGGAGACTTTAACGATGAGAACGGATCCTTCGACATCTTTGTCCAGAAGCGTGACACCACCGGCATGAAGGAGAAGTATGCCTAGGCCAGGTGGCTAATTAAGACTGGAGAGATGAAGGGGTGGTAATTTGAGAGAAATTTCTTTTATTTCTTCGTAATTTATGGAATAATAAATGGAGAAGTAAAACGTACGGACTAGTCCCAAAAAAGAGAGGGAAGGCTTGCGTACATAGTCTAGGCTGGCTTTGGTACGGGTGAGGATAAAAGTGCGTTAACTCAACGTGATTAAAGTAATCTGGAGTTAATTCATTTTTAGTTTGATAGGAGGATAGTTAATCTGGTAGTAAAGAGGTGGGTTAATCTACTTTTAATCTAGTGTGGTTTAATAAGTAGTAGGTTAATCTGATAATGGTGACAAATAAAATAGTATATTTATTATTTTTTAAATTTTAAAAAATAAAAAAAAATATTCTCACGATCTTCGAAAGATGCACAACGCGCCTATAGCGTTCCGGAGTTGGAAAACATAGCGGTTCGTCCTACACGGAGTTCCGTAGGCTAATCATCCAAAAATCTGAGTAAACCGTAAAACACACTCCAGAGCCCACGAAAACGATCCGAAACTCACAGATCCTGAAAAATATCTAAAAAATCTGGAACGGTCACATTCTATATGATAAATATATTTGTATAATTATAAATTTTTAATATATATATATATATATATTAAGATTTTCAAAATATAAAATATATAAAAATGAAAAAAAATCATCCTAACGATCCTCAAAAAACGCATAACGCGCCTATAACAGCTGATGCGGGACGAGACCACGGACACGACAAACTCGTGACTGCCCCTTAACGAGGGAAGCGTCGGATGTGCGCGGTTGAGAAACTGGCTGTGAGCTAGGGTGGTCGGCTCTCACTTGTGCCCGGATCGGGTCACGGGACGGTAACGCTCTCTCTCGCAACAGCGGTGATATAAATAGAAAGCGAGCTAATTACCCTATCATGCTCTCTAGCAGTGGCATAAGCAAGTATATATGAAAATTAAACAAAATGTCAAGTAAGGGAGCGAATGCGATACCTCCACGCGCTCGGCGTGGGGACGACGGGCCCGACCGAACTCGTGCTCCCGGGACAGTTAATACATGAATATTACAGCAATTAAAATATGTCCACTCCACGCAGGGAGGTAAAGGGTGACACAATGGGCCCGGGAGGGCCGAATTCGGGATGACGGGCAGCTTCTTGTGTTGATTCGGCTACACGCGTGATCATGACCGTGGGGCCCAAGTGCTGTCTGGAGGGGCCGTGTGGGACCCGGTGGCGCCGCTGTAGTGTGGACACTTAGGGAAGTGTTCCCTGGGCTGGCGGCACACCGGAACGTCGCCCGGGGGTCGGGCGGTTCCGATCGGCACCCGTCGGGTTTGCTGTCCACGGACTGGTGGTTGCTGTTTTGCAGCGCGCGCTCCGGCGAGAATGGACGCTGCGATCAGCCCCGACGTCGGATCGACACGAGATTGGCGCCGTTGGAAAGCTAGCTTGAAGTTCTTCAACCTAGTTCTAAAGATCTGGCCTGGATCTGCTCGGATCTTGACTTATGGAATTTTCAATCTTCTGTTGTACAGTTCCTGAAATCACAGGTCAGCAGATAACTTCCCTGTGTATTACCTTTGACCGCAAGGGAGACGTTCGAATCAGGGGTTATGTTCTTCAGCAACATTGTTGGAATTTGAGCTGGGAAGACAGCAAAATTGGTTTGGACTCGTTTGGATGTATCTATGATTTTCTGTGATTTGTTTAGTGGATGAAGGTCGGATCTGGAAATGGGCTGACAACACTGTAGCTTCGGTACAACATGAATTCTTAAAAATAGGTAGAAGGATGATAAAAATTTAATAAAAATTTTGGTGGTAGGGGACGATGGACAAAATGCCCAGTTAAATTGGGAGGTCTAAAAAAAATTAAAAGGGTGGTCAAAGGTGGAGAACTCAGGGCTACTGTCACTGTAGACAGTGACAGAACAGATCTGAGATTGAGAGTTGAACGAAATGGTAAGGATATGAAACGATGGATTTTGAACCTCAATTTTTTTGTGGAGAAGGGGCTAGAAGATAGGAACCAACCCTCAAAATTTCAAATCGATCAGAACTCGTGGCTGGTTTCAGGAATTCTTGAACCACACCTCTGTCCAGCAGGACAGAAACTTGATGACGATTCCACGGCGGCTCGAAGGCGGCACGAACGGCGGCGGCGGCGGCACAGACGATCACCGGAGGTTGAGAGGGGATGAAGGGAGATAGATACACTCTAGATCTGGGGTTGGGGATGGAATAACAGCAAGGGAGGAGAGAGGGGCGCACCAAGCTTCAAACAACTCAACAATTTTCTGATTTTTTTCATTGATTTTCTCATGAAAATACAAGCATATATATGACTCCAATCAAATCTAATGTGGACCCTTGGATCAAGGGTTGGGGATTGAATGGCTGAGATGAAGTGTGAATAACACACCAAATATAATTTTTTAATTTAACTTGACCATTTCCATTCAACCTTAGACTAATTCCATTCCAACTTCACCTAATACACACCAACCAAGCCTAATAAGGCCAAAAGAGGGGGCGCCCCCTTCATGGGCCTCTCTTGGGCCTAGGCTGGTCCAAGGCCAGCCAACCCAATCCACAACCCACGCTTGGTCCATGGATTCTCCCATCTAGATAGCCCATGAGAGGGGGGTGGCCCAATTGGGCCTTAAATGGCTATTATGGTCCATAAGGGTGGCATAAGGTCCAATATGATAATCACTCCTAATAGACTCTACTAAGGCAACCTAGTAATGGACTCTTCCTAGAAATGTGGCCCAATGGCTTAATGAAGCCTTACAAAGAGAGCCCAAATGAAAGAAATCAAAAATTACACACTTTCAAGCCAATACAACCCATAATACACACCTATACAAGCTAATACACACTAATACTCATCCCATAAGCTCATGATGTCCTCATCAATTCTCCCCGGGTGGGAGAAACTCGACCCCGTCGAGTAGGGGTATGGATGCTCGAGTACTCCGGCGGATCCGTCACCGTGCCAAGTAACGCGGGTACGCTCCACTCCAAGTGATCGTCACCTGTTCATTCCATATATACTCGATATGCGCAAGCTGCCATAGGCTAGAGGTGGACACTCCGGGTGGGGCACTCTCAAAGGGAAGGAAGCAGCTCGAAGACTCACTAGGAATCATCGCTGAGTCCCTATAAGTGACTGATCCGGGTATAGATGTGGAACTGATCCCATACTCATCGAGTGAGTCCACTCGCCTCTTACTCATAAGAGGACGACAACGAGCTTGCACAAGACGCATGCAGACAAACAAACGACACACAAACCATGCAAACAAATCACTCAAAACAAACCACACAAAGAAAAAGCACACTGTTAGTCCGACCCGTACATGGGTGACGGCGGACCAGGACACCCGAATATGTGCCATGCATATATTAGATGTACATGATGGTTGATGGAAGGGAGGACTCCTAGACACCCTAAGATGTACCACTCATGCATTGGTGACCGATGGAATTTGGGTGAAGAAGGGCTAGGAGATCCAAAACTACCTTCGTCATCATCCCTAGATGTAGAGACGGCTTGCCGACTAGACCGAGGGGTATGGGTGGAATAGTGAACTCCTTGGAAGAGGTGGAGGGAATGTGATAGCTCGGGAGCTTCACTAGTGGAGGGGTCAAAAGGGTCAAAGAAGGTATGACCCCGGGAGATGGGTTCCTCCATGACACGGTCCCAATCGTGAAATTCTTGAAGGTGTGAATGCTCACCTTCATCCGTCATAGTGAACGGGACAATGGTCATGTGAAGAAAATAAACTTCCTCCCTCGGGCAAAAGGAAATGAAGTCAGACTTGGTCGGCATCGGGAGGAGTAGAAGAATCTCCGTGGTGACACACCCCACGGTGCACACGGAGGTAATGGATCCTAAGGCCGGATGGGTGAAGCTAAGACTAGCGGGTTGGTCAAAGCCTCGGGCCAAAAGATGCGTCAACTCCCATTGTGAATCTAATCCCATAATAAGGTCATCCAAAGTATCGACATGGTGACTAGACCGAAAAGTTGTGTGGTAGGAGTTGATGGACACCAAAGGTAGGGTAGGGTCCATAGACGGGTAAGGAAGTGGGACCAAGCCATCCTTGAGCCAACTAAGAAGCGGCTCGGCTATGTATAATGTACCCGTTAGAAATACGGGTGGCTCGGGATGAGGTGGCTCCAAGCGCGAATCCGAAGGTGGAGTGGGCCGCTGGGGCTGGGTGGCTGGACATACGGGGTCCCTAAGGGTGATCTTACCGGGTAGGTATGGTGGGCATAAGGTGCAAGTCCTCTTGTCCCAGTCAAGATTGGCCCTTCTCTCTCCTAACCACTTTTGCCCTAAAATGATGCATGAACCAGCAAGTGTGCCGATCCTGCACCATGCGCCATCGGTGTAGAGAACAGAGCCGATCCTCTTATAGAACTCAACACAAGCAAAATCACCATCGCGGACAATCTCGCCTGTCTTGGAGAGAGACTCCACGATATCAAGAGAAACCCAATTATCCGACTCCCTATCGGTGAAATGGAGTTCCGTTGTGGACCCGTTGGGTAGAGCGGCTTTCATAATGAGAGGGGCAAAACCAAAGGCTCGGTCCATGAGGACATTCATTTTGGCCACAAAAGTTGACCACTCAGACGTATGATCTTGGGGATCGGCCATGGGTAGTGGACATGGACATGCATACACACGGTGACAAGACACTAGACCGACTATGCAAGTTTGGAATGCATGCACACTAAGGACCCTAGACGTAAACCAAGACTCGGTACGTGGCGGAGATAACCGATCCGAAGATCACTCGCACAAGTGTGCGGCCTTCTCGATAGGCATGGCCTAACGTTCGGACAACACCTTTTGATATACCGAGTAAAGGGATGCAATGCGAAAAGACACTCTTTTTTGTGTTTTAAAATAATGATGATCCTAGACTCGACTTAAACCAACTAATGACTCGATGTAAATGACACTCTTTTTTTTTTCTTTTTGACACCCTAGACTCAAACTCGCTCTGATACCAAATTGATGCGGGACGAGATCACGGACACGACAAGCTCGTGACTGCCCCTTAACGAGGGAAGCGTCGGATGTGCGCGGTTGAGAAACCGACTGTGAGCTAGGGTGGTCGGCTCTCACTTGTGCCCGAATCGGGTCACGGGAGGGTAACGCTCTCTCTCGCAGCAGCGGTGATATAAATAGAAAGCGAGCTAATTACCCTATCATGCTCTCTAGCAGTGGCATAAGCAAGTATATATGAAAATTAAGCAAAATGCCAAGTAAGGGAGCGAATGCGATACCTCCACGCGCTCGGCGTGGGGATGACGGGCCTGACCGAACTCGTGCTCCCGGGACAGTTAATACATGAATATTACAGCAATGGAAATATGCCCACTCCACGCAGGGAGGTAAAGGGGGACACAATGGGCCCGGGAGGGCCGAATTCGGGATGACGGGCAGCTTCGTGTGTTGATTCGGCTACACGCGTGATCACGACCGTGGGGCCCACGTGCTGTCTGGAGGGGCCGTGTGGGACCCGGTGGCGCCGCTGTAGTGTGGACACTTAGAGAAGTGTTCCCTGGGCTGGCGGCACACCGGAACATCGCCCGGGGGTCGGGCGGTTCCGATCGGCACCCGTCGGGTTTGCTGTCCACGGACTGGTGGTTGCTGTTTTGCAGCGCGCGCTCCGGCGAGAATGGACGCTGCGATCAGTCCCGACGTCGGATCGACACGAGACTGGCACTGTTGGAAAGCTAGCTTGAAGTTCTTCAACTTAGGCCTAAAGATCTGGCCTGGATCTGATCGGATCTTGACTTATGGAATTTTCAATCTTCTGTTGTACAGTTCCTGAAATCACAGGTCAGCAGAGAACTTCCCTGTGAATTGCCTTTGACCGCGAGGGAGACTTTCGAATCATGGGTTGTGTTCTTCAGCAAAGTTGTTGGAATTGGAGCTGGGAAGACAGCAAAATTAGTTTGGACTCGTTTGGATGTATCTATGATTTTCTGTGATTTGTTTAGTGGACGAAGGTCGGATCTGGAAATGGGCTGACAACACTGTAGCTTCGGTAGAACATGAATTCTTAAAAATAGGTAGAAGGATGATAAAAATTTAAGAAAAATTGTGGTCGTAGGGGACGATGGACAAAACGCCCAGTTAAATTGGGAGGTCTAAAAAAAATCAAAAAGGTGGTCGAAGGTGGAGAACTCAGGGCTATTGTCACTATAGACAGTGACAGAACAGATCTGAGATTGAGAGTTGAACGAAATGGTAAGTATATGAAACGGTGGATTTTGAACCTCAATGTTTTTGTGGAGAAGGGACTAGAAGATAGGAACCAACCCTCAAAATTTCAAATCGATCAGAACTCGTGGCTGGCTTCAGGAATTCTCGAACCACACCTCTATCCAGTAGGACAGAAACTTGATGACGATTCCACGGCGGCTCGAAGGCGGCACGAACGGCGGCGGCGGCGGCACAGACGATCACCGGAGGTTGAGAGGGGATGAAGGGAGATAGATACACTCTAGATCTGGGGTTGGGGATGGAAGAACAGCAAGGGAGGAGAGAGGGGCGCACCAAGCTTCAAACAACTCAACAATTTTCTGATTTTTTTCATTGATTTTCTCATGAAAATACAAGCATATATATGACTCCAATCAAATCTAATGTGGACCCTTGGATCAAGGGTTGGGGATTGAATGACTGAGATGAAGTGTGAATAACACACCAAATACAATTTTTTAATCTAACTTGACCATTTCCATTCAACCTTAGACTAATTCCATTCCAACTTCACCTAATACACACCAACCAAGCCTAATAAGGCCAAAAGAGGGGGCGCCCCCTTCATGGGCCTCTCTTGGGCCTAGGCTGGTCCAAGGCCAGCCAACCCAATCCACAACCCATGCTTGGTCCATGGATTCTCCCATCTAGATAGCCCATGAGAGGGGGTGGCCCAATTGGGCCTTAAATGGCTATTATGGTCCATAAGGGTGGCATAAGGTCCAATATGATAATCACTCCTAATAGACTCTACTAAGGCAACCTAGTAATGGACTCTTCCTAGAAATGTGGCCCAATGGCTTAATGAAGCCTTACAAAGAGAGCCCAAATGAAAGAAATCAAAAATTACACACTTTCAAGCCAATACAACCCATAATACACACCTATACAAGCTAATACACACTAATACTCATCCCATAAGCTCATGATGTCCTCATCAACATCCTGGAGTTGAAAAACATAACGGTTCGTCCGACATGGGGTTCCGCAGGCTAATTAGTCAAAAACCCGAGTACACCGTAAAACGCACTCTGGAGCCCACGAAAGCCATCCGAAATCTATAGATCTTGATCTGAAAAATATCCAAAAAATTCGAGACATCACACTCTATATGATAAATATATTTTTATAATTATAAAGTCTTTTATAAAAATATATATAGAAATATTTTGAGCTTTTAAAAATCTAAAAACTATTTAAAAATAAAATAAATATTTCTTAAAAATAAAATATTTTGATAAATAACATAATTAATCTCATTAAATAAAATTTAAAATGTTGAAACGTCATTAATCACCCATTTAAGTTACTGTATATACTAATTTTTTTAATATAATTTAATTTTTTAAATATTTTTGTATATTCTATAAAATGAATATATTGTGAAAATAAAATATTTTTGATAAATGACATATCTATTTTCCCTAAATAAAATTTAAAATTTAGAAATGATCATTAAATATGAGTTTAAGTTACTATTTTCTTAATTTTTATGTTATTTTATTTTTTAAATATTCTAATATATTCAATAAAAATTACTATACTAAAAAATAAGATTTAGTTAATAAATATCTTAAAAAATTTTAATTTCATTTTATTTTTCTATAAATATTTTTGATATATTTTATAAAATGAATGTATCATGAAAATAAAATATTTCTGATAAATGACATAATTATTCTCTCTAAATAAAATTTAAACCTTAGAAATGATCATTAAATATGAGTTTAAGTTACTATTTATTTTAATTTTTATTTTATTTTAAAATATTTTAATATATTCAATAAAATTATTACATTATAAAAAATTTATTTAATAAATAACATTATTATTTTAACTAAATAAAATTTAAAAGTCAAAAAATTTAATCGTTGTTTAATATTGATGTTAACAAAGAGGAGGGAGAGAGATCGATAGAGAGAGAATGGGAGGGAGCATTTATTAAGGGGAGGGGGCATTTATTATCATGGGTTAGGAGGTTAACCCACCTCCATAGTTGGGTTTCAAAACCCATGAATAATCTTAGGTTTGCCCTTAGTCTAATCTGATTAAGCAAAATTGGCAAAGAAAGCACTAAAAATGTTAACCTTGGGCTAACTTAAGGTTAACCCAAGACTAACTCCCATTCAAAGTGAGGCCTAGAGAACGAGGAGGAAGGCTCTTGTGTAGGACCATAGATGGTGCGCATGGTCCTAAAGTGTTCCTTGAATCTCAGTTGCTTCGTGGGAGTGAGTTGGAGGGGGCAATGGTGATCATCATGTTATGAATTGAATGACTTCCTCTAAGTCGTGCCTGAGAGGTGCTAAAACTGGAGTGAAAACCCTCAGGCGGTCGTGGCAGCTTGAGTATGGGGCAATGGGTAATCGATGATCCATATGAAAATCCTCAGGTGATAGATGTATGCCGTGATTTTCTTTCAAGCCGTTGGGGAAGCCTCTGCAAGATCACGGAGCCGAAGCAAAAGCTTAGTGGTTGGAGGATGCTAGGATGTCCTTGAAGGAGAGTCATGGAGAGACATCACATGGCCGCCCTTGCAGCGGACGGTAGCCACTTCTTGCCAGTGACACCGGATGCGAGGCTGGAGGATAGACTGTCATAGACTTCTGTGATGATGGTTCTTCACATCCCAGCTCATCGGGATTGGGGGCCTCGCTCTAGGTCCTCTTGAAAGAAGACCTGGGTGATGAGGAGAGTGGCAGGAGAGGATGAAATGGTGGGCGGTCACAGAACCTGCTTGAGGAACCAGTGGTCATTCTGTCATTGTTGTCGGGGTTGCACGAATCTTTCCTACTGGGAGCCAAGATGGAGGGGGGTATTGAGAAAAGAAAAATACCAAGTCTTAGAGAGATTTGTGTGTGTGTGTGTCGGTGGTGCCCAAGGCATCTTGGTTAGGTGTTCATTCATAGTGTGTGTGGAAAAGCCTCACTCACGGTGGGAGAGTGGACGTAGGTCTCAAGTGTTCTTGGGACCGAACCGCTATAAAAAAGCGCAGTGCACTCACTTGTGGTTTGATCCTTATCTCTCTCTCCTTGTTGTTGAAGTTCACTATTTCGATCACGTTGCATTGTTGGTATGTCCGAGTCACTACGAGGTTCAACATTAATTGTCAAATCAATAGGCTTGCTTTTTAAGTGATTGAAATTCTCATTTAAGTGTTTCTAGCAAAAATAAGGTGAGATTTTGAAATAAATCAATTCACCTCTCTCTTGATTTGCCATATTTTAGGACAACAATTGGTATCAGAGTTAAGGCTCATCTTGTTTAAAGAGTTATAATAACCTCGAGAGATCCGAATCTATGGCAAACAAAGGGATGCTTCCAAAGGGACATTCCATCCACTAACCTCCTCTTTTTGATGGTTCAAACAATCCCTATTGGAAAATAGGATGATTGTATTTCTTAGGCCTCAGTAATATAAAGTTTGGAGAGTTATTGAAAATGGACCATATAAACTTCTAGAAGATGAGGAAACATACGATCATGAGCAAATTAGGCAGTCTACAATTAATTTTAATGCAATGAACATTGTGTAATATGCTCTTCACTCTAATGAATACTCATGTATTTTTATGTGTACCAGTGGAAAGGAGATGTGGGACAAGTTCAAATTGATCTACAAAGGTACCACTCAAGTGAAGGAAACTAAGGCGAATATATTGGTCTATGAATACGAACTGTTCAAAATGAAGTCAGAAGAGACAATATCAGAGATATTCATGAGGTTGATTGAAATCACTAATAGACCAAAGGGATTAAGCAAGAAGTAGTCAAATACAGAATTAATACGGAAAGTGTTGAGATCATTTCCTTCGTTTTGACACACAAAAATAGCAGTCATCAAAGATTCCAAGGATTTGTCAAAGCTACTGCTAGAAGAACTCGTAGAATCTGTCATGACCTATGATATCAATATCAAAAGAAGTAAAGAATGTGGAAAGAAGAAAAAGACTCTCGCTCTTAAGGTATCACCGAGTATAAGAGAATCAAGTGAAGAAGAATATGCTGAAGAGGATGATGATGAAGAGATTGCCATGATTATAAATTGACTAAGATAATTTCTAAAAATGAACAAGATGTTTCAAGGAAATTTCAGAAGGCAAGTAAGAAAAGGCTCTCTGACTAAGTGGGAGTCAAGCAAGAAAGATGAAGTAATATGTTATGAATGCAAGTAACCTAGACACAAGAGAGGAGAGTATCTGGAATTGCAGACAAGATACAAGAAAGAAGGTATTAAGAAATCCAAGGCAATGGTGGATACATAGAGTGATGAAGAAGAAAACTCACCTGATGACGTGAAAGAATTGATTGCAAACTTAGGCCTCACGGCTTTGAAGAAGATTAAATTGAGCTAAACTCTGAACTTAACTTTATTTCAAATGAGCAATAAGGGATAGCATATATGGCCCTACATGAAAATTATAAAAAACTTAAACATGAAAATAGGGCACTAAAAAGGGAACTTGGGTGTGCTTCTGATAATCAATGACTATTTGATGAGATTGATGCATTGACATGTAATAATGACACTCTAAAGTCTGAAAATAAATTATTGTTAGCCAAGATTTCTGGACTTGCGAATGATCTTACATTCTTGAATGAATAGTCATCTAGTTTAACTCAACAGATTGAAGATTCGAATACCATGTTGTCAAAATTTGTCAAATGTAAAAAATATTTGAATATGAGTAAGAGTCAATTTTCAAAAAGAAGAACTTTAATATGATCCCACTAAGAAGAAAGCCTGAGAAAATAAAATAAAAACATCGTTTGTTTGTGCATCACATAATCATTAAATTTCACATAACCTTTTTGCAGCACACTACAATCATACCTCACACAATTATTATGCTTCAGCATCAAGAACATTTTCACATGTAAAAGTGTTATTATTGTGGTAAGTATGGTAATTATGCTTCATACTATTGGCTTCAGAAAAATGCACATAATGGCAAGGTCATGTGGATTCTCCGATCCTTGACAAATCATTTGACTAATCTCCATGGACCCAAACTTATTGGGTATCAAAACAAATGCCATAAGAATGTCTTTCTATCCAGGTATGTCTTGAGACAGTGAAAAATAAATAGTATTTGAATAGTGGATGCTTGAGACATATGACAAGTGATAAATCTCACAACATGTGAATAAACTGATGTATAGTACTATATGGATGCAATTATGTGTGTTTATGTTTATGAAAATGGTATGATTTTGCTTTATATAATTATGAGTGGTTTGGCCCTTAGTGCCTGCCATATATTCCGAACTCTCAACATTTAGGGGTAAAGTGTAACGTCTCTAGATTGGATCAGATTCAGGGAAGGGGGTGCCATAGCCATACACGACTTGAGGCTTTGCCGATCGATAGCCTTAGCCTCCTTAATGTGTTTTACCTCGATCTGGGCCCGGTTAATTGATCGGTGGCCTCGACCCTTTTTATCCTACTCTCTACTCTACATATGAGCCCAATCGAGTGACGGCCCTGGCCCTAATTGCTGCTCTCAACATCACCTTGGGTTCGACCGACCAATGGCCATTACCCTATCTCCTCCTCGCCCAGCTACACTAAGCCTCACACAGGCAACAACCACAATTGCGAACTATTAAAACATAAAGAAGGGCCTCAACAGAACAAATCCTTCCATTTATATAAATGAGTATTTACAAAATTGGTCGGAGGCTGAGTACAAGCAAAAAAGATAGGGCCTAGTCTCTCACTCCTCTAGAGGACATTCGAAGTCCTTGTCATGTACCTACGGATGACATCGAATGCCAGCTTCCACACATCCTGACAGGGCCCGATATATAGAGGCTTGCAAGAGGTCCAAGCGAAACTTGGATGACCCCTTGTATTCCATGAGGACCTGTTTAGAGGTAGCCTTGGGCGGGTACACGGCATCCTAGTTGGCCTCATCCAGCTGTCCCTTAAGCTCAGAGACCTAATCGAGTGCCGCCTCTCTGGATTCTTGGGCCTGGGATAGCTAGGTTTTTAGACCCTCAACTTCAACCTTGAACTTCAAAAGCTCAGCCTTCTGATTCTCGACTTCCTTCCTGATGCGGGACGGACATGCGACTCGGCTCCAAATGGATAGGTGATCATCGGACTCTAAGCAAGCTCGCAATCGTCCCTTATCGAGGGAAGCGTCGGACGTGCGCGGTTGAGAAACCGGCAAGAGCTAGGGTGGTCAACTCACGATTTCGTGCCCGGATCGGGTCACGGGACGGTATCGCTCTCTCTCACAGCAGCGGTGATACAAAAAGTATAGCAAGCTACGATCCTAGCATGCTCTCTAGCAGTAGCATAAAGAAATATATATGAAATAAAGTAAATGCCGAGATGAGAGCGAATACGATACCTCCACGCTACCGGGCGTGGGGAAGACGATCCCGGCCGAACTCGTACTCCCGGAACAGTAAATACACAATAATTACAGCAAGACAAATTACTGCCCACTCCACGCAGGGAGGTAAAGGGCGACACAGCGGGACCCGGGGAGTAGCGATTTCGGGTTGACGGGCCGCTTCTTGTGTTGCTTCGGCGGCACACGTACTCACGACCGTGGTACCCACGTGCTGGTCCGAGGGGCCGTGTGGGACCGGGGTGGCGCCACTATGGTGGGGACGCCTGGAAGGGTGCTCCCTGGGACGGCGGTATGCTGGTTCGCCGGCTGGAGGGCGGGCGGCTCCGATCTCCACTCGCCGGAGTTGCTGGCCACGGATTTGCAGTTCTGTTTTGCAGCGCGCGACCCGGCGAGATCTGCTGCTGCGGCCACTCCCGACGTCGGCTCGACGTACAAGAGGTACCGATGGAAAGCTGACTTGAAATCCTTCGATCTAAGGCTGGAGAAAGAAATTTGAATTTCCCGTTGATGGCCTTTATCAAATTTTCAAGTTACCGACTCACAGGATCTGAAAACTCAGGGCAGAACCAAGTTTTCCTGAGAGTTGACGTTGACCTTGATGTAGACCTCCGAATCAGAAGATGAGTTCTTCATGAAAGTTGTAGAGTCCAAAGAGAGAAAAACGGGGATATACTTTATGAAAGATTTGGTGAAAGTTTCGATTTTTTGTGGATTTTATACTGACTCAGGGTCGAATCGGGACAACAGAAACAGATCTGAATTTGAGGGAAATACTCAATTTCTAAAAATAGGTAGAGGGCTTTCGAAATTCGAAAAAAATTTGTGGAGGAAGGAGATGATGGACAGAACCTCCAATAAATTTGAGGATTTCAAAAACAAAATCAAAAAGTTGGTCGAAAGGTGGAAGAACTAAGCTTCTACTACACAGATCTGAAAAGGGACAGATCTGGAAGACATAAAGACACGAAAATGGAAAAATAGAAAACGAAGTCTAAATGATGTGATTTGTTTAATGGAGGTTGGGAATCAAGATAGGAATCAACCCTGAAAATCTCAACTCCAGATGATGTCAGAGTTGAGAGTTAAAATTCTCGGAGTGGGACTCTATCCAGTCAAACAGACCCTTGGACAGAACTTCAGAAGCGGCTTCGCGGCGGCTCGATGGCGACACGAACGGCGGCGGCGGCACCAGAGATGAATCTAGAGATAGAGGGGCTAAGGTAGAAGGGTTCTCAACCCTGAAATACAGAGGGAAGAAGAAGGAACCAGAGGGGAGAGGGGAGGGGCGCAGGTAGCTCCTTGGCTCAAGGGCAATTCACCAAATTTTCTTCTCATTAATTCATGAAAAATGGAAATGCATGCCTTATATAATAAATGGAAAATGACCACTAATGTCCTCAGATCTAGGGTTGGGAGGGGTATACAAGGTATAGAACTAATTAGTTCTAATATGTTTTTTAAACAAAAATCAAAATTATCCATAAAGGGGGGGGGGGCGCCCCCTTGACCATGGGGCGTGGTAGGTAGCCTCCCTTTGAAATTTTAACCCCTTTCTCCCCCCATGTGTTTAATCGACTTCAACCCTTCTAGAAGCCACCTAGGATGGTTTGACCAACCCCACATGACTTAGGTGGACCAATGGGGAAGGACTGGGGGCCCCCTTTGCTGGACCTACTGATAATTTGCATAAAAACCCACTAAGACTTACAATTGTGTACACATATAATACAAGGGGTATACATACAAATATAAAAGGACATAAATGTAAATAAATATGAGCGATCTTGCTTCGATGTCCCCATCAATTCTCCCCGGGTGGGAAGAACTCGACCCCGTCGAGTAAAGGGGGTGACTGCTCGAGTAGCTCCGGCGGATCCGTCACCGTATCAAGTAGCGCGGGTACGCTCCACTCCAAGTGATCGTCACCTGCTCATTTCGTATATACTCGATATGCACATGCTGGTATGGGAAGAGGCTAGTGGTGGAACACTCCGGGGTGGGGTCACTCTCAAGGGGAGGAGGCGGCTTGAAGAGTCACTAGGAATCACCGCTGGGTCCCTGTAGGTGACTAGATCCGGGGCATAGATGTAGAGCTGATCCTATACTCCTCGAGCGAGTCCACTCGCCTCTCACTCATAAGAGACCGACAACGAGCTTACACAAGACACATGCAGACTCACCATGTACTAACACACATATGCAAACCACACAAACAAGTCACACAAAGAAGAAACAAACTGACTCATGCATGACTCTAGACAAACCTATTGTTAGTCTGACCTGTACATGGGTGACGGCGGACTAGGACACTCGAATGTGTGACATCCATGCATTTGATGTAACTGGAGGTTGACGTCATGGGGAACTCTTAGACATCTTACGATGCACCAATCATGGACATTGGGCTTGGGTGTGGGAAGTCCGGGAGGTTTGGGTGGGTTAGATGGACCGGGGAAACCAAAGTCTTCATTACCCCCAAATGATGGTTCGGACCTATGGCTGTGTGGAGGTTGCTTGGCCCAAGTGGAAAAGGCTTGATAGTGAACTCCGCGGAGGAAGTGGAGTGAAGATGGTAGCTCGGGAGGTTCACTAGTGAAGGGGTCAAAAGGATCAAATAAGGTATGACCCAATGAGATGGATTCCCACATGACATGGTCCCAAGTTTGAAATTCATAGTCACCGTCATACATTATGATCGGTGGGACGACGGTCATGTGTAGAAAAAAAGATTCCTCCCTCGAGCAAAAGGGTATGAAGTCGGGATCGGCCGACATGGGGAGGAATAAGAGAATCTCCGTGGTGACACAACCCATGATGCACACGGAGGTAATGGATCCCAAGGTCGGATGGGTGAAGCTAAGACTAGTGGGTTGGTCGAAGCCTCGGGCCAATGAGTGCGTCAACTTCCATTGTGCGTCTAATCCCACAATAAAGTCATCCAAAGTGTCAACATGGTGACTAGACCGGAATGTGGTATGTAAGGAGTTGACAGGCACTAGTGGTAGGGTGGGGTCCATGGATGGGTAAGGAAGTGGGACCAAGTCATCTTTGAGTCAACTAAGAAGTGGCTCGGCTATAAAAAGCGTACTCGTTTGAAACACGGGTGGCTCGGGCTTTGGTGGCTCCAAATGAGAGGGCTCCGAAATAAGATCGGAAGGTGAGGTTGATGGTAATGGAGCTCTCGTGGGAGGGGAAGGATTCCACGACTGGGGTGGGGGTTCGAGTGGGGGTCCGACCGAATCGGGATTCGACTGGGAGGTAGATGCTCGCCGAAGGGCGGCATCGGCTTGCCGTATGGCAGCATCAAACCGAGACTCAAATGTCTCGACCTCCAGAGCGACCTTATAGGAATCCCCCAAAGTTTTCACGTGGTGGCAAAATAATTCAAATTGGAAGTGAAGCCGCGAACCTTTCCAGAACTGAGTTCCGGCCTTGATGTTATCCAGCCCGACTTCACATCTTAACCGGTACACTTCGAAGTCCCTAATGTACTCGGACACGGATAGGTTGCCTTGGTCGGGCCTGAGGTATGGGTTGACCATAGTTGCCAAAAGATGGGAACAGATCCCTAGGAATGGTCATGCAATGCCATTTTTTTTGTTTTATAAGCAAAATGTTATGCCAACTCATGCAAGCACCTAGACACGACTTATAATGCGATGCAAATGCAAAGTTGAAATGAGACTCGACTACACACCTAGACAAAACCAAGATTCGGTACGTGGCGGAGTTAATCGATCCGAAGATCACTCGCGCAAGTGTGCGGCATTCCCGGTAGGCGTAGCCTAACGTTCGAACAACACCTTTTGATATACCGAACAAGGGTATGTGGACGCAACCTTAGACCGACTTAGATGATGACTAGACGTAAATGACATTTTTTTTATTTTGTTTAAACACCCTATACTCAACTGGCGCTCTGAGACCAAATTGATGCGGGACGGACACGCGACTCGACTCCAAATGGATAGACGATCCTCGGACTCTAAGCAAGCTCGCGATCGTCCCTTATCGAGGGAAGCGTCGGACGTGCGCGGTTGAGAAACCGGCAAGAGCTAGGGTGGTCAACTCACGATTTCATGCCCGGATCGGGTCACGGGACGGTATCGCTCTTTCTCGCAGCAGCGGTGATACAAAAAGTATAACAAACTACGATCCTAGCATGCTCTCTAGCAGCAGCATAAAGAAATATATATGAAATAAAGTAAATACCGAGATGGGAGCGAATACGATACCTCCACGCTACCGGACGTGGGGAAGACGATCCCGGCCGAACTCGTACTCTCGGAATAGTAAATACACAATAATTACAGCAAGATAAATTATTATCCACTCCACGTAGGGAGGTAAAGGGCGACACAGCGGGACCCGGGGAGTAGCGATTTCGGGTTGACGGGCCGCTTCTTGTGTTACTTCGGCGGCACACGTACTCACGACCGTGGGACCCACGTGCTGGTCCGAGGGGCCGTGTGGGACTGGGGTGACACCAGTACGGTGGGGACGCCTGGAAGGGCGCTCCCTGGGATGGCGGTGTGCTGGTTCACTGGCCGGAGGGCGGGCGGCTCCGATCTCCACTCGCCGGAGTTGCTGGCCACGGATTTACAGTTCTATTTTACAGCGCGCGACCCGGCGAGATCTGCTGCTGCAACCACTCCTGACGTCGGATCGACGCACAAGAGGTATCGATGGAAAGCTGACTTGAAATCCTTCGATATATGGCCAGAGAAAGAAATTTAAATTTCCCGTTGATGGCCTTTGTCGAATTTTCAAGCTGCTGACTCACAGGATTTGAAAACTCATGGCAGAACCAAGTTTTCCTGGGAGTTGACATTGACCGCGATGTACACCTCCGAATCAGAAGATGAGTTCTTCACAAAAGTTGTAGAGGCCGAAGAGAGGAAAACGGGGATATACTTTATGAAAGGTTTGGTGGAGGTTTCGATTTTTTGTGGATTTTATACTGACTCAGTGTCGGATCTGGACAACAGAAACAGATCTGAATTTGGGGGAAAGACTCAATTTCTAAAAATAGGTAGAGAGTTTTCGAAATTCGAAGAAAATTTGTAGAGGAAGGAGATGATGGACAGAACCTCTAATAAATTTGGGGATTCTAAAAAAAAATCAAAAAGTGGGTCGAAAGGTGGAAGAACGAAGCTTCTGCTACATAGATCTGAAAAGGGACAGATCTGGAAGACAGAAATACACGAAAATGGAAAAATAGTAAACAAAGTCTAAATGACGTGATTTTTTTACTGGAGGTTGGGAATCAAGATAGGAATCAACTCTAAAAATCTCAACTCCAGATGATATCAGAGTTGAGAGTTAAAAGTTTTGGAGTGGGACTCTATCCAGCCAAACAGACCCTTGGACAGAACTTCAGAAGCGGCATCGCGGCGGCTCGATGGTGGCGCGAACGGCGGCGGCGGCACTAGAGATGAATCTAGAGATAGAGGGGCTAAGGTAGAAGGGTTCTCAACCCTGAAATACAAAGGGAAGAAGAAGGAACCAGAGGGGAGAGGGGAGGGGCGCAGGTAGCTCCTTGGCTCAAGGGTAATTCACCAAATTTTCTTCTCATTAATTCATGAAAAATAGAAATACATGCCTTATATAATAAATGAAAAATGACCACTAATGCCCTCAGATCTAGGGTTGGGAGGGGTATACAAGGTATAGAACTAATTAGTTCTAATATGTTTTTTAAACGAAAATCAAAATTATCCATAAAGGGGGGGGGGAGGCGCCCCCTTGACCATGGGGCATGGTAGGTAGCCTCCCTTTGAAATTTTAACCCCTTTATCCCCCCATGTGTTTAATTGACTTCAACCCTTCTAGAAGTCACCTATGATGATTTGACCAGCCCCACATGGCTTAGGTGGACCAATGGGGAAGGACTGGGGGCCCCCTTTGCTGGACCTACTGACAATTTACATAAAAACCCACTAAGACTTACAATTGTGTACCCATATAACACAAGGGGTATACATACAAATATAAAATGACATAAATGCAAATAAATATGAGTGGTCTTACTTCGATGTCCCCATCACTTCTTTGTCACCCTCACCTCCTCCTTGTGATCTCGGGTCTCATCCTAGGAGATCTCTTAAGAGTAGCTATGATTTTCTCACGGTCGGCTAGAGCCTCTACTGCCTCTCTGGGCTGGAGGCAGGATAGGACGTAAGTCGTAATAGCTGCGTCCAATAGCTGCCACATCACGATGCTAAAGAGCCCGAGAGTAGACATGCGGGTCACATTCTCTAAGTCATGGGTGAGTGCCAGAAATTTTATCTGCTCCCCCAAGTCAATGTTGAAGAGGCTCGAGGCGTCAGACGGAATGAACGTCTCTGTAGCCATCTGCTGGCTATGCTCAGTCCTTGGCCCAGTGGCCTTTGTGATATCAAACATGATCTTTTCTCCCCCTTCACTCTCCCAAGGGACCGGTAACCTTGGCCTTCTCCTTCGAAGGCACCTTCATAGTCGAGCAGGATCCCCCTCTTGGGATTTCCACCTCAGCTTCTTAGATGCAGGGGCCATCACTTTACCTTTCTCGACCATCAAATTAGTTGTCCCAGCCATCCTGGCTGGCCCCCTTGGACGGCACCGACATTTCCCTCAACACTGGCCAAGATCTCACTCATGTTATTCTCCATATCAGCTACAAAACAAAGGAACAATGGCTCAGTGAGAATGCAAGGCACAAGGAAAAAATTAATTTTGGGAAGCTCAGCCTCAGGAACGCCCCCACTAGCCTCAATTAGCATCCTGTATGACCTGGCCCCTGGCTCAGACTGGCATGATAGGAGGACTTCCAAATGGTGCAGGGCCCATGCAATCAGATGGCAACCACCTCCCTCTCCAATGGCAACAAGATGTCTTTGTCCCTCGGAGGGTCAGCACTCATTTAGCCTAATGGGAACCCCTTGGATTGCTTGCCCACTCTTACAAAAAAGAATCGGCCTTGCTAGCAGCAAAAAGAACTTGGCTTGGGGGTGAAGGGCTTGCGATGCTTATATGCATAGATCTCGTGCCAACTTCGACGATGATCACTTTGAGACACAGTGAAAAAATACCTGAACTGTGGAACAGTCAGTTCCACATCAATTATCGAGTAGAGGGACAAAAAGTGAAAACCAAATGTCACGAGTTTGGCATGAATGGGGAACTTTCAACAATTCTATGAAAAGAAAAGGGGATGGGGAGCCTAAACCCTGCCCTTAGGTAATCCTTGTACAAGACAAGCGAGGAAGCTCGAGGGATGTGTGCTCCGACCCTCGAGGACTCGGGGGCTATCGCCCGAACATACCTTGGAAAACTATATGACTCAGCCAACTCTACTTGCCTCTGAATAAGTTTCGGAAGGCTCTCCTCCTTGGTTCCCTCAAAGGAGTGGGAGATAAACGAGTGACCAGGACCCTCACCTGGCTCAGTTGCATCCCTCGAGTGAGGCTTCTACCCCGATGAGCTTATCTGCCTCTGCCCTCCAAGACCTCACGGACCTCAGCTGCTTGCGGTGCCCTTGCTTGCTGTGGTGACGACATCTCTACATCCTCACTAATGGCTCTACATTGATGACGAACTATCTTCTTCCCCATTCACTCATTGGCCATAGATAAAGTGACAGATGGTCCCTAAGACATACTACTTGCCAGACCATAAGCTCTTGCAACCCAGCCTCCGGTGATGAACGTTCAACGCAACCCTCACAGACCTTCAATGAGTAAACCCCCTGCAGCTGTCGAGTCTTCCGATGAGCCTCCCCTCTAGCTTAAGCACCTTCGAGTTTGGGATGCGAACGGAAGTGAAGATAGGTCCCAGGTTCTCACTTATATAGCCACTCGCCCAAGTAGTAGTGCTTCAATCGAGGTCGAACGATGATGATGAAAGAGGGTCTGAACGGATTCGTATCCCCAAAAAATTGTACCAGACGACGCCCTCGGAGAAACCTCTCCTAGCTTGATCCACATTTCACACATTGTGCCAAGGGCTGGGGGGCACGTGACTTGGGTAGACGCCCCGCCCATTTTTTGAAAATCAAAATCGCATTAAATGATATGGCGCCATGCCACCCCATGCTAGTACGACCAAAGTGACAAGCGGCCCAACCCCACGTCCTATCATCGCCCTTCTTGGTGCACCGTATGACGCACTTCGCATGACGTCTTACAGCCATCTCCGTCCGCAACTTGCACGGCACACTATCACGATAAATCGGGCGCTAAGACGCATGACAGAGCACGATCGCCGCTTGCAGGCTCGTTCTATTAGGGCCTCTTTGATTGAAGAATAAGTTAAGAAGAATAAGTTAACACGGGTTAGGGTGTTCCCAAAAATAAAGAATATTACTTTGGCCTTATTCAGATTAACTTATTCTACCTTTTTGCTAGAATATGTCTAACCCACCTTAACCCACCTTTTTGACCCTTAACTCACCTTTTCGGTGGAATACCTTTTTTATGCAACTAAAGAGGTTAGCGTGAATAAGGTCACCTTAATCCACCTTATTCTTCAATCAAAGAGGCCCTTAGTGAGGCCGCCCCCAGTAACATGCCAATTGTCTCCCTCTGCCCGTTGCCTGAGGAGCTCGCCTTGCAATCCGTATGTCAGGGCGTAGGTAGTTCGGCATGGCTCATGTAGGCATGCTCATCTATGTGTTATGCCTCTCATTTAAGAGTCCACTCGGTTCAAGGCATTATAAGAGTAGGTCATGATGACCTCCTCTAGGTATGCAAAGCAAGGTAAATCTGACCCAACGGTTACTCCTTTCATTCCTCTCTCCTCTCTGCCCTCCCATTTGCTCTCGAAGTCTCTTTGGCCTCTTTCTCTACCGATCATTTCTGTGTGCTAAATATCGAAGGATTCTCCGAGAGTATATCAATTCCCCCCCCCTCGAAAACTTCCCTTTCTCTATGCAGTAAGATTTAGTCGTCAATACTCGACTCCCTCCTCAGAGCTTCTCCACACACTTGCCGCTTTAAGGAGATCCGACACTCAATGCTCGCACTCTTGCTCTCTCGTAGAGAGAAGTTCCACCACTCCGGCCTCGACGCTCGGCATGTCAACCAATTATCTCTGTCCTCTATTGTCTCTAACTCCTTAGCTCGGTCCATCTTATAAATTCTAGTGTACCTTACTAAACCCTATAGCTAAAATGCAAATACATTCCTACACAGTTGATGTTCCATGAAATGTTGATATTTTTCATACACAACTAATATCATACTACATACTCTAGTTGCATTTATTTTTGACGAGAGCTGGTCCGCGTGGTCCAGGGAGTCAAAAAAACGTTCTTCTCTCTGACTCGCACGTTTCCTATGCCTGCAGGGAGCGGCATCGAGAATCCGAGATGCGCTTTGGAATCGGATATGTTCTTTCCAAGACCACCCTCTGATCACGCGAAGCAAATACCAAAATTCACAGGAAGTCCCGAGATGCACCCATCAGTGCAACGCCTTCTGGACTTACCGGGTTGTACCATCAGAATGATCTGCGCCTCGTCATGTGTTCGACACCTGGTCTGCTGAAGCAGGCGAATGTGCTGGACTCCAACGCGACCTTCTTATCTAGCATGCGTAGGCCGGGCATTGTTTCTTTCCCAAGAATATTTGTCAACTTTAACAGACGAAGAAAAGATTATTTAAGATATTCTATCATGACATCTGCCCACAGGAATCAAGCCGACGAGGACAAATCTTTGTTTAATTGAGCAATCAAACCGATAGTTAGTTTGCTTGTGCAGATGAAAGTACGTAAGCCGAACCTTGTAAGATAATCCATCCCATCTCTTTCTTCTGTGGGCTGTTAGCGTTGTCTTGTTTAATTAGTTGCCAGAGAAGAAATTATAGGAAGGAGCAGCAGCACTGGAGGAGAGAACAAAGAACTCTAAGTGGAGGGTCTTGTCAAGCAGCGAGACAGATGCGTTGCCGGCCCGTGCCCGACCGAAACAGCGACTCGCGAGATCCCCGATCGAAAGCGCAGGTCGTAAAGAGAAGGGTTGGAGTCGCGCGCTAGGGAGGGGTCTCCACGACGGCCGCAGCTTGTGGCACGTGCGGTGGCGCTGATTTGAAGCACGGCGACCACCACTACCACCACCACCACCGCCCCCCCTCCTCCTCTCGCTCCTCCACCACGAATATTATCACCACGGGCAACATCTATCCATGGGTCATCAAGCACGCCTCACCAGCCGTCCCCAATCGCGAGCCCACCACCACATGTGATCATGTTTCTCCCTTCGCTTCTGTCAATTTGGATCTCCTCCCCCACCCCACCCCACCCCACGCGCACCCCCAACCCCTACCTCCTACTTCATAGCTCCGATCATCTCCGCCTTTCCTCCTCCTCTTTCTTCGTTCCTTCCCCGTCTTGAGTCCGTCCATCCGTCTATCAGTGTCTTTTTAGATTAAATTCTCTCTGCTACCGCCACTGCTCGCCTTCCCTTCCCACCCGTCCATCCGATTTGACATGGGAAAAGAAAGCCACCAGACATGGCTTTTCTGCCTTTCTAGGTTTTGGGTCTATCTGGGTCGTCCCCATTTATGATCCTTCCCATCTTCCTCCGTCTCCCCGAGATCTGTTGAGATAATCGCCAAGTCGTCTGGTGATATCTTTGCTCCTCCTTTGAGAACCAACGACACTCTTGCGCTGCCGTGTGGTTTATGTTTGCTTGATTCTCTTTCCTAATTTTCCTCTTTTGCTTGGGAGTGTGCAATGGAGGACTTCTCCCACATGGGTGGCGGTGACAACACCAACCCAACCCCGAGAGGCAGCGTGATATATGCGTCGTCTTCCTCGTCACCGACAGCTCTGACGGCCGCGGTTGCACCGGGGGCCTCCGTGTACGGGAGGACCTGCAGCGCCACCGTGCCCATCATGCAGCAGCAACAGCAACAGCATCATCACTGCAGCAACAACAGCACCACCACCACCGCTAACTCCACCAGCAAGCACATCACCCTCAATCCCTTCCAACTCATCTCCGAAAACCCCTTTCCTCCGCCGTCTGTCAAGATGGAAGGCGGGTCATCCCAGCCGCAGCCGCAGCAGCACCCAGCTGCCGAGTTCTACTACGCGTTAGGGAGGCGGGGAGGAGGAGACGGGAGCCCTTCCACCAGCGATGTGGAGGCCATCAAGGCCAAGATCATCTCCCATCCCCAATACTCTAGCCTTCTAGAAGCCTACATGGACTGCCAAAAGGTGATTAACCCAAGAAATCGCATTTAATAGTGTGACCACTAGATGCTCGTTTGAAAATTTGGCGTGCCTAGTTGTGATTTATTTATATGCTAGCCAATAATCTAATCGAAAAGCGCAGGTAGGAGCTCCACCGGAGGTGGCGGCGAGGCTCACGGCTGTGGCCCGTGAGTTCGACGCTAGGCGGCGGGCTGCCATGGGCTGCCGCGACGTCCCGAGCGATCCCGAACTGGATCAGTTCATGGTGATGAAAACCATCTCCAACCCAAACATTCTAAGTTGGTTTCCGACCCAATTCGCCTTTCTTCCCTGATCTCGTGTCTGTTTCTCCGTTTCTAGGAGGCATACCATGATATGCTGGTGAAGTACCGGGAGGAACTTGCGAGGCCCCTGGAAGAGGCCATGGATTTCCTCAGGAGGGTGGAATCCCAGCTCAATACGCTCACAAATGGGTCTGCTCGCGTCTTCTCTGGTAACCAACCGCACAAACGACAGGAACAATACTTTGTTTAACTGCATCCTAGCCTTCATCATCTCCCCGATCTGTCCCGGTAGAAATTGCTGCAACCAGTAGCACTTATGATATATACTACTCAACATGGAGATGGACGGATGGAATGAATAAATGGTGAGTGTTTAAGGTTTGCATGACTGCCGGTTTCTGCCCAGAGGTGTACGGTGTGGTCGTGAGCCGGTAGACCACCGGAACTTCAGTACGTACACGCTTACGCGGAACACTCCCTGGTTTCACGGGAGCTGGATATGTTGACCATACATTCTGCTATCTACTGGAGGCTTTTACAAATATTAGATCAATAAAAAAGGTTAGAGAACTATAATATGCCTATATATGCCTGTGAGGTGGCAGTATGCTCTGAGACGTACGTACATATGTGGGTCTCTCTCTCTCTCTCTCTCTCTCTCTCTTCTCACCTTCATTCCAGTACCTTGTCCTTCGGCATTGCCACTAGCAATGTCGCTGCAGAAACGGGGACGGGCACGAGTTGGTCTCTGTAAGCTAGCTTCTTTGGTGTTGAATGGACGATGAGCACCTCTTCTCTTAGGGTTCCAAATAGAAGCCGAGGCACTACAGGTAAAATAAAAGCCCAGACTACGTCGAGAACAATTGTGGATCATTAATGTAATCCGTTATCAACACCACAGTGCATCACCATGTTCCTCACTGCATCATATTTCTCAGTTGATATGATGGCTCTTAGTGTGTAGAACATAGGATTTTTGCTTTTCTCACTCCCTGTCTAGATGCTTCCTATTCTACCGTTTTGGCGGTATATAGGGAAACATGTTCGTGCATCTTACCTCACTAATCCAAACCCTATCTTCCTCTGCATTAGGTGGCATATGACGCTATGGTAAAGTATAAATGCAACTTTGTCTCTTTGTATTTCCATCCATCGCCATCCATGTGTAAGTGTATATTACATCTCAATAATATTATAGCCCGGCATTTATAGTGCATCTATTAAGTAAGCTGCACACGTGAAACTACCTGGAATGAAGAAATCTGTGACCAGGTTTCTGTTCTTATCTCTCGTACGCATGTAAAAGTAGTGTACAAAAAACCCAGGAAAGCACTTTGGCGAAGAAATAGGGGCTCCCGCAATCCTTGAAACAGTGACTCATGCACGAGAAACAGGCCTGGTGTAATCACTGAATGCAGAATCTTTTTTTTTTTTTGCTGAAAGTTCTCTGTTTCGTTTTCATTTTAAAAGTTGTTTCGGGAAGATGGCCTAGATGGTAAGTTATAACATAGTTTGCTTGGGTTGCTATATTGAGGCCTAGCTACACAAAAGTCTGACCTGATTTGAGCACCTGTAGCATTGTTTACGCAGTCATAGAAGCTAGAACTCCCTAGTCTCTAGAGAACTTATGCTGTTTTCCTGTTTACTGTTTAGTACCTCTTGATGTGAGCAATTTCTGCATTCTTATTTTGATATTCTTCTCCAGTATTATTGCGTATATGCAGTTCTGTGGGATTTTTTGTAACCAAGGTTGAAAAAGAGAGGAAAGAGCAACCGTATAATCTTGGGAACTTCTTAAATTTGACAACTTAAAGACCACCAGGATATGAATGACTGGCAGTAAAAGTGAATGGTCCCATGATCCCTTTGTGTTATCGGAACTCTGTGAAGAAGTATGAACATCGAAGTGGATCCATGTCAACTTGTTGTTTGCATTCTCTTTTGAAGTTCTTTGTTTTAAATAACTTTTATAAACTAAGTGTGGAAAGCATAGGGTAAAACAAAGGAGGAAATGGCGGTGCTTTTAATTGTCGCTATACGGCTGTTATACAGTTTTTGTGGTGCTACTTTTTAAGTTTATTTTGGAAGAAAACAGTTCTCAGGATATTCATGCACATCGTAACTGCTCCAATAAATTAACTACTTAAGATTTCTGGCAACAACAACTATCGGAGGAAATTTTAGGTATAACTTGGTTGAACAGGCTTTCATCAAATCATAGGTTTCTTGGTCACCCTTTAGTTTATCCTCTGTATACAATCCAGGCAACTAAAACTTTTCAGCAACTCTTCTAGATTATTGATCAAGTTCACTGTTATAGTTTCGTCAAAATCTTGCAAAAAGCAGTCTTTTTGGATGCTAGAAAATGGATGTTGGATTATTGCATCTGATGGATTTAAGGGTTATTTTTTCTTCTTTTGTTTACAATGGACTTGCGGCATCCTAATTATTTTTTTATTGATGGTGTGTATTTGCATCTTTATTTTAACCGGTGCTTAGTTTTATGTTTTTTGGGCAACACCTCTAATAAAAACAGCACATTCTTAGAAGAAAACTTGATATATTATTGACTCAATGTAGTTTTGTGTTGAAGGTTTGAAGTTATGGAACACACTTAAGAGGGGGGTAAATTGGGTGTTGACATGTTTTTAATGTCCAATACAAAACACACAATTGACAACTACAAAGAAGAGAGGTAGGAGAGAGTCAATCACACAAAGAGACAATGTAATTTTTATAGAGGTTTAGTATGACAAGGTGCTGATCTACGTCCTCTCTCTAAGATCTCTCGGCTATTCACTATTAGAAAATCTAGTAAACCACATGCTAAATATGAAGGTGCTGGTTTACCTATCGCATGCACACACGTGTCTTGGCACACACATTCTTAGAGTAGGGCACTCAAACACTCTCTCTCTCTCTCTCTCTCTCACACACACACACACACACACACACACACACACACACACACACACACACCCCACAAGAACAAAAGTTTTATTCAAATGAAGAGAGCAAATCTGATAGTAGATCGCCGATTGTGAGTTTCTTGAGTCGTCCTTCAAGTTCGGGCACACTAAGGAGGCTTCAAGACTTGAAGAAACTAGGCGAAATATGGTGAAAAATAGAGCAGTAGTAGTCTCCACGAATTTTCAGCACCCAGCCACCTTTAATCCTTTGAATAGGATGTATTTATAATGTTAGGACATCTTAGGGTTCTCTTAGAAGAGTTTAGGAAGTCTCTAGCCCAGGGAACGGTCGAGATCTTCTGAGGAAATCAAGTAGAAGATCATCCAGATTCATCCAGATCCGCAACGGATTCGCAGGTTTTCAGCAAGGTGCCGATATTTTTTTGCAAGAGTTCTGTCACTCAGAAATTAGACTCAGACAACGTTCGGACTGTGTCGACACTATCAATGAAACTCGATTGTCTGAATCTGTTGACTTTGAATCATCATACCTTTCAACACGCCCACTGAAAATATGATGATCTTGGGCTCGTTGTGAAGAGTTAAGTTACCACAATACATTACTTTCAACCCTCATCATGAAATACAACAAAAGTCTAATTAGATTTTCCGTCAAAGATCAGTATTAAGTCATTTTGACACTTAGATAATTTTTCAAAAATGACCTGTTTACTGCACATTCACTTGGAAATTTAGTCCAATATGAATGGACTTTGGAATCATAAGAACATGGAGGGATCACAACATGTATGTTGGAAAGAACCACAATGGCCAAGAGAATAGTCAAATTCCTACTGATTTGCCAAAGTTGTTCGCTCTTTGAAAGCAATCTGATGTAAGGTCTAATTTTTTCAAGAAATAGTCTTAGGTATGAGCAGACCACTCTGTGCTTTGGAGGTCCAGCATAAGATTGATCGATTGAATTTTACAACTGCCAAGGAGTTAGAGAAAAGGACAGCCTGGCAGTCACTTGTGTTTAAGGGCATGCTTAGAACTACTTCGACTTGAAATCACTTTTGGGCTTCCTCTAATTTCAGTCTAATTAATTTCAGAGTGGGATTTTTACCATGAAAGCAATTCGTATGATTGTTTCTCTACCAATCCAAATCTCCAAGTTGGAGTCTTCTTAAATTTGAGCCAGGTTGCTGTTATGAGGGAGGGATTGCTTGTGTTGTTTGTCCAAAGCTTGTTAGCTTGTTCTTGTCCGCTTTTCCTTTTCATGTTGAATGTGGAAGCGAATAGTGGCATCAAAAGTTAAACAGTAAACATCGACTATTTATCGGCATAATCAAATAATTTACTGAAAAGAATTGTATAATATTCAGAAAAGAATAATCAATAGGTTTAGTAATAGTTGGCGTATCTTGAATAATTTTCCTGCTGTAATTAATATATATCCTCTCCTCTCATATTTTTCTTATTCTTGGTCTGTTGCACAAAATAAGGGAAGGCGAGAGCATCAGATAGAAGGTTATTTGCTAGAATGGTTCTATTGATTGTTATTTTCAGATCTCTGATATCTCTCCTTGAATCGTCATATACAGGCCATGACAGTCTTGCCCTGATTTCTCACCCTTAATATGAGAAAACAATATGGTCTATGGCATGCAGCTTGCTCTTTGGCTGGATTGTCAGCTGAGGGTTCCTTTTCCTTTAACTGTGAAACAGATGCAAAAATATGTTTAGACAATATAGGCAGCCTTTTCGTCTGAAATGGCTTTTAAATAAAATAAAGAAATCTTGTCGCGTAGCCATTTAGGGATTTCATTATATCCTCTCTTATTAAATTTTCTTAAGTAAAACCTGTTTTCCCTTTCTTATTGACATATTTTTGAACTGTGAAAACTATTTGTTTTCCTTCCACTAGTTCACATGATTCCTTCTGATATGGTAGAAGGATTTGATGTTAACTACTGTAAGGTTGTAATGATATCCTTGCAGTAACAAGTGAAATTTTATACACACAATCTAATTCTCGTAGGGACATTATTTCATTCTTAGTTTAAAGTTGTGAACTATTGAGTGTATCTATATGGTCCCTCTCTTCAACTATATAGCTTGTTGTTCAAAAGATTTTTCTCATTTTCACCAGGCCATAAGCCCTGAAATGGTTTTGTTCAGCATTATGCATGTTTTGTTACCTGCAGGGAGTAAAGCACATGGAGCATCAAAGAGGCCTTTTGATGTCTCTGAAACTAGTTAACCTGTGAATGTCTGAATGAAACAAGAAATTTGTGAATTTGTTCCTGTCTCCCTTGATTATCCTATTCTTGAGACATTGTAAATTGAAAGCTTATGTTTATCGCGATGTTGCCTCATTTGAATGTTTTTGATGATCCAACATGTTTACTCTCCAACAATATGGGCACAAGAAATGTAATCTATGCATGCTATCATCCAATAGAATGTATTTTTGAGTTGGTGTAATACCTAGAAACCCTTTTTCGATATGAATTTTTAAACTACATCAGTTGCATTAATAGAATTGTGGTTATATTGTGTTTGACATGGTTGAATATAGATGAGTAATGGTGCTGTTTGATTTATTTATTTATTTATTTATTTATTTTTTACCACAAAGAGACGGCCATGCAACCATTTAAAATTTATCCACCATCTTATCCTAATGATTACATAACAGAATGTCATTATGTAGGGTATACAAGCTTATGTGTTTCATTATTTCCCCACTTGTATGCTGTTAAGTGTCATCAATACTCCCACGCTTGTCGAATGAGTGCCTATAGTTTTTCTGAAAACCTCAATGGTAATGATGTTTGGGAGAAAGTTGGAGCTCAGTCGGGCCAGAAAGAAGATGGGGAATTTGTCGATTCGTCATTCTAGAAGAAAAGTTCTCTGTTGTGCTCTGCTAGACTCTGCGTAGCACATGCCTATCTTAGTCTATGTTAAAATTTGAGATAAGACAAATAATTGTAAGAAATGAAATCTAGCTGTTATACACAAACTCTGGGAACCTGCTTCCTGTGTTATTCCAAAAGTTGTATGCGGGGAAAATCAGACTATACTTTATGCCAGTTATAGTCTGGAAGTCTGGAAGACCTACAGCAAGTGATGTGCAGAGTCACATATCTGCTTTGTGTCGAGGGCATTATGGTCCTTTGATGGCTCATTGGAATCCCAACATAAAAGGGAAGACAAATGAGATTGTATGGAGGGATTTGCCTTTGCAATATCCAATAGGTCCTTGGATGATATGTTCAGATCATTCTTATAAAATCGTAACTTCTCCACGATGTAAGCAAATGCTGTCCAAGAACATGTTGCGGTGCACTTGGACTGGCACTTTTCTATTTAGAAATTGGTGCACTTGAACTAGCAGTTTTCTATGTTGAAATTGTTCTCTCCCTGTCAGTTGGGGGTATTGACACCCCTCAGTTGGGGGTTTTGACACGGTCGAGGTCGGAGACCTTTGTGTTTGTTTGGTTATAGTACAAATTAATATGTTTCAGGATGTCAAATTCCTTGGAATTTGATGTTACCCTAACTATCCATGAGAAGGAAGTGGGCATACATGTGTACCTGCATTTTTTCCCTGCGGACACATGCATGGAACCACTATCAAACCTACTTCTGTCCTTTTCTTTAACATGAACATGAGCTGGTCAATGTGATTAAAACCTTGACAGATATTTCTTTTCTTCTTTTTGGATAGTTCTGCCTGAAATTAAGATATAATCTCAAGCATTATTCAGGAGGTCAATATTACTGTAATGAGGATATTTGGTATTCTGGTCGTTGATTTCATTGTATTTATGCTGAGAAAGTGTTAATTAGTTGGTGTCTATTAATCGGTACTGCTGTAGAAATTAAAACTGTCTCTTAGTTGTCAAATATGTTTTAATTTGAAAAATTTGCATCAACTGCATCATTTCTACAGTGAGCACTTGTTTACTTATTTAATCCTTAACCTATCCTGTCTCGGGTTTTTTCATTCCCTTTTTCTTTTCTGCCAAGGGTATGTTTGTTTGGCGAAACTTTTTATTGGAGGCCACTTTTTTCTTTCCACTTTCGACATGAAAAATAAAAATCAAGATTGGCCGTAACTAATTTTGGGTAGTTACAGCCTCAGTTTTTTGCCCCATCAAGGAAGACATAATTTAGAGCTTCTGGTTGGAATGCTAGAAACAACCCTTAGAACCGTATAAATGGCTTCTAAGGTGTAAAGCATGTGGAAGCCCAAAAATGATTCCAATTGGAAGCTGTGCCAAGCGTCGCCTTCTTAGCTTTGAATTGCTTTTTTCCATTAATTTTTGTTTCAGGGTGACTGCTTTGCATCAGTTTTCTAGTTTTCTTAAGTCTTATAGAAAATGATTTGTTGACTTGGCATGTTGACATTGTCGGTTGGTAATTTGTACTGGAACTTGAGGGCAAGTAAATCAATTTTGCTTTCAGCTACCTCTTGTCCAGTTGATTATTTTCCTTGCTTTTTTCCATGGAGAAAGGGTGCTCATTCTCTTCGCTAGTGCTCATATTCTGTATCTGAATCAATGATGATAATGTATATTCTTGAGATGAACTGTTATACGTCTGTTGACTACCTCTAGTAGCAGAAATTTGTTGGCTGAATGATTTTGCCTTCATTTTAACTTTGGCTTGACCAAATGTCTGTTGCTGAGCTGCCTCTTGTCATATGTTCTTTCATGAGCCTTTTTTATGAATGTTTATTAAGTAAAAGTTACTTGTATGAATCAAACAGGTATGAAATAGATTTCTGAGGCACCCCTGTGGCAGCTTTGACGTAGTTTTGATTATTATCTATTTTTTCCTTGCACTTTTCTTCAAAAGTTGTTGAACTGGAATATGTTAGTGTCTGGCAATTGCAGATATAGTAAGCATTTGAAAAGGAAAGAAATGACAGAGAGAGAGAGTCTGATGTGGGATCTAACATGCCAACTTACTTTAGCAAGTAGTTTTTCTCCTTTGTTATCAATTATAATATATTTTATTTGCCGACTATTTGAAGAAAAGTTCTTGTGTTTGGTTTTTTGGTGCCAAAGCTATGCCGAAATCACAAACTTTTTGCCCATGAAAGCACAGCGTAGCCACTGTATTGCTGATTTCCGTCAAACCCAGATGATACAATGATGTCCCTTTGCTTTAGTCTAGATTTCATCCATCCTTAATTCCTTCTGGAGTAGAAGGTTTATCATCTTCTCTGATACACATTCTGGCTCCGGAGTTGAAAGTTTGATATTGTAATTTGTATTTTATCAAGAAGCGGAACTTTATCATCCTTAGTGGATTAGTAGATTTTTGAAGTTATTTAACCACGTAGTGGTATACTTACATTCGCCCTTACTCTCTTATATCGAAATCCACTTAGTTTGAGAGTATATCGTTGTTTACGGCGCACTGTCAGGGTTTGTGGCACATATGTATTTGTGGTCACCTATGTGCCATTGTGAGATGAGGTCGACCCAAGTTGGCGATATCTTTCACCGTCAAGAAGCACATTTTTGAGGAAACAAAGGTGATGTAAAATGCTTAGAGAGAGTATGATTTTTCTTCACTGAAAGGGTGCCTTGGCCCCAGAAAATGAAATGCCTCCTGACCTGACCGGTCATGGAGATTGGTGTCTGCCCTTCTCCTAATTATTATTATTTTCTTGGACTAACTTTGGTGGGTCTATGATGAAGTCTAAGCTCTCCGTTGTTCATATGTAGTTGCTTGATATTTCTATTCATCTTCATACTGGCAGATGAAAAGTGTGAGGGTGTTGGTTCCTCGGAGGAGGATCAAGATACCAGTGTTGGAGAGACTAAGCTTCCGGAGATTGACCCACGTGCCGAGGACCGTGAGCTTAAGCACCACCTTCTGAAGAAATACGGCGGGTACTTGAGCAGCCTCAAGCAGGAGTTCTCCAAGAAGAAGAAGAAGGGAAAACTGCCCAAAGAAGCCAGACAGAAGCTGCTGAACTGGTGGGAGGTGCACTACAAGTGGCCGTACCCGTCGGTATGTTTGATGCTCCAAAGGGACTTGAATGCTGTGAATAGATCTCGTGGATAAACGTCTCTCCGGAACTCATTTTATTCGATTATCAAACCGGGTTTTATCGGCTTTGTCATTGGTGTGTTACGTTAACAAAGATCTCGTACCAATGGCTTTTGAAATTTCGGTGTTCTGATTAGTTCCAAATGTAGGACATTTGAAATGTTGCGTTGCATGTGTCTGATAAAGACCTCTCTACTTTCCCATAAACTTGAGCAGGAGTCAGAGAAGGTTGCCTTGGCGGAGTCGACGGGCCTCGACCAGAAACAGATCAACAACTGGTTCATCAACCAAAGGAAGCGCCACTGGAAGCCGTCGGAGGACATGCAGTTCGTGGTCATGGACGGCTTCCACCCTCAGAACGCCGCAGCCGCTCTCTACATGGATGGGCACTTCCTTGGCGACAGTATGTACCGCCTCGGCCCTTGACCCGTCCATCTATGTCTGTAAAGATCTAAGTGCCTTCAGGTGGCCGTGTGCCTTTCTAGAGGTTGATAGAATGTTTATCTCTGCATGGTAATATCATGCTGAAGCAACACGGTAGTGTTATATTTTCTGCTAGGAGTCTTGCCACAGGTGTTACTTGATGTTTAATCTGCCTGGTAATGTCATATGCTGAAGGTAATGTCATATGCTGAAGCAACCAGGTAGTGTTACTTTCTGTTGTGAGTCTGGAACGAGTGTTACGCTTATTTGCTGTAGTTAAAAACAGATTAATGGCATCATTTCCTTCGCTATTGTTCTGGTTAACTGTTTTGATGTTTCCTCTCCTGCGACTCCAACGTGGCTTGGAATTCTACGTGAGCATCGCAGGATGCGGTCCTTGAGTAAGCAGACATGGCTGTCTAGCCAAACTCCATCTTGGAGCCCTTTCAAATATGGTTAATTTCCCATCGAGTATATTCCTTATTTGATATAATCCTGGCATTTCTTGCATCGAACTCTTGTTTGACAACGTAAACGGTATAACAAGCAAGGCGGCTAATGGTTTGGTCTTAAGCGTCGGGCATTGAAGTTTTTAACGTTTCTTTTCTTCTGACGTCATTGTTTAAGGGCTGTTAGAATATTCTAGCATTTGAAACAGTTTAAAATAGAATGTGTTTATATCAGTGAAGTTCAATATCTTAAAATTTAGAGTTTGGCGGTTTAATCTAATCTAATAAAAGTTAGTATGATACGAGAGTTCATGGTTATGATTTGAGGTTGCACATCATGTGTTTACTATGGTCAGCGTGATAGTTTAATTCGATACGTAGACGTGGTAGCGTTTATATGTTAGTGAATTATTCTTTTCTTAATATCGTAAGGGCCATGTTATTGAGATAAGATAATACGAATATGTTACCCGGGATGAGAGTGTGTGGAGTCTATCGGCGTATCTCACGCACAACTCTTTTACTCGGGGTCGAATATCTCATTCTACGGATAGAGAGGTCGAATGTGTTATCCTATCTAATTAACAAACAAGACCTAAAGTGCGTTATCCTATCTAATTAACAAACAAGACCTAAAGAAATTCAATAAATTTTTATATGATCATTTTGATCATCGAGTGGAGTTAGGGTTGAACATGTCATTCGATCTCTCTCACTCGAATAATCCGTCTGACATTTTTGCCGGTTTGACCCGCGTCCATCTGGGTTTTTACCGAAGCTGGTTTAAGGCAAACACGGTGAATATATATACATATACCGCGTCCATCTGGGTTTACCAAAGCCGGTTAATTAATGCAGACCCGTGAATATGCGAGGCAACCGGCGAATAAGTCACCCTGGATCCGCCTATTAATTAGTTTGAGTTTGATCAAAGGCGGCCTAAGTAAATGCAATGACTGGGCAATGGTTATCTGAAGTATTTCTCCAACTTCTATAATATGATGCGTATTCCATTGATTGTTATCACATCACTTGATTTCTTCTACTGTCCACTGCTGTGTACGTAGACTTTCCATGCACGTCCGTTAGTATTTTAAACATTTCTGTATATACGTTTCAAGTTAACCAAACAATAATACCCAATTTAATATGTATGGTCTTGTCGATAGTTTTAGTTTTTGTGTCATGAAGTTCGATGCTGTAAAAACTGAAAAAGGTATGCATGTGTCATGGAAGAAACAAGCGTACGTATTTTTTCTGCAACAAACAATGCGTCATTTCAAACTGAAACAAGTAGACAACCATTTGACTCGCCATATTTTGGAGTTAAGCTTGTAAGTATTTTTATTGTTGCAATATTTATGGGACAAGTCGTCTCGTTTAAACTCTGCCTTGTCGCTCGTCTTCACTTCAGCGCACCACTCGAATCTCCTCAACGTATCGCGGGGCTCGGTAAATGTATGGCCTGTGTTTGGGGCACCTCGGTTGGGTGGTGGCGCATCTGATTACAATCTCTCCCGAGTTGTAGGGGGCAACGAGGAGGGTAAAATCAGTTTGACTCATTTATGACTCATCTTCGTCAAA
Source organism: Amorphophallus konjac (assembly GCA_022559845.1). NCBI lineage: Eukaryota > Viridiplantae > Streptophyta > Magnoliopsida > Alismatales > Araceae > Amorphophallus > Amorphophallus konjac. The sequence goes on along the minus strand of CM040122.1, from coordinate 474,122,750 downwards.
CTCAATTTGACTCACGGTCCACGATGCGTCTAACGGGTCTCGACAGCAGCTATCCACAACGGACAGTTCAGGACGAACGGTCCTTGGATTCGTCAGCGTGAAAGGTCTTGACCCAGGCGCAATGACCGCCGGAGGACTTTCCGACGATCGACCGTTACTCCCCGCGACGTTGGCCTCGATCTCACTAAGGGCGAGCATGCCCTACGGGCGCTGCAAGACTCACCAGGGAACCGGCGGACTCCGGGATAACAGTCCCTCAACGGAAAACTCTCACCACGATCGCGGGGAACGTTACTCCACCATTGGCGCCCTTTCCTGCTAAGGGATGGGCTCCCCCTCCAGGACAACCCCCTATACAAGAGACTTCGACGGAAGACACAGGAGTGAACTCCACCAAGAAACACCCAGAAAAATCGAAGAGAAACAGGCTAGAGAAAGCTATATGTCCTACTGCTACTAAGAGAGGTCCCGACTGTCCACTTGAGGAGAGAGGATCCCTTCCGAGCACTCATATCGTCCAGCGAGCACTCGTTGAGTGGTCACTTGCAACGGCGAGCACTCCTTAGGAAGGCCAGCACCTCTCCCAGACCTACTCAGACGACCTCCTTCTCCCTCTTTCTCGCCTACTCTCGTTCATTCTCTATTCGATTTAGCGCTGACTTAAGCATCGGAGGGTTGTCCCATGGGGTAACGCCCAGAGCTCCTTCTGAAGCCCTTCTTTCTAGTGTTTGCAGGCTTCCACGAGTGTCGGGCGATCTTCCCCGACAAATAAATAGAAAAGTGTGATACTAGCAACTATTTTTCCACCTCTACTTATAGCATTAGGGATGTAAATGGATAGGATTAGACTCAGGTGGATTAATACTATATCTTGATCGTAAAAAAATTATAAATATCATAATCAGGTAGTATTTTGTTATTGAGTATGAATACAAGTATATTTATCACGGGTAAAGATATATTGACAGATATCTGTATCCGTCTAAAAAAAATGAGTTCACTTCCACATCAAAGTGAGTTCACATCCACGTCAAAGAAAATGTGGGATTAATGAAATGTGGGAAAAGATAAGTCCGGTAAATTCTTTCCTTCCCAAAATAATTTTTACATTTTATAAAAATATCTTAAATTTTTTGTCAAATTCACGTACCTATAAAAAAATAGACAACGGATTAAATTCATGTCAAAATCATAGGTACAACATACACATTGAGTTATTAATAACGAATTTAGATCGGATATAGATTCAAGTAGTGCACTAAATCTAAATCCGATCTGAATATGAAATAATTTTTTTAAAAATATTCAAATCTAAATCTATATTTATTTATCCAGATATTACCCGATCTATCATAGGTCGGGTGAAACGGATAACGAGTTTATAGATATTTTAAATATCACTAGACAATAGGTGCAGGTCACTTCCCTGAGGTGTTGGGAGGCCTATCATAGAGCACTGCTACAATTGGACTCGCGTCTTCCGTTTCCCTCCCTGATATCTCTTGATAAAAAAAAAGAAAAGAAAAAATATGTCATGTCATCGTCAAGCATACTGGAGTCGTTCAATCGCTGGCGCATGGGCGAGTTGGGTGGTCGCATTTGTGTTGTCACGGGTCATTAATATAGAAAAGTTTCACAATATTATTTTAAAGAAATATGTAACCTGTTACATGCATAAATATAAAATTGTCGATTGCATATATATTCTAATTAATATTTTTTTATTATCATGTATGCTCTCATAATAATAACTCCATTTCATCATCATATATGCCTCTGTCTTCGATTACTTATCATTTGTTTAATTTAATTTTGGATAGATTAAGAATAGAACAAGACTAATCTGTCTTTAGTTTTCTTACATAATTAAGATAATTACACATAAATCTTTACAATATTTCATATTATCTTATATATCCCTTTAAAACCTCATATTTCACATGTTCATTGGAATATTCTATTACAAATTTTCTTAAGATTTTTTACATGACAATTGTTATTAAATGAGAATTTATAAAAAAAATATTTCTACAAATATATTAGTATGCATATCACTGTGCAAATTTGAACTGTGTAAAAATATCATATTTATTTACGGGCATATCATTTATTTATTTAAAAATTTATAAAAATATTACGTTTAAATGACATTTATATACTATTTGAATTGATCAAGTGATATGTCCGCTAATATATTTATAAGAATAAATTTTTTTATAAATTTATTTTTAATAATAATTTTTATGTAAAAATCTCTATTTCTTAATCTGAATGTATATACGATACTATCAAAAATATGAGGGTGTAGAATAGAGTACTCAAGATTCTAGGATATATATAAAATATCCTTTAAAATGTGTTAGTTAGTGGCGCTTACAGGGCGCTTGTTCTTCGGGAGTACTTGTGGGATCCCCAGCCTCTTTTTATAAGAAAAAACTCTCTGTGCAATCTAGACATGCGAAAATTACTTTGCCTTTATTGGTTAATTAGACATTTAATATTTAAACGGTTATTTACAAACATATTCTCTCCGTCGGAGTGTTTGTGGAACTATCATTAATGTTCTTCTTCTGTTTTAATAGCAATCTCTTTGAATTAAAATGCTAAAAAAATAATTCTATGCCCACTACTTGTTTAGTTTGCAACCAACCATATTCTTGTCTGTAATATTCATCCCTTGCATGAGAATATGTCGATAAAACGAAGTATTTTGACTGGTATATCACGTCAAGGAGAACAAAGGAGAGTTAGATAATTAGGGAAAATAGTTTTTAAAATAAATGAGAGATTTTTAAAACATTTTTATAAATCCAAATCAAAATTAACTAGGGTTAAATAAGTAATTTATCAGAATGGTAACAGGGGTAACAAAGGGGGACTACCGGGGCATTTATGTAAATATCTTATTATAGTGAGACTACCAAAAGTAATATGAAAATTCAGAAAGAGGGTACATATTGAAAACCTCATAATCAAATGATGATACTTTGTGTATTCTCATGAATCACAAAATCGTAGATATAAAATTTTGATCTCAAAAAAAAAAACCGAAACCCTAATAGTGAATCTCACTTCTTTTGGTTCCCCGACATGCAATTGGCATGCGCGCTCTCTGTCGTCCAAATGGTAGAAGTTGATGACGACGCACTTCTAGAAAAAGCCGAAAACCACCTGTCTGTGGGAGGTAGGAGCCTCGCACAAAGGGCTTCTGCTTGCACACCGTCAGGAAGTCCTTCCCATCTGAAGCTACAGTGACGCGAGCGTGGGGACGGCAGGCCGTGCATGTGTGCGAAGCTGCCCGGTCGTCCCTCCATGTGCATGGGCGGGCAAAGAGCTCTAATGGCCGGCCTTGCACATGATGGGCGTGAACTCCGTGAAGCTGAGGACACCGGTTCCGTCGGTGTCGGCCTCCTTCATCATCCCGACGAGCTCGTGGAAGGTGAGAGGGTGGCCGATCCTGGCCATGGAGCGGGCGGGCTCGGCCATGGTGATGTACCCGTCACCGTCGCGTTCGAGGGACTGGAACAGCTTGCCCCATGAGCCGCGCTCCATGTCGACGAGCTGCATCCGCCCCATCACGAGGGGGATGATGGCGGCGGCGAGCTCGACCATCCTGTTTCCGTTGGAGTTCACATTGGACGTTACAGGAGGGTGGCAAATCTGGGCGGCGCCATGTGAACATCTCTCTCTCTCTCTCTCTCTATGAGCTCTTCCCTCCTCCTCTTTCCTATCTTCACACCTAATTCTGTTCTTGACCTTCAGGTGTCGTCTTCAATTCTACATTCTTTTTACCACGAATTATAATAATGTTATAGCAAAATTAATTATATTTTAATACATATGGCATTGGAGTGGGCAAAGATCTAGACAAAGAAAGGCGTATGAGGTTAATTAATGGAGGGGCAGGATATGATTATATAATCAATGTAGGAGGCAAATAGCAATGAGGGAGAGGAGAAAGGAATTCTTATGAGGGAGCATATATCATCCGGCCATTTTGGGTGTCCAAGTTCAGGAATGAGAATCATCATAGCTTGATTTGTTCCAACTCACATGAGATCATTCCTTCAATTTTGTAGAAAATCTTGCAATTAATTTGTCCAAACCCTTTCAGTAGACTTCGTACATTTTCTATAATCAAGGAATTCTCATTTGATTTATGTAAATTTCTGCTTCCATTCGACCCACTTTGTCCATTTCTAATTTCATGTTCGCAGGGATACAACTCTGTCAACTCCCAGAGCTCCGCGTTATTCTCAGGGACATGCACTACAAGTGTTCTCCATCAACCATGCCCGCCTATTAACTAGGGATGTCAATGGTTAGCGCTCAGGTCGGATTTAGGTCGGCTAAGTTTAGACTCAATTCATCAATTTTAAAGACGAAGTATGATCTAAACTTGGGCTATATCGGGCCGGATCCAACTTTTTCAAAAACTCGACTTTGATCCGGCCTGACTCCACTTGACAAATTAAATAATAAATACTAATAAATATATATATAAATATAAAATTTATAAGCTCGTTAAATTAATTAGAGTTTTAAAGTTTTAATTAAATAAAATAGAATATTGTAAGTTTTAAATTAAATAAAATAAAAAAATTGAAAGAAGAAAAAAATAGGCATGGATAACTTACGGGTCAAACTCAAAGTCTAGACTCGACTCGCGAGTCTTGTCGGCTAGAGCATTTAAATCTGACGTCTAAGAATTCACAAGTCGAAAAGGGCCCGGCGACCCAATCTAGCTAAATCGGGTTAGACCCGTGGGCCCCGTCAGAACTGGCCCAGCCCATTAAGTACTTCCAACTATCATGCCATCATTGCCATCCCGCACTAAAAAAAAATCGTCGGAAATAGTAATAGCAATATTACATATTGTCTTTTATTGTGAACATGTATATCGTGATGCTACTATGACGTAGTATAGCCAGGTAGAACATGTTCTGGATCAACTTATCGCAGTATCATATCAACATACCGAAATGTTGTCGTAACATAATTATCTGTTTAGGTTTCAATCCAATGAATGGAAGGCTCTCTCGAGTCTTCTCCGGAACCCGCGGTGGCCTCGCCGTCTACCGGAACCCTAACCCCCATCTTCCCCCGTCATCGTTGTACCCCCGATAGCTTCCTCGGTCGGTTCCCCAACATCTACTCCGAAAAGTTTCCCCCTTCTATTTCTCCCCTTCCCCTTTCTAGGTGCATCCGTCCCCGCTCCACAGAGATCCCCTCCATACTCCAGCCCTGGTGCCTCTCCCCACTTCTTCTCCGGTTTCTCCGCGGCCTGCGTCCCCTTTTCTCTATTTTCCCCACCTCCCGAGCCCCAACCCTAATCCGAACCCACGATCTCACCCCTTTCCTAACCCTAACCCCTCTTCCCGCTCCGCTAACCTATCCCTTCCCCTGTTAAGCCCCATCCCGTCAACCCCCCCCCCCCCCGCACCATCGCCCTCCCAGCTTTCCCCCTCTCGGCCCCCCCTCAAAACCCAAACCCAGAATCTCCCTCGTTTTCCTCTCCCCTAGTCTTCCCCCTTGATCATCCGTCCACTCGGAGCCCCTCCTCCACCCCCTCACCCTCTTTCCTCCCTTCGCTCCCCTTCCTCCCCCACCCTCAGGTCGTTGCCCTCCTGTCCTCAGCCTGCCCTCCGGCCAGCCCCCCTCCTGTGTCAGGTGGCCTACCCAGTGCAGCTGTCTCATGGCGGACCTTGAAGGCGAGGCGATGCAGGAAGACGATGAAGCAATCAGGCGTAGATTCAAGCAACTGATGGTCCGGGAGAAGTCCCAAGAAGTGATTGATGTATCAGAAGCCGCCCAAACAAGCCAAGACCGATGGAAGCATTCACTGGTGGTGAAGATTCTATCCAGATCAAAGCTCAGAGTCACGGGCCTGAAGGAGTGGATGGAGAACATCTGGAAACCTAAAGGTGAGTGGCAGATTATAGACTACCCAAATGATTCATATCTGGTCAGATTTTCGGATGCAAAAGAAGTTGATACTATCTGTAAGCGGTCTCCCTGGTTCTTTAAAAGAGACCTCATGCTTATCCAGAGAGGGGAAGCTTATCTGTCACCCACTCAATACTCCCTCACCACAGCCGACCTATGGGCCAGGATATATGACCTACCGGAGGAATTTCTAACCCCTCCGATCATCAAGAGGCTTGCGAGTCAGCTGGGGAAACCATATGATCCAATTCCTCGAGAGATTTCGTCATGGGGCTGGTTTTCTAGAATTAAAGTTGCGGTTCAGATAAGTAAACATTTACAGTCACAAATCCAAGTTAGGCTTCCGGATGACTCCCAAAGAACATTCCAAGTGGCCTATGAAAGGTTACCGTGGTTTTGTCATTATTGTGGTTGTCTGGATCATGACACAGAAAATTGCAAGGACCTAGAAGATCTAAAACAACACATTAAGCAGTCTTACTCTCCCCAGCTCAGGCAGGAGTTGATAGATATGATCGAGTTTGAATTTGGGGACTGGCTCAGAGTAAACTCCACCTCCCTCACAAAAGAATCCACCTGGCCAGGTACTCCACCAGCACAGCAACACAGAGGAGAAATCCCACTCACGGCTATCCACAGGGAGTCAGGGGGAATTCTTCCTTCACCAAGATGTCAAAGAGTTTTATTCCCCGAGTGGAACCCCCCGGACCCTGGGTCTAATAGGTTACTACCCCAGTCAAAAAAGGAGGCGTCTGGTAACACCCCCACTCTTGAACTCCCTCCACCATTACACCTCTCCCCCTCCACCCCAATCCCGCCAACATCCACAGAACTGATCACGACCACAACGAACCATCCAGGAACCAAGCCTCAGGATCCCTCTACCCCGAACCCAACTCCAGTCTCTCTTCCAACCCCCCAACCACATAACCCCCCTAGTTCCATACCCCCATCCTCACCCCCCCCCCACCTGCAACCTCCAGAAAGAATTCCTATCCCACCAAGTCATTACCCTCTCACTGCTACATCCACCATGTATGGCAAAAGAAAAGATGGCCCAGAGTTAACTGAGCTACAGGACAACCTACCAAAAAAGGCCAAACCCGAGCCCCCCACTGTACCCTAGATGCCATTCCATCCAGGAAAAACAACCACAGAACCCTCCCATAAAATCAGAACCAAAAACCCTAAACATGCTGCCCGAACCAAGGCCAGAGCCCCAGAAGTGCCCCCCTCAGAGAGGGCAGATCCACTAAAAGAAAAGGTCATTGCGGCTGACCTCAATAAGCCGCAAGGGGATAAATGAAAATACTTTCCTAGAATTGTCGGGGTGTTGGTGGGCACTCCACAATTCCCTACCTAAACCAAATAACCCACTCCCTCAAACGAGACATTTTATTTCTTTCTGAAACCAAAGCCCCTCCCAAAACCAACACCTCCTTTTTTGTAACCAGAAACATTGATAATTACTATGTCCAAGACCCGGAAGGCAGATCCGGGGGTCTATGGGTCTGGTGGAGCTCTCAGGTGCAAGCTCTTGTCACGAATGCAGCGACTAACTGGATTGTCCTGCAAATTGAAACCCCCCCCTCAAATGCCGTGGCTTCTTATCTGTATATACGCCCCGGCCAGAAAAGCCCACAGACAAGCTTTTTGGATTGAACTTGCTGCTTTCATCAAGGTCCAGACCCTTCCCATTTTGATCACTGGGGACATGAACTCAATTCTGGGGCAAGCTGATAAAGTAGGGGGTTGTCTTGTGAAACCCCAACAGGTCAAAGATTTTCAGAAGTTCCTCAATGACACAGGTCTGCTTGACTTGGGATACAATGGTCCCGCTTATACTTGGACTAATCGTAGGATGGCCAAATGGCACATCAAGGAAAGATTAGATAGATCCTTGGCTAATGTGGAATGAAGGCTGAATTTCCCGGAGGCAAAAGTCCATCATCTTCCTAGAATTGGCAGCGATCACAACCCTATATATACAAATTTGCTCAAAAGTAAAACCAGAAGAAGAGGCCAATTCAAGTTTGAAACCATGTGGACCCTCAAAAAGAGTTCGAAACTGTCATTCAGCACAGCTGGACCAACTCCACTCCCATACACCAATTAAAATTATCACCGGAAGACCCGTCAACTCCAAAACAGCATCCGGAATTGGAAGAAGAGCACCCTCAAAACCCCCAACATACAAGCTGAGGACATCAAGAAGGAGCTAGACCTCATTAGATCCCTCCCTCTCAACGAAGAGAATATTATGAAAGAAGCCAGCCTTGAAAGCCAGTTGGAGGAACAAATGAAGATGCAAGAGGAATACTGGAGACAAAGGGCCAAGGCCCACTGGGCTAAGGAGGGGGACCGTTGTACTAAATTCTTCCACACCAAAGTCCTGAACAGACAGAAGACAAACAACCTTTCCTGGATTAGGCTCCCAGATCACAGTTGGACGGGAGATCCCAAGGTTATCAAAAAAACTATCATTAGCCATTTCAAACACCTCTTCACATCCATATCTCCCAACCCCAACCAAATGACCTTTCCCCCCTCCTACAAAACCATTTCCCCCGCGGAGGACCTCCAATTCCACTCCCCCCCAGCAGAAATAGAAGAGGCCCTCACCTCTATGAACCCTAGGAAATCTCCAGGGCCAGACGATTTTCCTCCCTTTTTCTATCAAAAATACTGGCACATCCTCAAACAAGAATGCATTGAACTCATCACCTCCTTCTTTTGCAATCACAACCTTCCACCCACTATCAATCATACTCTCATCACCCTCATCCCCAAGAAACAGCCCCCGACTACCCCCTCTGATCTACGACCCATCAGCCTCTGTAACGTGCTCTACAAACTCATCACCAAAATCCTAGCTAATCGAATCAAGCCACTCCTCCACCAAGTCATTTCACATAACCAAAATGCTTTTGTTCCTAACAGGTACACTTCAGATTGCATTACTATTGTCCAGGAAATGATGCACTCTGTCAGATCCAAAAAAGGGAAGACGGGCTATTTTGGTCTTAAATTAGATATCAGCAGAGCTTATGACAGTATGGAATGGCCCTTTATAGATGCGGCTATGGAAAATATGGGCTTCTCATCTATCTCCAGAGAATTGGTTATGAAATGCATCAGTTCAGCCACCTATTCTGTCAATATTAATGGCGAACCGACTGGTTTCATCCGGCCAACACGTGGGATAAGACAAGGATGCCCCCTGTTGTAATATCCCGGACCTTTCGGATCCTTCTTCATGGGTCCCGGATCTAGTTTTCGGAGTGTCCGGCTCCGTTGTGTCCGAAATTTCGTTTCGGACATCTTTCGTGTTCGGATCGGCGCGATCCGGAGTCGTTTCGGAGGCCCGGAGGCGTTCCGCGGCTTTTTTCCGCGTGTGTTTTCCGATTCCCGGTGTGTGTTTCGGCTTTTCTCTTCGGACGCTCGTTGCGGGTGAACCGGGCTGTTCACACGGACACGAGTGGTACCGTTGCGATCGGTGCGTTCCGAGGATCGCGGGGGTGTGATTTCCTAATTTTTGGAATTTTACGGATTTTCCGGGTTTTCTATAAAACCCTTTTTCTTTTCTCTCTCCCCCACCATCTTCTTCTTCCTCTCTTCTTCTTCCTCCTTCCTCCTCCACCGTGTCTCCCTCCCTCTCCCTCTCTTCCTCCCGGTTGGCCACGGCGAGCTCCCCTTCGGCTGCAGACGGCGGCGGGGCGACGGCGCGGTGACGTGGGCGGCGGCGAGGCGGTCGTGGGGGCGTGCGGCGAGCGTGGGAAGCTTAAGGAAGAACGAGGGTTTTCAAGCGTTCTTCGCGATTCGTGGACGATCCGGCGGAGCATTCGCTCCATTGAAGTAGGGTGACGTTCCCTAGCTCTTCGCCGTTCTTTTCCGTGGTTTGTAGGCCGCGGGGAGGCCGAGAGAGGCATGTTTGGGCGTTTTTGGGGTTTCTCCATGTTTTGGGGTGAGCCGCCCGATCTATGGTTTTAGCCCATGATTCTATGTTTTGGTGGCTTAGATGCATGCTAGGGGTCCCCAGGGGTCTCCCCCCTTGTTTTCCCCCTCTCCGGTGGAGGTACGGGGGCGTGGTTGGTGTTTTTGGGGTTTTCCCGCCGTAGCGTGCTCTGGGGCAAGCGACGGTCACTCCAGTGACCGTCACATGCTTGTAACGCCCCTAGAGGGGTGCGTTACTTCCCTAGGTGTTGGCCTTTGGGGTCGAGGGCTGTAACGGTCCTGCGACTGGCCGCCGTTTGCTAGTGACGCCCCTGGGCTGGGCCGTCACATGCTTTCGACCGTTGGGTTTTGACCGTTGGGGGTCAGGCCATGTAACGCACCGAGATAGGCGCGTTACATGCGTGTAACGCACTGGGGCAGGAGCGTTACTTCCTGTTGTCCCCCATGTGGATGGGCCAAGCGACGCACTGGGCCCAGCGCGTTACTTACAAGCAACGCGCTGGGGCAGGCGCGTCACTTCCCTTTCCATCCCGAGCGTGAGGGCCATGCGACGCGCTGGTCTAGGCGCGTCACATGCGAGTAACGCACTGAGCCCGACGCGTTGCTTGCAAGCGACGCGCCAGGGTAAGCGCGTTACTTTCCCTGTGGTTTTGGAGGGTGTGGGGCGCCGTGTGACGGCCTGTCTCAGGCGCGTTACTTTCAAGCGACGCACTGGAGCAGGCGCGTCACTTCCCCTACCCCTCTGGCCGTGTGACGGTCTGCCTTAGACCGCCATTTGTAAGTGACGGCCCTAGAGTGGACCGCCATTTGGCTGTGACGGTCCAGGGTCGGACCGCCACTTCCTGTGTTGCCCCATGAGGGTGGCAACCTCGCTTTTCTCCGACCGTGGTCTCCGTGCGACGGGACTAGTGCGTGGGGTGATTCCCACACGTTGTCGGGCTTGGGCGTTGTTTTCCGTGACTTGTGAGTCTACTCCTTCAGTGACCCTCCACTAGTCGTAGCCTACTAGTACGCGTGTGCTAGTCGCACCAGGGAGTGGTGTACGGGCTGACCTTTAGAGACGGTTTGTGGACCGGTTACCGTTGGGCCCCACGTCTTGCAGCCAGAGTCCGGCTGAGGGGAAAACCGGTCAGAGGGCCAGACCAGGGACGCGCGGTCTGTGTGTGCACACGTGGTTGGGGGCGGTTGGACCCACGTCGACGGGCGTGACCCCAGCTAGTCACTTGTTTGTGGTTACTTGTACGGTGTTTGCGCCTCGGGTAGGACCTACCATGTCAGGCGGTTCACCTGCGGTGCGGTGTAAGACGTCAGGGGACGCTACCGGCTGTGCTTCTAGTGGGTGGTACTCCTGTCGAGTACGGAGTGTCAGACTGTCAGTCGTGTGTTTCCGACCTTCGGGTTTTGACGGTTCGACCGTTGAGTTTCGGTCTTCTCGTACCGTGGCACGTGTGTCGGTTTGCGTGCCGTTAGGGTCTAGTTCTGTAGAGTACAGGGCTTTCCTTTCCGAGGTACCTTCCTACCGCTAAAGTAGTGGTTTCTCGTTTTACGAGGTAGGGTTCGAGTGATCCCTACTGAGTCTTGTTCCGAGACTCATTCCCTGCGTGTTTTCACCGTGTTTCAGGGGAGGCGCCACCTTCGGGGAGCGTGTCAGGAGCGCAGCGGAAGCGTGGTGCGGGTGCCCAGAGGTAGTGCCAGAGGTCAGAGCCGGGGGATGCCCCGTGTAGCTGTACTTTTCTTTCTTGTCACTGTACTAGTCGTGGACTACTGTTGCTGTTGTCGTTATTTTATTGTGGACCATGTAAAATGTTAATTCATCTCCTGCTTAATATCATAACTGTTTAATTTCTGCAATTATTTGTGATGCTTGTGTATTTTCCACACCATCCTTTTAACCCTTCCGAGTCTTCGGGCTCGTGGGTGGCGGTGCGAGTCTCGGGTTATCGGGCCTTCCCGGTAATCGGATTCTCGGGTCGTTACAGCTGGTATCAGAGCGCGGTTGTGGAATTACATGGGAATCATAGGTAATTGTATTGGTCCACTAGTCCACAACGATGATGTACATGTGACGCTGGCATGGGGCACCGCGTGTTTTATTCTGACCTTCCGTTTCTGTGTTTTCTGTCTTGTGCTTAAGGAGCGAGGATGGCGCCGAGGAGGAGTTCTCGCTCTCAGCAGGGGCAGTCGGCTGGAGGTCAGGAGATCCAGCAGGGGGTCCAGAGGGACCAGGAGGAGCATAGCAGAGTTCCGGGAGCTACCGAGGCCGCGGATGCTGCGAGGGCTCCGGGGGCCGAGGGTTTTCTCCGTGGCATGTACCATCTCATGGCTCAGCAGTTCGGCGGAGAGGCCGGTGAGGGCTCGTCAGTCAGGGGTGGGCCAGGCCGAGCAGTGAGGGATTTCATGCAGTTTCATCCACCTTACTTTAGCGGCCAGGCAGACCCTGATGCGGCTCGTGATTGGCTTGATGAGATGGAGCGGGTGTTCAGTTCTGCGAAGAGTGCTGTCGAGGACAGAGTGGTGTTGGCCTACAACCAGTTGCAGGGTACGGCTCGGAGGTGGTGGTCTTCCGAGTGGAAGACGTCCTTTCAGCTTCGTCCGCTTGAGCAGATCGAGTGGGATGACTTTGTCAGTGCTTTCGAGCGTACGTACTGTCCAGATGTTGTTGCTACGCAGCGGATGCGGGAGTTTCTGGAGCTGGTGCAGGGTGACATGTCCGTGTTGCAGTACAGGGCCCGATTTGTCGAGCTGGGTCGGTACGCACCTCATATCATGGAGCATGAGAGGGTGAGGACGACGCAGTTTGTGCAGGGCTTGAGGCTGGAGCTGAGGCACCATCTGATCGCGAATGGGGCCACTGATCTCGAGACGGCGTCTCGCGTTGCGATTTCCTTGGAGATGGATATGCAGAGGACTCGAGGACCGATCAGCCAGGGGCAGTCTGTGTCAGGTCGCAGCCAGCAGTCGGCGACTCAGCAGCAGGGTTTCTTTCAGTCTGCGTCGGGTGGTTCAGGAGTACCGGCATCGGCAGCTTCGGTGACAGGATCTGCGTCCTTTGGCACGAAGGTCAAAAAGTTCTTCAAGAGAGGGTTCGGCAAGAAGAAGTCCAGGGATCAGGGGCAGGCTTCATCGGGCAGTGTACAGCAGCCGTTTCCTTTGCAGCGACAGGGATCGGTGGGTGGATCGCGAGGACCTTGTCCACGGTGTAGTGGGACCCACCCAGGCAGGCAGTGCACGGCGCCGATCATCTGTTTTCGGTGTGACCAGCCAGGGCATATGGCGCGCGACTGTCCTCAGAGGCCGCCGCAGCAGCAGGTTTCCCAGCAGCAGCAGCAGCAGGGACAGTATCCGCCGCTACCCAGGTCAGTTAGTGTGGGAGGCAGGCAGAGAGCTCGTGGCCAGATCACGCACTTGACCAGGGCAGAGGCAGTAGCGTCGCAGCTCGTGGAAGGTACCGTTCAGATTTTGGGTTGTGCGGCTCGGGTTTTATTTGATTCTGGCGCGTCTCATTCGTTCATTTCGGAGGATTTCGCGTCGAGCGTCGAGGAGCCGGTGACCCAGTTGTCCTGTGATTTGGCTGTGGAGTTGCCTTCGGGTGACTTTATGGTCACTCCGTATTGCTTCGACCAGGTTCCGGTGTGGATCGATGGGCGGAGTATGCCAGGCAGGTTGTATGCGTTGCAGCTTCGGGATTACGACGTGATTCTAGGCATGGATTGGCTCGAGACTCATGGAGCGGTGGTGGATTGTGGGATGAAGAGGGTCTACTTCCAACATCCGAGCAAGAGGACCTTCTATTTCCAAGGTATCCGTTCCGCCTCTTCTCGATTTCTTATCTCTGCTATTCGAGCCCGTCGATTGCTTGATTCAGGTTGTCAGGGTTTTCTCGCGTCTGTGGTTGTGTCTGACCGGATGGAGCCGAATGTCGAGGACATTGCGGTGGTGTGCGAGTTTCCCGATGTCTTTCCTGAGGAGTTGCCTGGATTACCTCCCCAGCGGGAGATCGATTTCGTGATCGAGGTTGTACCTGGTACGGGACCTTTGGCGAAGGCTCCCTACCGTATGGCCCCCGCGGAGTTGAGGGAGTTGAGGGCGCAGTTGCAGGAGCTGTTGGCCAAGGGGTATATTCGTCCGAGCTTTTCCCCTTGGGGTGCGCCCGTGTTGTTTGTGAAGAAGAAGGACGGTAGTCTGCGGCTATGCATTGACTATCGACAGCTGAATGAAGTGACCATTAAGAACAAGTATCCATTGCCGCGGATTGATGACTTGTTCGACCAGCTGCAGTCCGCGCGAGTGTTCTCGCGGATTGATTTGCGGTCCGGTTACTATCAGCTGAGAATTCGCGAGTCCGATGTGGAGAAGACTGCGTTCAGTACGAGGTACGGGCATTATGAGTTTCTGGTGATGCCGTTTGGGCTCACCAATGCCCCAGCAGCCTTCATGGACTTGATGCAGAGGGTGTTCCACCCGTATTTGGACCAGTTCGTGGTCATTTTCGTGGATGACATCCTTGTTTATTCGCGGTCTGCTGAGGAGCATGCGTACCATTTGGGTGTGGTGCTGCAGACGTTGCGAGATCACCAGTTGTATGCGAAGCTCAGCAAGTGCGAGTTTTGGCTCAGTGAGGTGCACTTTCTGGGGCACGTGATTTCTGGTGATGGCATTTCCGTGGATCCCGCCAAGGTCGAGGCTGTGATGCAATGGCCGAGGCCGAGGTCGGTGACGGAGATCCGGAGTTTCTTGGGGCTTGCGGGTTATTATCGCCGGTTTATCCAGGATTTTTCCCGCATTGCGACCCCGATGACGAGGCTCACGCGGAAGGATGTGCCTTTCGTCTGGTCCGAGGAGTGTGAGCAGAGCTTTAGGAAACTGAAGAGATTGCTCACCTCGGCTCCGGTGTTGGTTTTGCCTTCTGGATCGGGAGGTTTTGTGGTGTGTACAGATGCTTCCGGCGTTGGATTGGGTGCTGTTCTGATGCAGCATGGTAGAGTGGTGGCTTATGCATCTCGGCAGCTAAAGCCCCATGAGGAGAACTACCCTACCCATGACCTTGAGTTGGCGGCAGTGATCTTCGCGCTGAAGATCTGGAGGCATTATCTGTACGGTGAGAAGTTCGAGGTGTTCACTGACCATCAGAGTTTGAGGTATGTGTTCTCGCAGAGAGATCTGAACCTCAGACAGAGGCGTTGGATGGAGTTCATGAAGGACTATGACTTCACCCTGTCTTATCAGCCGGGCAGGATGAATGTCGTCGCCGATGCCTTGAGTAGGAAGGTTGCGGTCAGTACCTTGATGCTGAGGAAGTGGAGGCTCTGGGAACAGGTGCCCGAAGTATCTTTCAGGCTCAAGATTCCCCAGGAGCCAGGGTTGGCAGTGCTTGCGAGTCTGACTGTCACTCCTGCTATTCGTCGTCAGGTGACAGAGGCTCAGCATGCGGACCCTGAGTTGCCCCGGATTCTTGCGATGGCTGATGTGGAGCTTGGCGAGGACGGTGCTGCGAGGTTTCGTGGCAGGCTGTACGTCCCAGGGGAGGAGCAGGTTCGTCGTGCGGTGTTACGCGAGGCTCATGGGAGCAGGTACACTGTGCACCCGGGTGCGACGAAGATGTATCGGAACTTGCGGAGGCAGTTCTGGTGGCCTGGCATGAAGAGAGATGTGGCCGAGTTTGTGGCCAGGTGCCTGATCTGTCAGCAGGTGAAGGCAGAGCATCAGCGACCAGGCGGTACTCTCCAGCCCTTGGATGTTCCTGCTTGGAAGTGGGACCATGTGACCACGGATTTTGTGGTGGGGTTGCCCAGAACCCCGACTGGGCAGGACAGTATTTGGTTGCTGGTGGATCGGCTGACGAAGGTGACGCGGTTGCTACCGGTCAAAGTCAGCTGGAGCGTGCCTAAGTTGGCTCGTCTTTATGTGGAGCGGATCGTGCCGTTGCATGGGGTTCCCATTTCGATCGTGTCGGATCGGGATCCGCGCTTCACTTCTGGATTCTGGAGGAGTTTCCAGCGAGCTCTTGGCACGGAGTTGGCATTTAGCTCGGCGTATCATCCACAGTCAGATGGTCAGTCTGAGAGGACCATTCAGACTTTGGAGGACATGCTGAGATCCTGCTGCCTGGAGTGGCAGGGGAGTTGGATTCATCACCTACCGTTAGTGGAGTTTGCCTATAACAACAGCTTTCATTCGAGCATCGGCATGGCTCCTTATGAGGCATTGTATGGGCGTCCTTGTCGGACTCCACTTGATTGGTTTGAGGTGGGTGAGCGTGTTTTGACGGGACCGGAATTGGTGCAGCAATGTGTGGATGTTGTGCACCTGGTTCGTCAGAACATGTTGGCGGCCCAGAGTCGGCAGAAGAGCTATGCTGACCGTAGGCGGCAGCCCCTCGAGTTCGCCGTGGGCGATCATGTGTTCTTGAGAGTTTCTCCGATGAAGGGGGTGATGCGGTTTGGACGGCGTGGGAAGCTGAGTCCCCGCTATATTGGTCCTTTCGCGATTGTGGAGCGCATCGGTGAGGTTGCTTACCGGTTGCAGTTACCCTCTGAGTTGGCGTCGGTGCATGACGTGTTCCACGTCTCTATGTTGCGGAAGTATATGCCCGATGACTCTCATGTGCTTGAGTTTTCCGTTTGGCCTGAGGTGACTCCAGATCTTTCTCTCCCAGAGTTCCCGATCCGCGTGGAGGATAGGCGAGAGCAGCGCCTGCGGAACAAGGTCATTCCCTTGGTAAAGGTCGTGTGGCAACGACACTCTGGTGGTGAGGCTTCGTGGGAACGTGAGGACGAGATGCGTCAGCAGTTCCCGTACCTGTTTGAGTGAGTCTTCCTCTTCTTTCCCCTTGGGTTGTTCTCAATTTCGAGGACGAAATTCCTTAAGGGGGGAGGGCTGTAATATCCCGGACCTTTCGGATCCTTCTTCATGGGTCCCGGATCTAGTTTTCGGAGTGTCCGGCTCCGTTGTGTCCGAAATTTCGTTTCGGACATCTTTCGTGTTCGGATCGGCGCGATCCGGAGTCGTTTCGGAGGCCCGGAGGCGTTCCGCGGCTTTTTTCCGCGTGTGTTTTCCGATTCCCGGTGTGTGTTTCGGCTTTTCTCTTCGGACGCTCGTTGCGGGTGAACCGGGCTGTTCACACGGACACGAGTGGTACCGTTGCGATCGGTGCGTTCCGAGGATCGCGGGGGTGTGATTTCCTAATTTTTGGAATTTTACGGATTTTCCGGGTTTTCTATAAAACCCTTTTTCTTTTCTCTCTCCCCCACCATCTTCTTCTTCCTCTCTTCTTCTTCCTCCTTCCTCCTCCACCGTGTCTCCCTCCCTCTCCCTCTCTTCCTCCCGGTTGGCCACGGCGAGCTCCCCTTCGGCTGCAGACGGCGGCGGGGCGACGGCGCGGTGACGTGGGCGGCGGCGAGGCGGTCGTGGGGGCGTGCGGCGAGCGTGGGAAGCTTAAGGAAGAACGAGGGTTTTCAAGCGTTCTTCGCGATTCGTGGACGATCCGGCGGAGCATTCGCTCCATTGAAGTAGGGTGACGTTCCCTAGCTCTTCGCCGTTCTTTTCCGTGGTTTGTAGGCCGCGGGGAGGCCGAGAGAGGCATGTTTGGGCGTTTTTGGGGTTTCTCCATGTTTTGGGGTGAGCCGCCCGATCTATGGTTTTAGCCCATGATTCTATGTTTTGGTGGCTTAGATGCATGCTAGGGGTCCCCAGGGGTCTCCCCCCTTGTTTTCCCCCTCTCCGGTGGAGGTACGGGGGCGTGGTTGGTGTTTTTGGGGTTTTCCCGCCGTAGCGTGCTCTGGGGCAAGCGACGGTCACTCCAGTGACCGTCACATGCTTGTAACGCCCCTAGAGGGGTGCGTTACTTCCCTGGGTGTTGGCCTTTGGGGTCGAGGGCTGTAACGGTCCTGCGACTGGCCGCCGTTTGCTAGTGACGCCCCTGGGCTGGGCCGTCACATGCTTTCGACCGTTGGGTTTTGACCGTTGGGGGTCAGGCCATGTAACGCACCGAGATAGGCGCGTTACATGCGTGTAACGCACTGGGGCAGGAGCGTTACTTCCTGTTGTCCCCCATGTGGATGGGCCAAGCGACGCACTGGGCCCAGCGCGTTACTTACAAGCAACGCGCTGGGGCAGGCGCGTCACTTCCCTTTCCATCCCGAGCGTGAGGGCCATGCGACGCGCTGGTCTAGGCGCGTCACATGCGAGTAACGCACTGAGCCCGACGCGTTGCTTGCAAGCGACGCGCCAGGGTAAGCGCGTTACTTTCCCTGTGGTTTTGGAGGGTGTGGGGCGCCGTGTGACGGCCTGTCTCAGGCGCGTTACTTTCAAGCGACGCACTGGAGCAGGCGCGTCACTTCCCCTACCCCTCTGGCCGTGTGACGGTCTGCCTTAGACCGCCATTTGTAAGTGACGGCCCTAGAGTGGACCGCCATTTGGCTGTGACGGTCCAGGGTCGGACCGCCACTTCCTGTGTTGCCCCATGAGGGTGGCAACCTCGCTTTTCTCTGACCGTGGTCTCCGTGCGACGGGACTAGTGCGTGGGGTGATTCCCACACGTTGTCGGGCTTGGGCGTTGTTTTCCGTGACTTGTGAGTCTACTCCTTCAGTGACCCTCCACTAGTCGTAGCCTACTAGTACGCGTGTGCTAGTCGCACCAGGGAGTGGTGTACGGGCTGACCTTTAGAGACGGTTTGTGGACCGGTTACCGTTGGGCCCCACGTCTTGCAGCCAGAGTCCGGCTGAGGGGAAAACCGGTCAGAGGGCCAGACCAGGGACGCGCGGTCTGTGTGTGCACACGTGGTTGGGGGCGGTTGGACCCACGTCGACGGGCGTGACCCCAGCTAGTCACTTGTTTGTGGTTACTTGTACGGTGTTTGCGCCTCGGGTAGGACCTACCATGTCAGGCGGTTCACCTGCGGTGCGGTGTAAGACGTCAGGGGACGCTACCGGCTGTGCTTCTAGTGGGTGGTACTCCTGTCGAGTACGGAGTGTCAGACTGTCAGTCGTGTGTTTCCGACCTTCGGGTTTTGACGGTTCGACCGTTGAGTTTCGGTCTTCTCGTACCGTGGCACGTGTGTCGGTTTACGTGCCGTTAGGGTCTAGTTCTGTAGAGTACAGGGCTTTCCTTTCCGAGGTACCTTCCTACCGCTAAAGTAGTGGTTTCTCGTTTTACGAGGTAGGGTTCGAGTGATCCCTACTGAGTCTTGTTCCGAGACTCATTCCCTGCGTGTTTTCACCGTGTTTCAGGGGAGGCGCCACCTTCGGGGAGCGTGTCAGGAGCGCAGCGGAAGCGTGGTGCGGGTGCCCAGAGGTAGTGCCAGAGGTCAGAGCCGGGGGATGCCCCGTGTAGCTGTACTTTTCTTTCTTGTCACTGTACTAGTCGTGGACTACTGTTGCTGTTGTCGTTATTTTATTGTGGACCATGTAAAATGTTAATTCATCTCCTGCTTAATATCATAACTGTTTAATTTCTGCAATTATTTGTGATGCTTGTGTATTTTCCACACCATCCTTTTAACCCTTCCGAGTCTTCGGGCTCGTGGGTGGCGGTGCGAGTCTCGGGTTATCGGGCCTTCCCGGTAATCGGATTCTCGGGTCGTTACACCTGTCCCCCTACATTTATATCATATGTGCTGAGGTTCTTACTTGTTTGATCAGGGATAAAGCGGCTGAAGGGAAGATTTATGGCTGTAAGGTGAATATCCGTGCCCCTACCGTCACTCATATAATGTATGCTGATGATATATTTCTATTCGGGAAGGCGGAGGAACCAGAAATCAGGGAATATATGGACACCCTCCACACCTACACCGGCTGGTCAGGTCAGTCCCTCAATAGACTCAAATCCGGTTTCATTTTTAGCCCCAATACCCCCTGCTTTACTGAGCCATATATGTCAAATGACGCATATCACTTGCCTCCCTAAAGGGGAATTATAACTGGGAGTTCCTCTATGGCCTGAGAAACACAGAATTCACCAGTTCAGATATCTTGAAATGAAGATCAACACCAAACTGAGCAATTGGAAATGTAAAACCTTATCCCCAGCTGGGCGGGCCACCCTTATCAAATCTACCCTTGCTTCTATCTTAGCCCACATAATGGCCACCACCCTCCTCCCCAAAGGCATCATTAAAAGACTAAACCAATTGCAAAGTCACTTCTGGTGGGGTGAGAATCCTTCCAACCACAAGATCCACTTCTGTAGTTGGGAAAAATTCAAGGCCCACAAAATGGCTGGGGGGCTGGGTTTCAGCGACCCCCGATCCTACAATAAAGCCGCCATTATGAAGCTATCCTGGAGATTCCTAGCTGAGCCTCAGTCCCTGTGGGCCACCATCCTGGGAGCTAAATATCTTCAAGGGAGAGATTTTTGGATTGTTAGCAGACCAACCAGCTGCTCCCACATTTGGGCAGCCATCTTATCGGTTAGACAGATTGTGAAAAGTGGTATGTTCAAAGTGATCCAAGATATATGGTAAGTCCACGAATATATGGGAGGACAGATGGATCCCTGACAGACCCGGCCCTCCTGCCCCTCGGCAGGAGACTACCCCTTCCACACTGAACTTAGTCTCTCAACTTATGTCCCAGCAACTGTGGAATAGGGACCTGCTACAACAACACTTCCAACTTGAAACTGTGAGCCATATTTTGAAGATTCAGTTATCTCAAACCCCCAGCCAGCATGGAGACATTACTGTGTGGAGCCCTACCACTAATGGAGTCTTCTCAATCAAATCTGCTTACAGACTGATCACCGAACATGCTCTCCCTCCATCTTCATCCATTGGTCAAGATATATGGAAAGTGATATGGAACCCACTCATATACAACAGAATCCCCCCCAAAATTTCGTTGTTTATGTGGAAATGCATCGCAGGTATTACTCCAGTCAATTCCACCATCGCCAAGCGGTCCCGGCTGGCAGAACCGCAATGTCCCCGCTGCCAAGAGAAAGAAGATACTATCCACCATATGTTGTTTACATGCAACTCAGCTCGTGCCACATGGAAGTCGTCACCTCTCAATTACCACTCAGCGGAAGACCCAATGACCCTTGCCGAGCGAATCCTGGACTGGGTCAGTCCACCCTTCTCCTCAGGTAAGAGAGATATTCAAGTGTTATCCATGTGCTATGTAATCATGTGGCAGATATGGGTGGCCAGATGCAAGAAGCAATTTGAAGGAATAGAGGAACATCCAAGATCCACCATTGCAAAAGCTGTGAACAACCAGAACTCCTGGGAGGATAGTCCAGCAGATCACAACCCTCCAACTATGCAACAGACGACTACTCGGCACCCCTGCGACCATGCTTACTTCAAAATCTCAATGGACACAGCCTTCTCCAACGGTCAGGGGGCGGCTGGCATTATCTTGAGGGGCCCCTCCAGCACTCCCCTCTTATACAAACAGCTCCTCACTGAAGTCACCTCCCCAGAAATGGCAGAAGCAGCGGCGCTTCTTCAAGCTATCATCCTTGGCGCCGCTCAACCTCTGTCAGTGATAATCGAAGGCGACGCTCTCAAGGTGATAAACTGTATCAATGGAACAGCCCCCCCCCCCCAATGGAGAATTTCAACAATTATTCAAGACTGTAGAAACCACCTGACCTCCCACTGTATTCACGTCCAGTATATCCCCAGGTCTGAAAACTTGCAGGCGCATTCCCTTGCCAGGGAGGCCCTACTGATCTCCAGATCCACCAGAGAATGGACCTCCCCGGCTGCCCCTTTAAGCATTTCAAGTCATGTAAACTCTGTTACTACTTAATACCATCTACTGGTTTTCCTTTAAAAAAAATAATTATCTGTTTATATATCACGTTAATTAGTCACCATACCACAATACTATCAACTGTAACACTGTAATAGGGCTATCACATACTTTGCTCGGGATATCACATTCTTAAGCAGTGCATCACATGCAATGTTACTCCTATCATAATTAAAATGTCTAATTTAATGTTTGGTATCAAATGAAAATTGTCACATATCCGATAGTAATATATTGTTGTGATATATAAATCACTCATCACTCCGTATCACTCCGCTAAATTCTCCGTTATCAAAAAAAAATATTGTGCGCATCTGTCGTTAGCGTGTTACATCATATTGGTCGACAACCGGGAGTGATAGATGGGAGAGGAAGTGAGAGGGCATGCCTGGTTTGTATTTGATTATATCAACTGATGAGACTTCTACTGATAAGAAATTGACTCGAGTTATAAATTTGCCGCAACCCAAAGGACCACAAAACATCCAAAATTCTCCACGGGCTGTGTTTAATTAGTTGCATGATTAAATAGCTCTATTGACATTCATGTTAATTTTATTTTTAATAATACATGTATATTTGATAATATATTAAATATGATAGGAACAATATATGTTTCATTAGATTATATAATCATAACAAAAATATATTTGATACACTTTTTCCTTTCCGGCCCTTTCCTGCTCTTATCTCTCGCTTCGCCCTTCAGACATCTTCCACCGCATTCTTTTAATATAACAGTTTTAAGATTAATGTTATAGATCTCAAATTTTTAATATCAAGAATCATTTAGTACCAAAATTTGTATTCCAAGGCTACGCATACAACATTGCCGTAGGCTAGCTCTAAATATTGCATAAGAAAATTGATGCAGCGGATCATATATAGTGAAGACTAGTACGCCCTGCAGGCTTTTTTTCCTACAGCTGGATGCTGGCGATCCTTGCATCAGAAGCACCATTAGTTCCTGCCGGCTTTCAGCGAAAGCACTTCTAAAGAGAGCCGCCGGCAACCCCTCTCGGAGAACCCCATGCGTTGATTTCTGCTTCCAACAACAGCAGGAAGTCCTTCCCATCAGAAACTGCTGGAGACGCGATCGAGGTGCCAGGCCATGCATGGCAGTGGTTGGAAGATTTGATCTATTCAATCCTGTAAGCTTCCTCTCCCACCCGACCCCCCGGCCGGTGATGGTGAAAGTGTAAACACCATGCATGGGCAAGCAACCAGCCGCCCGATCGACGACGGCCGAGGCCGCAATGTATGCCCTTTTGCTTCATGGCTAGGTAGGAAGATGAAGCTCTTGCGGGAGGAGGAGCTTGAATTAATGGCGGAGCTTGCCCATGATGGACGCGAATTCGGAGAAGCTGATGACACCGTCGCCGTCGGTGTCGGCCTCCATCATCATCGCGGAGAGTTCGCGGAAGGTGAGCGGGTGGCCCATTCTGGCCATGGAGAGGGCGAGCTCGGCCGCGGTGATGTACCCGTTGCCGTCGCGGTCGAAGGACCGGAACAACCCCATGAGCCGCTCCCGGTCGACGAGCATCCGCTCCATCACCACGGGGATGATGGCGGCGGCCAGCTCGGGGAACTCGACCGCCCCGTTGCCGTTGGAGTCGACGTTGGAAAGGAGGGCGTGGACCTGGGCGGCGGAGGGACGGAGGCCCACGCAGCGGAGGAGGGCCGCCAGCTCGTGGTGGGTGAGGCTGCCGTCGGCGTCGGCATCGAACCGTGAGAAGACCGCCCGCAGCTGCTTGAGGGGGCTGCCATGGGAACAGGCCATCGTCTGGATGATCGAGCGCGTGTTGGGGGAGCTAGGTTGCTACAGATGATGGTGGGTACGTACGTTGGGGCGAGGAAGGGGAAGGGCGTCCTCTATGGGCTTATCTAATGAACGACGAAGCGACTCCAGCTAATGCATTAGAAATCCTGAGCTCACTCGGAGCTTATTGAAACTGCCGACTTCTTTTGGTTCATAGGAAAGGAAGGATGGATGGATGGCAGCGGTGACGAGAAGAAGCGATCATGGGGAGGAGGGAGGGGAGAAGAGGAGACGTTGGTACGCGTGGAGGTTCTGCACGGTTTCACTGCTGCCTTCCTCGGGGACTTTAACTCCTTCCTCTTCGTGGTCTCACCGCTGTCTCCTTCGGGGACTTTTGACCCTCTCTCTCTCTCTCTCTCGTTGGCGAGGAGGGAGCCGAGCCGACATCGTTAGCCATTTGATGGCAGAGGTCCAAGGTTGGACCGGTTGACGGGCAGTCAAGCGGGCACAGAGAACCCAACGGCTACAAATTACCCCCCCCCCTTTAAATTTATATCAATTTATCAGTTATTTTATCTGGCAGCGCTACTTTTTGTGAACAATGGATAACTAATTATGAACAAGCTTTGTTCATTCTTTCTTCTAACGGGTGCTTATCATAAAAGATATTTTTAATCTTATCTTTTCAAATCACTTACATCCGAAAAATATATTGTAGAGGTCAAAAAATATCACCTTCACTACATCTTTACGATTTATTTAATGGGGAAGAGTAATCGACCATGCTGACCACTAAGAAGAACGTACGAAGAAGCTCTAGAAAAGATCTTAACGGATAACTCTCCGATATTTAAGTCATGACTATCTAAGAAGAGCTGAAGAAAAAGAGAATAAGAGAGGGAAAGAGTTAATAGGGTGTTTGGTTACTCTTTTTTTCCTCTTTTTTCTCTCAAATTTAAAAATAAGAATTGGAAACCCATTTAGATGTGTTTGATAATCTCTCCCCTAATTTTTAGGATGAAATTTCACCTTTTGAAAAGTTCCCTCAAAATAAAAATAAGGGTCCACTAATTTTTTTTTAAAAGAAGATCGCGCGACCCGCTAGCCATCCCCTCCCCTCTCCCTCCTTCTCTGACAAGCCACCACCGCTGCCCCTCCGTTCCCTCGCTGGTGGAAAAGGTAGATGTACAGGGCGAAGAGAGAGAGAGGCGGTGAGAGGGCGGGGAGAGAGGGGAGCGCGTTCTGTTTACGGGGGATAAAACAAAGAGATAGAGAGATGGAGAGAGATAGAGAGGTGCAGAAGCGGGGGCGGGTGGTGATGTGGTCGCTGCGTGGCTGTCGAACGGTGACGGGGCACACCAGTGGCGGAGGTCAAAAGCAGGTGTGGACGAGGGGGGGGGGGGCTCGGTTGAGGAGGCAGTGGTGGTGGCGGAACAACGATCGGCGGTGGCGGGGCGCTGCAGACGGCGGCGCCGATGGCGGCGCCTGACCTGGGCCGTCATCGCAGGGCGGTCGCAGCCTAACGGGCACAGTCGGCGACGGTGGGAATGCTGCAGGGGGGCGGAGGCCGAGCCTGGGCCGTCGGCCAGTTGGTGCTGGGGGGGCGAACGTCGCAGGGGGGGTGTTCGCAGGATCCGGTCGGGTGCCGTGGTGGTGGTAGGGAAAGAAGGTGAGGTGGGGGCGGTGTCTCTGGCGAGGTAGGGGAGGGGAGAGACAGAGAGTGGCCGTGCTGCGGTGTCCCTAGCGACGGCGATGGCATCAGAGAGAGGGCCGGCGAGGAGTCCAGCAGGCAGCAGGCAGCAGACAGTAGAGAGGGAGAAGGATGTGCGAGTGAGGTGGCGGTGTAGAGACGTGCTTCCAGGCAAATGGGTTCACATAAAATTTAAAAATTATGATATTTTTACCAAACATATAGTTACATGTTTTTGTCAATTTTAAAAATTAAGTTGAAATTAGCATAACATAATCTTTTAGGTAGAAAGAGTTTTTTTAAAAAAAGTGTTCCCAAATACCCTATAAGAGTTTGTAACATGGAGAGGATGCTCAGAGAATGCTCGGAGAAGGCGAGGATTGCTCGGATAAACAGGGCGAGAAGAACCGTGAAGAGACCTCTCTCTCAATGCTAACCGACTGGAGTCTCATTCGGTTGTCAGCACATGGGGAGCATTCTCTCTTTTTCTCTCTCCCTTGCTGGGAGTTTCCCTTGGTTGGTGATGTGGGTCTCTTAGTCGCCTGGTGTCTTCTTCTGTGTCTGCCTCCATCCTTCTTGTCCTCTCTTGGGGACCTATTTATACTAGGCACGGTGGCCTCTTCTGACTTAACAATAGCGCCGTTCACAGAGTGAAGTCTTGCCCTGATCGTGGGATCGTGCAACGCCTACTCATCCGTTCCTGGAGGGAAGGCATCATAGAGAGTATTTTAATAGCGTGAGGTGATCTAGGTCACGTCGGGACAAGTCTGGTGATAGGGGCCCATCATTAATCCGTTAGCGAATTAAGTTGCACCCGAAATGCTCGCACGCGGGTATCCCACTCGTGTGTTGGCGATGCTATGTTCTACCCGTGGGTTGGCCATATATACTCTCGTGGGCCGTGACTGGACTATGTCGATTAGGTCTCTGGTAGGTCGGGGTGGTCGGTTACGGACCTGGCCTCCCCAAACCATAACGGACTTGATATTGTCAAACCATACTGGACCCGACGAAAATTTCCCTCCTCGCATATGTTTCTAAAGATCGTGATATATATATCTCAAGTAGGCATTCCGTAATTTCATGTGCAGAAAGTGAAATCATTAATTAGACTACTTAACTTTAAGAGCATTAATAAATAAAAGAGACAACTCTATTCTTAGTTAGCCTCGTAACATAATTTAGATGACATATGTAGCCTTAGTATCTCTGATATTCTCTCAAATCCCACCAAGATTTTGTTTTTCAACTCTAATAATATTGAAATCAAAGGGACGTAAGTAAAACATTGTTACTTATTATATACGAGGGTGTTCCTGAAAATATAAAGTAAGAAAAAAATACGTTGTAGATTATTAAAGATTCAACAAGATTCATAAAAGTATTGTTTCTAACATCGAAAGACCACAAAGTTTTACAGCAAACCAACAACATGCAACAACATGCCCAAAATATTATATCGTATTGTACCTGCCTTACAAGTCCAGGTCACAAATTAGTGTCATTTGTTAGCTATGACAACATCAACGCGTCCTCGGACTGACTACTGGGCTGGGCTGCCTTGACACAGAAAGGCCCATTGCTCACCTCGGACGGAGAAGATGTGATTTACATCATGCATCCCTTGCTCGGCCATCCTCTTCCTAACTGTTCGAAAATGGGCTTCTTCGTGATGTTGAGCCAAATATGTTTAATCATCCATTAAATATGACTATGAGACATCAAATGACCCTGCAGAAAAAAGAACTGAGAAGGTATCCTGTCTAACAGAGGGCAGTTGTTTTCTGAAACCCTATATTTATATGTACTCAAGAAATATTTCTGTTTGACTATACTGGAAAATGGTATACCGTCTTTCTGTCGGTGTATTTCCAGTACTTATGAAAATGTTAAAAATATCTTCTCTTTTTTAAAACATGCAGATGCCCAATCATTAAAATGTAGTCCTACATTCTTTAATATCATGCATGTCATATCCAATAATGTTATTTTTTGGTGTCAAAGATCTAAACACAAATATGTCTTATTTCCTTTGTTAAATCTCATTGGTTTAACATGTCAAGAGCTGATCAATAATACTCACCTTGGACGTTCTATTGATAGGTACTGTAGAGATCGAGATTGGTCATCTCAAAATGTGAGTTGTACCGTTAAGATTTGTTAGGTGCGGAAAGAAGAGACCGTTCTCGAGAGGAACTTACAGAAACAGAAAGAGCGTCAGAAGGAATCTTGAGAGAGATCTCAGGGGATAATCCTCCGATACTTAAGTCAGACAATCGTCGGCGTAGAGGAGGAGCACTCAGATGAGAAGTATGTAACGCTCGGTTGAAGGGGTAGCTGAGTTTGGAGGAGAAAGGGAGTGCTCGGATGAGCGTCGGAGATGGAGAGACATGTGGGACGATCTACTGGAGGTGGAGGTGGAAGCTTCACTCGATTGGGGAAGGGTGAGAGATTTAAGAGAGGTTAGAACTCGAGAGATGTAGATTGCATATCTCCTTGGCCATCTTGTTGGGGTCCTATTTATAGTCTTTTTCGAGCTTGTTCCGTGGACTTTTACCTTTAGATTTGGTGCTGTAGGTTGTCATGATCGTGAGGACGTGAGCCACCCGCCTATTCGCTTGACAAGAGAGGGGAGGTGTAGGCGTTGACCCCCCTTTCCTTTTCCTGTTGGGCTGTGCCCTCATTAATGCGATGACGGTCCCTGGAGGCGTGTGCTGCTCACTATTAAAAGACGGAGGCACACGCGGCGTACGAGGTCTAGACCCAGGCCAATCTTCCTACAGGCCTTGGCAGGCTACGTATTGGACAGTAGACGGGTCGATGTTAGATCTTATTGGGCCAATCGAACTTCCCTCTCCTCAATAAGCCTTATTCACTTACGTGAAAGATGAATACTATGGGATTATTTATGTTTCGCTCCACTTAGTTATGTCTAAGAAGGAGAGGGCTATTAACCAAGCATCCTCCAAGCAATTTGGGAGTCTGCATAAGCTCTAGATGTATGCTCATTATAATATATATTTTTATATATTTATATATACTCTGGATCTGTTTTAATCATTCAGATACATTAACCTTTATATATTCTAAATCGTTTTGGACCTATTAAAGTTGATTGAATATATGTAACACTATGTTATAATTTAAGTATATAAGATTTAGTTTCTAATTCTATCCAACGAGATTGTTTATATTCTATTAATTGTCTAAGACAATGAAGTTGTCCTAAAAAGAATTTTTGTAGTTGTGAGAGACAAGTTTACAAGAACTTATAATACTCTGGAGACAAGGAAAGGTCAAGGTTCCTCAAGCTAGGACTCATTAGTAAATGGTGCTCTCTTGGGTCGATGGATCAACGATGATGGTAGATAGATACCCAAGAATGGACCCTTGGGTTCTTATTTATAAGACTTAAAAGACCCTTATGGAAAGTTGCTAGGAAAATTCAAATATTCTGACTATTTTATATTGAGGGTAATGGTCTAAACCAATGAAACTTGTTGTTCATTGTATCTTGATTATAGATACAATGTGTCAAATGAAGCACTTCCCTACAATGAATATTGTGTCTATAGTCGGTAAATTTAACGTTCATTGGGAGACAACTCAATATTTTTAGGTACTTCAATTTAAATTTCTTTAATGTCAAAAAGTCCAAGTTGGGGGGAGATGATTGGATGTGCCCTCGTCGATACACCAAGTTGTTTCTCTCCTTCATTCAGATTCTTTTGCTTATAACTAAAACTTCTAATCATACCATTGAAGATAATGTCACTTAAGTTGGGGGAAGGGAAATTAATGTTTTAAATTTTATGTAACCTTTAAAATATTTTTTTTAAAAAATCTTAACTTAATTTTTTATGTTCATGCCTCACGAAAAAAATTGGAGCGAAATAGGCTAAGGAAAGGGGCGACATAATGTTTGTTAATAACTAGTCATAAAATTGACTTAGAGTCAACTAAGATCCACTAGCACTAAAAGAACACTTGCACATCAATGAAATAAGCAGGACAAGTATTTTGTCCTTTTGTTTGGTGAATGATATTTTGTATGTCTCAATTGAAGAAATATTTTTGAAAAAAAATTACCTACCAAATAAAGTGTGAAACTGTGAGAGAAAAAGTTTGAAAAGAAAAAAACATGAAACGTATCGATGAACTTAGTAATTGGGTCTCTACACCAAAGGTAGGTGCTGAGGTTCACGTCAAACGGTAAAGAGATGTGTAACATCATATATTTTGAAAAGATAAAAAAATAATAAGTGAAAAAAAAGAAGAGGTAGAGTGAAAGTTACCATTGTCAAGATGATGATATAGGATGTGAAGAGTTGAAAGTCATCTAATTTGAGTGACAAATAAAGAATGTAATTATCTAACTGTGAAATTATACATCACAAACACAAGTACTCTGGATCTTTAGGTGTATTATGAGGAAGTTTTGAGTATTACTCCTTATTGATAAAATTTTGAGACTCAATATAAGGCTAGCGTATTTTGATGATTCTAAAATAATGCTGCTTAGTTAATTTCGTGAAGGATGATCTTGACATAATGTATAAAAATTTTAAACTCTTGATGGCCCTTAACTTTTGATTGTTTACATCGCTAAAAGATTAGCAATGACTAAATGGGGGGTGTGATAATTACATAATTTTATAATTAATTATGAACATTTTATGAAATTATTTTCATTAAAAATTATTGTTTCACGTGCAATATTTGAGAAAATTCATTTATACAATCATTTGGGCTATTTTGCAAAATCACAATTTATTAGACATATTTTATTAAATTTTATTGGTAATTATTTAAGTGTATAAATTAATTTTTTTATTTTTATTTGAACACTTAAAATAAGAAAATGGTACTCGATGTAATTTCTTTTATTACAGGAGGGCATTAGCAGAATTTAATTATGAACAAAAAGAAGTCTTAGGAGGGGGCGCCCCACTCTCCCTATTCTTGCCTCCATGCGAATCCCAGTCTACCTAGGAAAGCTCAGGGTTAATTTTCAAGTTATGAAAGGAAAGAAATCCCAATCATGAAAGAAAAGAATCAAAAGATTGAAATTATATATATATATATATATATAATTTCAATCTTTTGATTCTTTTCGTAGAGACAGAAAACTGGTTCCTAACACTCGTACCACACTTTTCTATTTATTTATCGGGGATGACCGCTCGACACTCGTGGAAACCTACGAACACCATAAATGAAGGGCGTCAGAAGGAGCCCTGGGAGTGATGAGGGCATCCCTTGCCCCTCCACTCTTTTTCCAGACTCGGATTGTTCGACGGCAAGCACCATTATATTTGTCATGTATTTTTGAGACTAGTCATGTAATCTTCACATTTTCTTTGAGTCATTATCATGTAATTTTCCCTTTATTTTGAGTCATGTACCTAGGTAGTTGAGTCATTTTCCTAAGTATTGAGTCATTATGTTGGTTAGATAGGTTAATGGGCCCAATCCATTGGGCTAGGCCCAGGGGCGCCCCTCCCTTGGACTGTGTGGTCTTTAGTTAGTTTGTCAGGGTCAGTTTGGTCTTAGGAAAATTATGGAGTCTATAAATACCCCACCTCTCTCTCATTTGTAACAACTTTTGATGAATATTGAAAAGCATTTGCCATCTCCCTCTCAATATCTCCCTCTCTCTCTCTCTCTCTTACTATCACTCTCTCTAAGTGGGTTGTACCCCCTCTCTCTCTCTCCTCCCCACCCCAATTTCGAAATTCACTCTCTCTCCTCCCCATTCACCCCTCATTAAGGCCCCTTCCCCTTCCCCATGCACTCATTCAACTCCCCCTCCAACCCCTAGGTGGAAACCCCTTCTCCTAGGCACCTTTCCACTTTCCAAAGCACCCCACCACCTTCCCAAGGCTGAATTAACCCCTCCCAAAGCCCAAATTCGAATTTCCCTCTCCCTAGGGCTGTGCCCCTCCATCTCCCCCACCCCCAAGCTCCCAAATTCGTCCCCCACCTCCCCTTGGTCAAACCAAGTTCACCCCCCCTCTCCCTTGCTCTCCCCTTGCACATCTCCTCATTCTATCTCTGTTTCAGGCAGCAGAACTACAACGAGTTGCAGAAGCAGCCACGACCGTTACTTGAAGATTCAAGTAGCAAGGCCTACATCTCTGGAAAGGTCTTCCAGAGAGCTTTCCAGGCGAGGCGGTTTCGTCAGCATCCGAGCTCCGAGCAGTCCGCAGCATCCATTCTCCCTCGACTGCGCAGGAGACCCCAGGCAAGGAACTAGAACGTGATTGGAAGCTCAACCACGGCAAACCCTTTGGGATTCAGATCAAGTGTTCTTCAGAAGAAATCTTCCCTCTCAAGTCCTCTTTAATCCTCAAGAAGCAGAGCTGCATTTGGATATCGGCATCAGAAGTTACGAATTTTCTACTCCAAGGCATCAGGTCAGTTTTCAGGAGCCAGAACCGACATCCCTCTGCTCATCTGTTCGTCCCGGTATACTCCAACATCTGCCGACATCGCCGTCAAGTCCGAAAGAAAGAAGACTTGACCACGGTTCCAACGGTTCAAGTCTCGCCTCAATCAGAGCTCGGTAGCAATCGTGGCACCCCCTGCATCCAGTCACATGGTTCTGCACCAGACAGAGGCAGAACCAACCATCCCGGTTCCAGACTCTGCCACAGCCAGCTCGTGAAGGCTCTGAGCACCATTTTTGGAGGGGAGAAACTACTTCCAGCTAGCTGCCACCTCCAAGAAGAAGGGACTCAATCGACCTCTGGAACCCTCTGTTCCAATTTTCTTCGTCGGAGAGGGCAGACTGCCCCTGTGGTCCCAGGTTAGATCAGTCTTCATTTCTCCGGTCACTCCTCTCTCCACTGACATCGGATTGCATCCCCGTCAACTCCTGCTCGAAGCTACTCCGACCAAGTTCGCGTCACCGCTAGTTTCATTCCAATCGGAGTCCGGGAGAGCCCACAGTGACTTCTGCAACCTACTGCTTCAGCCCGATACCAGCCAGAGACCAGACGGTGGTGTCCTGTTCCAGTCGCCGGTGCAGTCAGCCCCGAGACTCAAAGCTTCCCCAAAAATTCAAGCTTCATCCCCTGTCAGCTGAGGAACTTTTGGCAGTGGTTTCGTCAAGTTTGGAGCCCCGTGGAGCCCGTGGCAGTGTCAACAGCGACACCCTATCCTGCAGACCTGCAGATTGGCAGAACCGGCGGACTCGGAAGATCGGCTTTTCCTTTGCATAAAACCCCACCCCGCTTGGCCGGCTGAAGGCCCCTCCCTGCGTGGAGGTAGTTTTGAATGTAATAAGAATAATCCCCACCCCAAGTTCATCCCTCCTGCGTGAGGTGTAGTGGTGTAATTCTTTCAATTTCAGGTTCAAGCTACATCGCCGCGGCGATCGGGTGTATACCCTCGCCTCCCGGCTCGCCCTCGTCTCCGGCCGGAGTCGGCGTCTTCACGCCGGCTAGGTGAGCCTCAGTCCCTCTCTTGCTTGGTTTAATCACATGCTTAGCTTAGTATTATTGCTAGTACTGCGTCGGACGGAGAGTGAGAGCTCGGCCCAACTTGCTAGTTCCGTGAGTGACCACCGCGGGCGAGTTGAGAGTGAACCCACTAAACCCACACCCTTGGTGTGCTGGCCGCCCATGGTTTGGGCATCCTAGGCCCATTTGGGGTTCTCCACAATCTAGCCAACCATTGGAGCTTCATGGTCCCGCCTCGGACCCTCTCCCACATCGCTTAGTTGCCAACGGGCACAAGTGTGCACCAAACGGGTGAGTTCGCTAGTGTGAGTCCGCTGCTCAACTTGAATGCTTGAAAATAGGTCCAAGGTTCGGTGTCACATCAAGTGGTATCAGAGCAAGTTCACAACTTGTCTCTATCAAGTTGGTCCTAGGGCATGTCTAAGCATTTAGAGTCTTCAAATGCATCACTCTTGTCCCCTAATATGGCCACCTCATATCGACCTTACCAATCGGCCCACTCCATAAGTCCAAGTCACCAAAAGATGCCTACCACTAACACCCATAACTTCCCGGGCCATATCAACTACTTCATGAAAGCCTTGACCTATGCCAATGAGCGGCTTGATAACATATCGGGCCGACTCGACCAACTTGAAAAAAATAGGCCCGCCCCAAGGACGGACGATAGGATGGCCCCTTTCCCACTTCCCACCTTTGATGGGACCTCTCCTAGCAAATATTTAGATTGGGAAGCTACAATGGACCAATACTTCAATTGGTATCATATTTCCAAGGATGAAAAAGCATGGGTTGCCAAAATGCAACTAACCAAAAGGGCTCAAACTCATTGGTGTAAAATTGAGGGCTTAAGGATAATTAGACGGGAAGCTCCCCTCACCACATGGGAGGACATGAAGGATCAACTAACACTACAAGAAAAAGTGGCTATAGCGACCGAATTAGCGACCGATTTAATCGGTCGCTAGTCGGTCCCAAATAGAGACCAATTCAGAGACCGAAATAATCGGTCGCATAACCGAGACCGTTTCAGCGACCGAATGTATATCGGTCGCTATATAGCTAATCGGTCGCTATTATTGCGACCGAATTAACTTCGGTCTCCAGTCGGTCGCTGATGCCGTTATACTTCCTACTACGACCCCCGCCCGCCCGAGCCCTCCCGCCCGAGCCCCCCCTCCCGAGCCCCCTTCCCCTGCGGCCCCCTCTCCGCCCTAGCCCCCCTCCCCGCTCCCGCCCGAGCCCCCTCCGCCGGAGCCCCCCCTCCGCCCGAGCCCTCCCGCCCGAGCCCCCCTCCTCCGCCGGAGCCCCCCTCCCCGTGCTGCCTCCCGCCCGAGCCCCCCTCCGCCGGAGCCCGTCGCCGCGCCGCTCGCGTCGAGTCGCCGTCGCCGCTCGCCCTGCCGTCGTCGCCCTCCGCAGGTACCTCTCTCTCTCTCTCTCTCTCTCTCTCTCTCTCTCTCTCCCTTCCCCCTCCGTCACCGGCCTGCTCCCCTCCCCCGCCGGCCTACTCCCCTCCCCCCTGCGGCCCCGTCGCCGGCTTGCTCCCCTCCCCTCCCCCCTGCGGCCTGCGCCCCCGTCCCCCTCAGATCTCCTTCCCATCCCCATGCCCCTCCCCCTCCGGCCTGACCCCTCTGATCCCCCTCCCCTTCCCGTCCCACTCCGCCTCCCCCTCTGCCTCCGACGGTCTCCTCCCTTCCTCCCCTTCCCGTGTCCCCCTCTGCCTCCCCCTCCCCTTCAACTCGATCCTTAATCTTATTCTAGCAAGTAAATCTATTTTTACATCGTCTATATCTGCATCATCCATGGTTGCTATGCTACATCATCTATCTTTGCTATAATGTATCATCCATGTTTTGTAATATCCAACTTTTCCATTTTAGATCGTCCATTTGTTGCATCATCTAACTTTTTGCACTTTTGATCATCCATCTTTTGCATCATCTAACCTTTCCAACTTTATATGATTCTTTTGTCAACTTTTCTAAACATGGGCAATCTTTCCGTCCACTTTAAAATTTTTCATCCATGATTTCAATTTATCATCTATCTCTATCTACTCTACTTCATCTATCTATTCTATTTCACACTATACTCCATTATTTAGTATTTTTGACCTTTTAATAGATGAATCTTAAAAAATAGTCAACATAAAAGTTGTAGATAATCGAGTTACATTTTAATGAGTTTAATTTCACCTGATTTAGACATTGTTACACAAAGTTATACTATAAATAATGGGCTACTTATTTAAACTAGTGAATTTGACTTAATGGGCGCAAACCAATCAAATGGGCTGACTTATTGGGCTCTTATCATAGAAAATCGAATACTCTATTGGACTTCTTAAAATTGGGGTGCTACAGGATAACCCGATTCCATAGCAGTATAATATAGTACCGACTGTGCCACTACTCGACTCAACGACTCATTTTTTGGTTGCCTCCTCGCCGTCGTCGAGAATGTAATTTCTCTCGCCCTTTGCCCTCTTCTCTAGCTCTCCCTCCTCTGTCAGCCTCTTTCCTTTGTCAGGTTTGTACCGGGGCAAAGAGTGAACAACAATCAAAACTTGCAGCACGGAAGGTATGAACACCTTTCTAGTTTCTTCACAATGTTTTGTTGTTTCTTGCTCACCTCATGCATATCTAATCCGGTACATCTTATTGCCAGTATGCTCGCATCATTCAGAAGTTGGGATTTCCTGCTAAGTTCAAGGTAGCTATGATGATGACACACACTGACACATGCAGTCTGCTGATATTCTGTTTTTATTTGCTTGCTAGTTGCTACTTAAGGATATCTTTGTTAACCTGCCATTCTCTTGCTTTAGGATTTCAAGATTCAGAATATCGTTGGTTCATGCGATGTAAAATTTCCCATCAGACTGGAGGGTCTGGCTTATGCCCATGGTGCTTTCTCAAGTGTAAGTTACCTCTGACATTTCGTTTTGTGCATTATATTACTCTTGCATCCACATTTCAAAATTATGTAACTGTTGTCACCTTGAGAACCAAACAGGGAAATGAACATCTATCTAACACATTATCTGGCTGCAAGATTATATTATCAATTGAAATTCTCAGTATACCCTGGCCATCCATAAATCCCCCGCCAAAAAGAGAAACAAGTCTCAATCTCTCTTAAATCAACTCTGGGATACCTCTCCCTTTTATATGCAAATTTTTTTTAAGGTTGCTAGGATTTTCTATTTCTTGGCTTTCCGAGTGGGCTATGCATTTGAATGCAGTTGCATGTTGGCTTCTGACAGTATGAACCAGAGCTGTTTCCTGGCCTGATCTATCGGATGAAGCAACCAAAGATTGTATTATTGATCTTTGTTTCCGGCAAGATTGTTCTTACAGAGCAAAGGTGAAGGAATTCCTGAATATGATTGATGGTTGTCATCAAGTTTGTTATGTTAGTTCTGACTTGCCAATTCTTGGCATGTGGCAGGTGAGAGAGGAGACATACACGGCTTTTGAGAACATATATCCGGTGCTTTCAGAGTTTAGGAAAGTCCAGCAATGGTATGCATACTTTCTTGCATGGAACTTATTCTTATTAGAAAATTATTTTGTAGCAAGAAATGAAAACAACATAATATAAATCTGAATTCCTCTTGTTGCCTTAATATCTTGCTTTTGCAGACTGTTGATGATCATGTTCACGCTTTTGGTTTCTTTTAAGAGGTGCGACTCACCCATGTAGCTGGAGGCATTGAATTGTCCGGCTTTGAAAATACCATAGCACGATTTACTTGTAAATGCAATCAGTTGAACTTCTTCCACTTAATACTTTCCGCATGTTGCAGTTTGTGTGCTTGGCACGTTCTTGGGAATTATGGTTTCTCTTTTCTCTAACAATGTTGTAGCTAGACAACAATCCCAGGGTATGTCCAAGGTAGGCTCAAGTCATCTAACACTTACCTTTCTAAAAAGATCATTTTATGGTGCTATGTTTTAACTGCTATAATTTTTGGGGGTTTCACGGGTTTTAAAATCCCTAAAATCCCTTCAGTCCCTAAAAAGTGACCATGGAAAATTAAAATCCGAAGATTTTAAAATTGGATTGCAGCATTTCAGCGCACACCAAACAATTCCCAGGTTGCTCCTTGCATGCATCATCCTCTTTTTTTTTTTTAATTATTGAAATGCGCCTTGCATCCTTCCCCGTAACTGGTGTATAGCAAATATTGCACGTTCACATTTTAGTTGCCTGTTTCGGTTTTTTGCTAAAATGGGGCACGAGGGAAGTGGGTGGTTGTTTGACGGTACGATCGCAACATTGACTTTGTTTTGGACTGTTGATTTCTTTGCGCGCACGTTAACGTTTTGCTTCTGATCAAATTATTATCATGTGTTTCTGCAGATGGTTTTTGGGGGGATGGTTCTCCGCCGGTGTGCTGCTGCTGTGTTACTGCTCGAACTGTAAATAGGTGGAAGAGAAGAACGTGGTGATGAGTAGCGCTGCGTCCATTTGGGTGGAACCCGGATTTCTCGTCGATATGTTTAGGGGCATGCCGGTGTGGGGGAGAGGAACGGAAGTGGGCAGAGAGCGAGATTGGTTTTGTGTGGAAAGGGGGCCATCTGTTGGGTGGGAAATGTGCTTTATGCTACCAAATATCATCTTACAAAATATAAGTATTTTAGATTGAGGAGGGGAAAATATCATTTTCTTAACTCTAAATATCATCTTACACCTATCCTCTGGATATTAGAATCAACAGGCAGACTGTTCTGCAGGATTTTCCATAGGTGTATAGAGATTTTGGTTAGAACTGAAAGTGAAAAGATATGTATAAATTCTATTCACTTGAGTGGGGGAGGATACAGATCTATAAATATTCATAAAGCTAGAATAATATAAGGAAAGTAACATGTAGACATGAATAAAATATGCCAATTTAGGTGAAAAGATCTCCCCAAAGTCTGGTAACTGTCATGGCAGGAAGCCAGGAACAGCACCTCTAAGCAAAGGAAGGGCAGTTCATACAAAGGAGCATAGGTCATAAGTTACAAGAAGTGAAGGATATTATATGTGTGAAGAAGTCTCCCCTGATGAAGTTGATCAAGAGCAAGTCAATAAGATATTG
Organism: Amorphophallus konjac; assembly: GCA_022559845.1. Classification (NCBI taxonomy): domain Eukaryota; kingdom Viridiplantae; phylum Streptophyta; class Magnoliopsida; order Alismatales; family Araceae; genus Amorphophallus; species Amorphophallus konjac. The sequence goes on along the minus strand of CM040122.1, from coordinate 474,085,089 downwards.
ACAGCGGTTGTTCAAGGCATGAGTGCTTCTGAGGGAAACATTGATGTTAGGCTGGCTGCAACTCGAGCTCTGCATAATTCTTTGGGATTTGCTCAGGCAAACTTCGGGAATGATATGGAGAGGGATTATATCATGAGAGTCATTTGTGAAGCTACTCTGTCCCCTGAGGTGAAGATACGGCAGGCTGCATTCGAATGCTTGGTCTCCATATCCTCCATGTATTATGAGAAGCTTGCATCGTATATGCAGGACATATTTAACATCACTGCAAAAGCTGTGAGGGAAGATGAGGAACCTGTTGCTCTACAAGCTATTGAATTCTGGAGCTCAATATGCGATGAAGAGATTGACATCTTAGATGAATATGGAGGGGATTTTTCTGCTGATTCTGACACCCCTTGCTTTTATTTTATCAAGCAGGCACTACCTGCGCTTGTCCCTATGCTGTTGGAGACACTCCTTAAGCAAGAAGACGACCAAGATCAGGATGAAGGAGTTTGGAATCTTGCAATGGCTGGAGGAACATGCTTGGGTTTGGTTGCACGGACCGTGGGAGATGACATTGTGCCTCTTGTTATGCCATTCATAGAAGAAAACATTAACAAACCTGAATGGAGGCAGCGAGAAGCAGCAACTTATGCATTTGGTTCTAAAATCTGAAATACCGGTCGGATGGCCGTGCCGGTCATTCCAATACGACCGGGGAGATGAAAGTGACTTGTCAGAACTGACGGAATCCAAATCGGATGCCCGGTTTGAGCTCGGCGCTCAAACTTCATTTTTAAAATACACTTATTTCAAATGAACTGTTAGGACGGGTCCGGGGGTCTAAAATCTGAAATACCGGTCGGATGGCCGTGCCGGTCATTCCAATACGACCGGGGAGATGAAAGTGACTTGTCAGAACTGACGGAATCCAAATCGGATGCCCGGTTTGAGCTCGGCGCTCAAACTTCATTTTTAAAATACACTTAGTTCAAATGAACTGTTAGGACGGGGCATTTGGTTCTAAAATCTGAAATACCGGTCGGATGGCCGTGCCGATCATTCCAATACGACCGGGGAGATGAAAGTGACTTGTCAGAACTGACGGAATCCAAATCGGATGCCCGGTTTGAGCTCGGCGCTCAAACTTCATTTTTAAAATACACTTAGTTCAAATGAACTGTTAGGACGGGTCCGGGGGTCTAAAATTCGAAATACCGGTCGGATGGCCGTGCCGATCATTCCAATACGACCGGGGAGATGAAAGTGACTTGTCAGAACTGACGGAATCCAAATCGGATGCCCGGTTTGAGCTCGGCGCTCAAACTTCATTTTTAAAATACACTTAGTTCAAATGAACTGTTAGGACGGGTCCGGGGGTCTAAAATTCGAAATACCGGTCGGATGGCCGTGCCGATCATTCCAATACGACCGGGGAGATGAAAGTGACTTGTCAGAACTGACGGAATCCAAATCGGATGCCCGGTTTGAGCTCGGCGCTCAAACTTCATTTTTAAAATACACTTAGTTCAAATGAACTGTTAGGACGGGTCCGGGGGTCTAAAATTCGAAATACCGGTCGGATGGCCGTGCCGATCATTCCAATACGACCGGGGAGATGAAAGTGACTTGTCAGAACTGACGGAATCCAAATCGGATGCCCGGTTTGAGCTCGGCGCTCAAACTTCATTTTTAAAATACACTTAGTTCAAATGAACTGTTAGGACGGGTCCGGGGGTCTAAAATTCGAAATACCGGTCGGATGGCCGTGCCGATCATTCCAATACGACCGGGGAGATGAAAGTGACTTGTCAGAACTGACGGAATCCAAATCGGATGCCCGGTTTGAGCTCGGCGCTCAAACTTCATTTTTAAAATACACTTAGTTCAAATGAACTGTTAGGACGGGTCCGGGGGTCTAAAATTCGAAATACCGGTCGGATGGCCGTGCCGATCATTCCAATACGACCGGGGAGATGAAAGTGACTTGTCAGAACTGACGGAATCCAAATCGGATGCCCGGTTTGAGCTCGGCGCTCAAACTTCATTTTTAAAATACAAGATGAAATTTGAACTTATATTGTGTGTGTGTATTTATATATATGAAAATGAGCTGGCTTAAACTATTGGCATACTCTTGTTAATGCTTGATTTCTTTATTAAGTCTTGTTAATGCTTGATTTCTTTATTAAGGATTTGATTATAATTTTTTTAAATGATATACAGGATCATCCGTCGCGAGATGTTGGACGAGACGACGACCAGGATGATGTTGGACGAGACGACGACCAGGATGAGACATATGTGGAGGATTTGTGATTTTATTTTAGTTGTGTATGTTGTCATTTTATTATTATGGATGTATGATTAATTTGTGATTTTATTTTAATTGTGTGTAATTTGAGGTTCGTGGAGATTGTGATCCGTGTAGTTGATTTATTATTGTTTTATGAAATTGTTATTTATCAGGTGTTTGTATGTGATGAATTTGAGATTTGTCGATATTGTTGTCTGTGTAGTTGATTTTATATTTATGTTATGAATTTGTTATTTATCAGGTAATTTATTTATCAGTTTAAATAAATTTTTAAAAAAAAAATAATGCAAAATTAGCGACCGCATAGAGACTGAATTGCGACCGAATAGCGACTATACGTTATATTTCTTTTATTAAATAATTATACTTGGCGACCGACTGGCGACCGAATTGAGACCGAATAAATCCGATAGGTTAATTTTATTTTTAAAAATACAACATAATTAGAGACCGAATAGCGACCGAATTGAGACCGACTTAATTAGCGACCGATCAGGCGACCGATTATAATCGGTCTCTTGTAACGACTGATACTGCGACCGAATTATGTCGGTCGCTATATAGCGACTATTATATAGCGACCGACATATTCGGTCTCTAGATAGTCTCTGTTCGGTCGCAATGCAGATTTGCGACCGATCTACGACTGAATAGCGACCGCTAGGTCGGTCGCTATCCGCGATTTTTCTTGTAGTGTAAGGGCTAGATATGTGTCCCCTTCTCACTCGGATCACCAAAACCCAAGGAGCACTCCCACTCCTCCCACCCCACCCGTCCAAACCCTTATCACTAAAACCCAAGTACCTAAGACCTCCACCTCCCCACCTAACCCCATGAGGTCCCCCACACCCCAACCAAAACCCCCTTCCCTAACCTACACTAGTCAAGCCCCTTTAGCCCCCACTTCCACCCCAAATGATCCCAAGGGCAAGAGACCCCTAACCGACCCAATTCCCTCCATGGTGACCACCACTCATCCAACCCTCACCATTAAAAACCATGTGGACACCATGTCCACCCCTCCACCAAGGCCCATAATGGCCACCACCCCAAAACCCAAAACCCCTCACCCAACCCACCTCCCACTTCCTACACCAATCTTTCCCCAACCTAGGCCTCCTCTACTTCCCCTTCCTAGCCCAACCCAAGCCCATGCTTATTCACCACCCCGGGAGTGTCATACGCTAGCTATCACCAAACCACCCACCATAGATCCCCCTACTCCATTAGCAATAGAAGTTGCAACCCCCACACCCACCCAAGTGGAAAAAGATGCCCCTCCGGATCCACCTCCCAACATAGAGGAAATCCAAAGGCCAAACAACTCACACACCCCTAGCCTAGATCCTCTAGAGACACCCAACCTCACCATAGATAAGTCCATACTCCAATGGCTCAAGAAAAGTCTCACCATTCCTAGTTCACAACCATGCCACCTACCTATGGGATATCAATCTCAAATCATTCCCATTCAGCCACATGTCACTTATCAAACTTCCTATTGTGTGGAAGATTTGGGAGACTTAGTGAACTACCTACATGGGCAAATTCACTTGACCAATATGCTAGCCATGAGGCCGCCCGAAACTAACACCATTAGCCTAGCATATCCCACAATTGGCTCCATCACTTCCATCTATACTAATGGCCAAGTTACTAGTGAGATCATCCTCCTTCTTCCCATGGAGGAAGAACCTATCATAGTCTACTCCCCAACCATTGAGATCCCAAGTGCTTTGATTGGCCAACCCATTAGCAACCTTGGCCCAATTATCTTGGAGGAGGATGACTCACCATTTGAGGTCCTTAAGAACACGGAGTACCCCTACCTAGGTGACCCTTACCATGATCCCTTTGACCCTTTTCTATGGGAGCCTAAATCTCCATGTGACCCTCTCCCCCTATTCACCACTCACCTCACCCTACCCATACCACCCATGTTGACCCAAACTCCTCCCTTCCTGGAATCGGGTTACACCATGAGAGCATTGACCTTAGACAACAAACACCTCGGGATTGAGGAAATGACCCACCCTATATCCACCTACCTAGATCCCTTCGACCCTTTTGAGTGGAAGCTCAAAGACCACCCCACCATCCCACATAAGGAAGTCATCTTTGGGAAAGGAGTTCATATGTCTTGGCACATCACACCGCTTGGCATGATTAGTCCGTCGGGTACATTCATCCATATCACCCACATGTCAAGAAGAAAATATGAGTGGTCAATATTTGGTTGTCATGGTCCACCATCATTCATCATAAATCTCAAGCATGTTAGGAGCATTCATGGATGTTCGGATCCTCCAACATTCATCACACTCACTCACAAGAGGGACACCTATGGATGCCCTGGTCCTCCCAAATCCTTCAAAGTCTTCATACCATCAATGCATGATAGGTCTATATGTGGTTGTCCTGTACCCCCTTTGCATACCATACATTGTCAACTCACACCGCGTCATAGTACATGGCATATGCATTCAAGCAAGTATCAAGCAACAAGCGGTGAGATTCACAACAAGCGAGCAAAAACTCGTGAGCGCCACTTGGAATTCCAAGTTGATAACTTGACGATGATGACTTTGGAGTGGCTCTACCCTAGGGTCACCTCCAAATTGAGGGCACGAGGACTTGGACCTTGCCAAGTTCTGAGTGACTTTTGGCAACCCGGCTTATGGGTTGAACTTTCAAAAGAGTTTTGGGATTCTCCCCATTTCTCATGTGGCGGATCTAGCACCCTATAAGGGCACCGCGGTGGATCCTAGTGAGTGCCTCCAGCTTACACCTACCCTTGTGAGAGACACCCTCGGAGTGCCACCACAAATAGCCTGAGAGCCCGACGTGAGCACACAGCGGCAATACTAGTGAAAAAAAAAATAATAAGTGAAAAAAAAGAAGAGGTAGAGTGAAAGTTACCATTGTCAAGATGATGATATAGGATGTGAAGAGTTGAAAGTCATCTAATTTGAGTGACAAATAAAGTATGTAATTATCTAACTGTGAAATTATACATCACAAACACAAGTACTCTGGATCTTTAGGTGTATTATGAGGAAGTTTTGAGTATTACTCCTTATTGATAAAATTTTGAGACTCAATATAAGGCTAGCGTACTTTGATGATTCTAAAATAATGCTGCTTAGTTAATTTCGTGAAGGATGATCTTGACATAATGTATAAAAATTTTAAACTCTTGATGGCCCTTAACTTTTGATTGTTTACATCGCTAAAAGATTAGCAATGACTAAATGGGGGGTGTGATAATTACATAATTTTATAATTAATTATGAACATTTTATGAAATTATTTTCATTAAAAATTATTGTTTCACGTGCAATATTTGAGAAAATTCATTTATACAATCATTTGGGCTATTTTGCAAAATCACAATTTATTAGACATATTTTATTAAATTTTATTGGTAATTATTTAAGTGTATAAATTAATTTTTTTATTTTTATTTGAACACTTAAAATAAGAAAATGGTACTCGATGTAATTTCTTTTATTACAGGAGGGCATTAGCAGAATTTAATTATGAACAAAAAGAAGTCTTAGGAGGGGGCGGCGCCCCACTCTCCCTATTCTTGCCTCCATGCGAATCCCAGTCTACCTAGGAAAGCTCAGGGTTAATTTTCAAGTTATGAAAGGAAAGAAATCCCAATCATGAAAGAAAAGAATCAAAAGATTGAAATTATATATATATATATATATAATTTCAATCTTTTGATTCTTTTCGTAGAGACAGAAAACTGGTTCCTAACACTCGTACCACACTTTTCTATTTATTTATCGGGGATGACCGCTCGACACTCGTGGAAACCTACGAACACCATAAATGAAGGGCGTCAGAAGGAGCCCTGGGAGTTACCTCAAGGGACAACCCTCCGATACTTAAGTCATCACTCGAGAGACAGAGAAGCAGGAAGAAGAATGTGTGAGATAGAGAGAGTTGAGAGGTCGTGAAGCAAGCTTGGAGGGACGAACTGCCTTCTGGGGGTTCTCGCCATGACCAGTGGGCGCTTAGAGAATGCTTGCGGGACGGTAAGGGTGCTCGGAGGGCGGTTGGTGCTTGGCGGGGACTTCCTCTCTTAACAATAGGTTGGCTTCTCTTTTCCTTTGTCTGGAGTTGAGTGTGTGTTTCTTGGTGAAAATCATTGTCCCTCTGCTTGTCCGTCGAAGTCCTATTTATAGGGGGTTGTCCTGATAGCAAGAGCCAATCCCTTAGCAGGGAAGGGCGTAAGTCGTGAAGTAACGTCTTTCGCGATCGTAGAGAGTTTCCCATTGAAGGTCCGTTCCTCCGGAGTCGGACGGTTCTCTGGCGAGTCTTACGGCGCCTGGGGGGCATGCTCGCCTTTAGTGGAGTCGAGGTCGACATCGTGGGAGGTAACGTTCGATCGCCGGAGGGTCATCCGGCGACCATTGCGCCTGGGTCGACGCCCTTTGTGCGCTGTCGAATCCGAGTATGTTACGCCTCGGGCCATCCGTTATGGGCCGCGGCTTTCGAAGCCCGACATGTACGTCAAATATTGTGGGTCTAACTGGGCCTTGCGAAGATGGGCCTTATATGAGCCGAGCCGATTTTACCCTCCTTAATATTTAAATTAAAATATAAATATTAAAATAATTATATTTGAATTTAAGAGAATTGAGACTCTGGACTCTATTTAAAGACCCAAGGGGGCCGAGACCCTAATTAGGAAGGGTGGGGGTGAGAATTGCACCATCTCTTCCTCTCTCTTGTGCATCTCTCTCCCTTTCTTATAGTTATTGTTATTCTTTTCTTTTAGTTCTAACCTTAGTTCTTGTTATTCTAATTTTGATTCGAATTTTTCATCTAATTTTTATTATTCTAGTCCTTGTTTTAAGTCTAGTTCTTCTTTTAATTGATGAGCATCCTCCCCTCCTCCTCTTCTATTTTTACTTCTTTAATTTATTATTATTCTCTTTCTGTTAATTTACTGCACCCCTATTTCTTTTCCTTTTCTTCTTTCAATCTTCTTCTTGCTTCTTACTTCTCCTTTGCAAATCCCGATTCTCATCGTCAATTTTCTCCCCCTCCCTTCTTCTCATTCCCGTACTCTCACCCCCTCATCTGATGCTCTTCTTCGTCTCATATTCTTCTTCTATGCCATTTAACACCTCCTCCTCCTCCTCCTCCTCCTCATTTTCTTCCAAAAGTCACTCACGTCCTCCTCTTCTTCTCTCCCTCACGTTTTCTCTCGCTCTATATATTCTATTATTCTTCTTCTTTTTAACCATCTTCTTTATTAATTTTATTTGTTTTACTTTATTTCATCTTAGTGATTTATTTTATCGTGGTTGTAAGTGATAGAGATATCTGCATACGACATGCGTGAAGTTCATAGAGTTATGAACATCTTCTCGACATGTCACATCACGAGTCTTAGTCTGGATGTAGTTTAATTATCCTTCATTGTTGTGATAGAATGTTAGTGATTGAAAATTTTGATCATGATTTGAGTTATTCTCTTTTATTCGAGTATTCTGTGTTATTTTTTATTTTCTCTCTATTAACTTTTCGTCAAGTTAAACAAAATTTTAAACTCAAAACCCATTAATTTTTGACTTAAAAATTAAAAGTTTTCAACTTTAAAATTTGAACAACTATGTGGATTCGACTCCGTCTCACGGCTTAATTATTCTCTTCAATCATTTGTGAGTCAGATTTTTAAGATTATGTAGCGCGTGTGTAATAATGACATATATTGTGAGTTATCAAATACCCGAAAAATATCCCTAATAAATAAGGAATGTTCCCCAATTATTAACCCACCAATAATTGATTATATAAAGGCATATTTTTACCAGACTCTGAACCGTACATAAACACCATACGCATCGCTTAGGACGCATCATCCACTCCTCTGCTAGGCCTCACGTTATCCACGGTTTATATCACCCAAACTCATTAAGATGTTGTATCGTCCTTTACTGTCTTTATCTATTTAGCTGATATAGCATCTAAGTCATTAGCTTAGATACTTAAATCATCTTAAGTCCACGTCAGCATCAACTTAGATGTTATATCATCTAAGTCCTCACTTAGACGAAATTTCGGCCGATTAAGTGTAATCCGTCCATCCAAGTCACTCGTAGCTCTTGTTACTTAATGTATCGTCTAACTTACCCTTGTCACTATCGTCTATAACTTCATCTAACTTGTTGATACTTCGTCTATCTTAGACTTAGATGATATATTGTTTATGTCTTGTAAACTACTCTAGTTACTGAATTAGTCTGAATATGAGTCATAACTCAACGATTAACAAATCTCGGGGTCATATATATCTCTCTCCCATTAAATGTGAAGTAATTAAACCCTCTTAGGAGTCAAACATGAGATCTCATTATCATAAAGTAAGGTCCTTACTATTCAAACTCACTAACGTGATTCTCATGATTGATTAAGTAGTTGTCTACCCCCTAATCATGTGGACGCTATTAATATATAGACATTTGATCGTATCAAAGATAATATACTTTAGACTTTAAAAATCTTTTAAAAATCTTAAGAATCTCTCCTCTCTTAATTAGTTCCCCCATCCCAAAGCCTCTGCCCATTTTGATTGCTGCCCCCTCCCCATTATTGCTACATCAATTATCATGCGTTGGGTTTATAGATATATAATTGTGAAGATCTCTTAGGAAGTGACCAGGAGGGAAATGAAATATTCTATATATAGATATTTGGATGGAGGTTTACCAAAAAAGATATATACAGGATATATACTAAATTCAGGTAAAGAGGATATACATGAAAATAAAAAAATCAAAGACCCTAAATATTAACAAGAGTGTGCATGCAAAAAAAAAAAAACCCTAAATATAAGAACATTAGTATCAGAACTGATAGCATATGCAATCTAATACTTAAAATCGAGAGGGGCATCAGCTAGCTAGACATGTTGACGGGGGACGTGATGAAGGGGCCGGGAAGGGACATCGATGCTTACGGTATTCTCAGCATATTTGCTCTCACTCTTTGGTCGATCCCTTTATTTCTTCATTTTCTTAATACTTCAGATATGGGAATGATGTGGTGTTTTTAGTGTAGGATTAATTTTGTGAGGTGTGACAAAGTATAATAAGGAAAATTAAATCAACTCCAGCTCAAAAGGAAATAGACCTCCCTTGGGTCAATTTGAGGGATGTGATCCTTTTTCAGGGTCAAGAGCAATTACTAGCCAATGACTCACATGAGATCTTGTCAAGAAGAAAAATGGTGAAAGTATCATGCATGTCTAAATGAAAATGAAATGAAATATGTCTAATGAAACGTTCGCTCCTCGTAAATTGAACCATTATCATATAAGACATCCTGAAAGATGTTCTTTTTTTTTCTTTTATTTTGGGGGGTTTCCATTCTAGAGAATCTAGACGTTCAAAATATGAATAAACATCATCTGTTACATGCTTCAACGGGACTTCATTCATGGGCTTGTTTGGCCCAATGAGTCGGGTTGGAATGAGAAGCCTAGCCCGACAACAGAGGCCCAAATTAATGTGACCTTGGCCGGAGAAGATGGTTACATACACGTACGTCGGGTCTATAAAAGGGAATAATTCCCTAAATTTGCCTATGTTAATTATATCATTTATTATGTTTGGCCTGGGGGATAATATACAGATAAAAGCCCAACATTCTGCATCACAGTTTTTACATCCAAATGATAATTTGATTTTAATCATTACAGTCTTTTTACGATTTTAGTCATTACGCTTTTTTTCCTTCTACATTTTAATGCCATGATCCTTGTATGGATGTCCGCTGTCCCATTTCTAGATTATCTCAAGATTAGAATTTCTTTTAGACAATAAGAGAATTAACAGCTTTTTCACAATATCTTGCTATTTTTTTCCTTACTGTCCTCAAAAAACCTGACTTATTTAATCGTATCAAAAGCCATGAATATAGATATTTATCTCAAACTGAGGCCTTCCTCGTGCTGTACAAATTCCTATGTTCACATACTTATTCAAGCCGAGCTTAGACAAGGTCTGTTCAGATTAAATTCTCATCTCTCAGGTCCATATTAAGGACACATTATTGGTTTGGTGAAACTTAATTTGATTTATCTGTACATTTTGACCATTTTTTTGGAGAAAGACAAACATTTTTTTGTCTTCTTAAACGATCAATGTTCAACCGGAGAGAGATGCATCTTTCAAGAAGCGTGTGTATATATGACTATACTATCATTGCAGTATCTTTAAAGTCATGATTATTAGTTAACCTCATGAAAGCAGAAGCATGTTAGAATTAGCTATATGTGATTGAATGATTGGACGTCATTTTAATTTGTTGAGCAAAAAAAGAAGAAGCAATGATTAGACGACATTGAACACATCCTTTCTATACTCATCTGATTAAATGTAAATTTACTGGACGTTCTTCGATCAACGAAGAGGATCAGATGTTATAAGAGCCATATCTCTTCCTTTAGGAGAACTTGGAGAGGGAGCACTCCTTTGGGAGGTTGCCCAGCTGGAACCTGCCGGTGTCCTGGCAGTAGTCGTAAATGAGGTGGTATTTCCTCACCCACCTGAACAGCTTCCGCTGGCCCCATGTCAGGGCGGCGTACCTGGGCTTGTTCCACCAGTTGGCAGAGCTCGCCGCCCTGCAGAACCTGGGGTTCCCCCTCCACGGGCAGGCGTCCACCTTGTAATCCCCGAACGTGGCCACGAACGGCCCCTTGGACCAGTCGACCTTGTCGACCCCCCCGCGCGTCGCCCAGTCGTCGCCGTTCCACAGCGCCGCTGTCAGGGCCATCGGCTGCCACCGCGGGTAGGCCACGCCCTTGTCCGCGTGGTTCCTGTACACCCTGATGGGCACCCCGTCCACCAGGAACCTGCATGGACAAGACGCCATTAGATCAGAACCTGATCGAGTTGCCCTCTCAGACGTAGGTGTTGTCTTCTCAAGCTGCAAGAAGAACTACTCGATGATGTATATAATCTAGTCTTCTTCATGCAGTTTTTTCTCTGACATGTATATAGATAAATATATAAACGTGTAACTTACACTATCTGGTGAAGGTTCCAAAGGATGGAGTAGGTGTGGAAGTCCGCTGTTGGGTCGAACCACAGGTAGATCCTCTCCTCCCTGTTGTCGGACCCATCGGCGTACACATTGGTTTGAAGTATGTAGGGTTGTCCAGTCACGTTCCCAAGGAACTCGAAGTCTATCTCGTCCCGGTTGGGTTGATCCGATGTGAGCTGCCATTTTTGCAACACAAATGTTTATTAATTCATTCATTCATTCATGGGGAGACATCTAACTAAGACGAGATAAAGTTGAAGGCCGAACATGCAGCAATCGAAATGTCTGGATCTTCTTTGTATCTGAGGATGTGCATGCAACAATTTGAATAGAACATCATTGATCGACTTGCTCGGGACAATTTTTCCAAGAAATTAAAGAGATATGAAAGCTGCTTCAAGATTGCTGGGGTTCGAACGTTTTAGAATATTGAGAGGATCCAGACTCAAAAAAGTGAAAGATCATCAGCACTCACGTAGAAAGCCACAACGGTGCCTGCTGAGTAGTCCGGTATCAGCTTGATCTTCATGTCGAACTGCCCGAACAAGAACATCTCATTGGAAGCAAACGAAGACCCTAAATGACGGGCGAATTAACCAGTTGTTCAAGAAACAAGAAGGAAATTATAATGCATGAAATGATAAGTTGAAGCAGCAAAAGTTTTATTGTGATCCCCTTGAGCTTACCCGATCCCTGGTCGAGTTTCAGGGTCCTGGTGCGCCCATCTGCAGAAGTGTTCACGTAGCTTGGATTCCATGTGACATAGAAGTCCCTGTTGAAGTCTCCCGTAGAGACAACAGAGCCCCATGCAACCCCAACGAGGCTTCCGAAGAGAAGCCCCACAAGGAGGGCACCTCGTCTGGTTTCTGTCATTGAAGGTACAAGTTATTACTTTGCCGATGGTCTTCACATGGGAGAATTTTAAGACAAAGAGGAGCCATTTATATTGTAAGTTTAATTTGCTTCCAACAGCTGGGGAAGATCAATCAACACACGCAAGGAAGGTCTGTGGTGAGAGCAGAATGCCTTGGGAGGGAAGGAAAGAACTGTTAAGCTTGATGGCTCTGTGGATAAAACATAGAACTCGCACCAAAGCTTAGTATCATTCTAGGGATAGGATGCAACTTGCTAAACAACAGCAGAGAAAGCTAGCTCAAAAAGGATGCATATATGCAGCGCTAGTAGAGGTGAGATAAATTTGGTTTCTCCGTTTGAACATGCATATTGGACATGCTTACTTCAACATCAATCCGATTGTGTGTTCTTATTTTGAGGATCCTTTTTCTGGGCAGGAGGGAAGGAAGTGTCCATGTATAGTGGGGAGCTGACTTGGGAATTCCTTTCTGAGTTGCTTTTTTTTTTTATGAGGGATAACTTAGCATCGCTACTTCCTTCCACAAGGTATTGCCGCGCGTGAGCATTAATTCTCTTGACCTCTGCTTTGGTTTCGAACAAAAACAATATCAGGTTGGGCCACTTGAAATTTCCGCCCGTCCCAACATAGATATTCCACTTGGCTACAAACTCTCAAACTTACCAAGGCATGCTCTGATAGAAAAGATTATTTCACGGGTAGAGATTCTATACTAGATCTGAGCACGAAAATCAAAGGGAATTAAGATCAAGATGAGCAAACACAGGTCGAAGCGCGTAGTCACTTTCTTTAGAGTCGTTCCGCCCCTACTCCGGTGCAGATAGACTTCGCGACGGAACTTCCTCCAAGATACGACGACCCAAGACCGATGGCGACGCGAAGGTGCACTCCAACTCGTGTTGCCGGGGGCGAACACCACAGTGACAGACGGCTCTTGCAAGAGGAAGAAGACGATCGGAGAGAAACGTTCTAGAGAGATGGCCTTCGGACTAGAGAGAACCAAAAACCGTGCATCTCACAGAAAAACTACTCACTTCAAATACCCTCTTGGGAAGTAACCCTTGACCGAGTCACACACAACACAACCGCCCATGTTGTGTAGTGGACAACGGATCTAGAGGGGAGGGGTGAATAGATCTGCCCCTCTTTTCGCAATGTAACCCTTTATATAGCTAGATGAGATAAATTGCAGCGGAATATAACTAACTAAACGAAGGACACAATGATTTGCTTAGTAAGATGATTACTAACATATCGATTCGAACCTAAGCATGCATTTAGAACGAAGCAATCACACGAACAAACCACAACACATGAGATTTTAAGGTGGTTCGGACTGAATCCCCAGTCCTACGTCCACCCCTCACCAAATCCGGTGAGGCTCCACTAGTGCCACGCACTGAACCGCAAATCGGAAAGACCACCGATTACCTTCCTACTAACCACCTGGTAGGGACGTCAACAACGCAGATCGGACAACCTCCGATTGCCTTCCTACTAACCACCGGTAGGGACGATTCTCAGATTTAATTGTTTGTATGAAATGAAAAGGAGAACAAATATGAAATCACTCAAACAAGATATAGAGTATGCTCAAAGAAAAGAATCTTGTCTGAGTTGCAGAAGCTTGAATCGGATGCTTTGAAGGTGTCTTCTTTCTTGCGGGATGATCTTCCTTGAACCTCTTCTAGTTGATGAAGAAGACGAAGGATGTAGCTTCAATCTTCCTTTTGATCTTCTTGAGTCGATGAAGAGGATGTAGAAGATGTAGGATGCATCTTAGATCACTCTTGAGAGTCTTGATTCCTTCTTCTTCCTTGGAGGTTGAGATGGCTTCAGATCTGGACTTGAATGCCTTGGAATGGATGAAGAACTCCTTCCCGAAACACTGTTCACGGAAGTGCTACAGTGCCTCGAAAATGAGCTCCCTTGATATCCCTTAAAGCATTTGGGTTTCCAACCCTCTTGTATTGGTTTTATAGACCTTGAATGGTCTATAGACAAGCCTCAGACCAGATCCATAATTTGTGGGTGATTAGGTGACTTTTGGATTAAAGAAATCCATGTTGAATGGCCCTTTTCGGAGTTGGAAACAAAGTCAACATTGAAGGCTCGGGGCTGGCGGTCGACCTGTAGCTCCTGGCGGTCGACCGCTACTGTGAAATGCTGTAGACGAATGTGTTAGTGTTGGTGTGCTACAGGCCAATTTCGGGTCAGGTAGGCCCAATAGTTGTACGATCTTGTTCATTATTAATAAAGTGGTGTTTGAGCGTACATATGTGATTGTGTTACTTTACGTTGTCCCTAGGATATGTGGTTGTAAAGTCAGCTCGAAATGGGATCTCGAACATGAGATTGACTTTACATGTACACATACCTTAAACTGTTCCTGGTTGGAGGGTAATCACTCGGGGACTTTGATTACCTATTAAACCAGTACACATGATGTGTCAGTGACCAGTCTCATGGTCATTGGTGCGGGGCACCAACACATATGTGTAGGTGTATGTCCTTGGAGGATGTACACTGAACTGATCCGCTATTGGATCTTCAGATGGTTGATTATACCTAATGTCAACTGAAGATCTAACTGTCTCAGTAGCATCGTTGGTCCTTTGACCTGAGACATTGATCGGATCTTACACGAGGACTGGAATGGTTTAATTACTTGGCTAAGTGACTTTAACCATAAGTCATGAGTTGCCGAGTCATTAACCACTCCAGGATACGTTTGAAGATCATCAATGTTCAAGAGGGGATCGCTCACTGTCGGGTATATATCAGACAGTTAATGGGTCATGACATTGACGCTCCGTTAAATCCCTGGCCAGGGTCGTGTGAGTTCGTTTAGAACGGACGTCATACACTTTAAGGAGGTCATAGTCAAATGGTACGATCATGGGGTTTGACAGGAACCATACCCTCGATCGTACCAGACTCATAGAAGGAGCGAGGGATTATATCGATGCGGTAACTGTGGACTTACAGGTACCAGACAGGCTGGTTTAAACCCAGCGTCCTCTAGGATCACACGGATTTGCTTGACCCAACGTGATCAAAGGTTCGGGATAAATTAAACTATTCTTCAGCTCTGGTAGAAGCGAAGAATACGTTTAATTTACTTCTAATTGGGAATTAGAAGTTAATGGGCCTTAAACTAGAGTGACTAAGGGCCTAGAGGATCACACACAATGGATTCTTGGGTGACGGAATATTATTGTGCACGTGTATGTATTAATTCCCTTTAATTCCTTTTGGAAAGGAGTGTAAATGGAGCTTAATACATATGTATAATAATGAAAATGTCATATATATAATTTTGGTCTTTTGGAGGTCTTTAGAAAAGGGTCCAAAACTCTATATATATGGCAACCTACGTGAAGCTCATTCGAGCTTCTTCTTCCAACTCTTAGGCTAAGCAAGTATTAAGGCTTAAGAGGAGGATTAGCTCCTCCCCTTTCCTCCCTCTTGCTCTTTTTCTACAGAAGGTGAAAAAGGGCCGGGGAAGGTCGTGCCGGGGAGGTACCGTCGCTGCGCAAGGGTCCTTGTGGATCTGCTCTAGAGGCCGTACATGTAACGACCCGAGAATCCGATTACCGGGAAGGCCCGATAACCCGAGACTCGCACCGCCGCCCACGAGCCGGGAGGGCTCGGAAGGGCTAAAAGGAGTGTGGAGGCACAAAGAAATAGGAAATAAAGCAGGACAACCAACGACAAGTTGAAAGAAAGAACAGCAACAGCTACAGCTACAACAGAGTCCAGTCCAACAGAAAGTACAGTCTAAAGCAGTAAAAACGTACCACATGCCAAGTCAACACTCGGCCCGGCAAGCTGGCAACTAAGGACCTCCGCTCCGCGCCCTCGAACCGCGAGGAAGAACCGCTACACCTGAAAAGCAGGGAATGAGTCTCCAAAACAGAGACTCAGCAGGGATCCCGCGGAACCCCAACCGGAAACAACGGCGGTAGCGGAAAGGAGAGCTACAACTACAGCAGGAACAGCAAACCGGTGGCCGGTCAAAAACTCGGCACTACAGCTACTCCTACTGTACCAGAAGGCACACCTCGATCACGCAGTCGAAGCTACCGAACCACACTAGTACCACCTACCGAAGCAAGAACACACGGCAACCACGCCGTAGAGGCCTGTCCCTCGGACACAGCCGACCTGGACACGCTGTCCAAGGTGCAACCCCGACCATCCGATCGCGGGTACCGCACAACAAGACCCAACCTCGGTAAAGCCACTAGCATTAGACCCTTGGCGCGAAAACCAACACACGCGCCACGGCGAAACAACCGAACTCAACGGTCAACACGACCGAAAACCCGAAGGTCGAAATCACGGAAACTGATAGTCTGTCACTCCGTACTCGACAGGAGTACCACCCACTAGAAGCACAGCCGGTAGCGTCCCCTGACGTCTTACACCGCACCGCAGGTGAACCGCCTGACGTGGTAGATCCTACCCGAGGCGCGAACACCGTACAAGTAACCACAAACAAGTAACTAGCTGGGGTCACGCCCGTCGACGTGGGTCCAACCGCCCCCAACCACGTGTGCACACACAGACCTTGCGTCACTAGGTCTGGTCCTCTGACCGGTTTTCCCCCGTAGCCGGACTCTGGCTACCGACGAGGGGCCTACGGTAACCGGTCCACAAACCGTCTCGAAAGGTGGGTGCCCGTACATCACTCCCAGGTGAGACCAGCACCTCGTACTGGTGGGCTACGACTAGTGGAGGGTCACTGAAGGAGTAGACTCTCAACGGAACACAACGTCCGAATCCGACGACGTACGGGGACCAGCCCACGTACCGGCCCCGTCACACGGTGACCACAGTCGGAGAAGAAACAGGACTTACAGTCCACGGTCACGCACGCACCGTGCGCTAGAGTCGAGAAAACTCAAGTGGCGCTAAGCCACTGGACTCTGGACAGTCCTCTAGACACACTACAGCCAACGGTCCTTGAGTCACAAGACTCGGGGTCAAGACCGTTGCACGCAACAGCACAAGGCCGTCGATCTAGCCCAATCTCTAGGTCCAAAACCACGATATCACGAATACCGAGACAACACACGAGTTGCCAAGACCATTCCCTTGAGAAGGGAACGCAAGGGACAAAGGCCACTCACACGGGCCACACGGAAAACACAGAAGCATGATTCCCAATGCAGCACACAAGCCGCCACGACGATTTCCCATCTTGAAGCAAGCGGGAAACCTCCAGCCCCAGGCCGGGTAACTGGACTCGCAGTCCAAGACCAACCACGTGGCCCACATGGGAATCGCCTTCCAAAAAAAACTCACGGCATGCGGGGGAGACCCCACCGCACCCACACCGATACACGGTGACTCGATCGAGCGTAACACGAAGGCCCAGCACGCGAGAAGTCACCCGGACTCTCAACCCTACGGGCACGCTAAACGAGATAACACGGTCCTCCAGACACCCTCAAAACACGGACACAGAAACCCACGGGTGTCAGGGACACTCACAAGACCGCAGGTCGACCACTGGGTCACAACCGGGTCGACTAGGGATCCACACATTGCGGGACAAGGCGGAGAACACAAAAACTCGCCTCGGAACAACACAAAGCCTGACGGTCTAACCCTAGACCGTCACAGGGCTGTAACGGTCTAGGCGAGACCGTCACATCCACCTGGCGGCCTAACGCAGGCCGTTACACGGCCCGAAGAAACACAGGATGTAACGCGCCTGGCCCAGCGCGTTACACGAATGTAACGCGCTTGCCCTGGTGCGTTACACGCCTCACGCTCTCAGCGTGAAAGCAGGATGTAACGCGCTTGCCCCAACGCGTTACACGGATGTAACGCGTCTGGCCCGGCGCGTCACACACGCTGCCCTCCTCAACGGATAAAACAGCTCTGACGGCCCACCCTGGGCGCGTTACAAGCATGTAACGGTCCAGAGGGCACCGTCACACCCCCAGCCCTCAGCTGGGTAACAGGGGATGTGACGCACCCACCCTGGGGCGTCACAAGGCTGTGACGCGCCAGCCCTGGTGCGTCACACGCCTGACCCGAAAACCAACGGAAGAGACTCTAACGGTCTAGCCCTGGTGCGTCACAGCACCTGGCGGTCTATCGTGGGACCGTCACACCCACAGACCACCAAAGGCCAATAGAAGGGGAATGTAACGGCCCAGCCTAGGCGCGTTACACCAAGTGACGGCCACTGGAAGGACCGTCACTTCCTTCCGAGAACGCTACGGCGGGAAACGACCCAAAACTCGTCCCACGCCCCCATACCTCCACAAGAGAGGGGGAAAACAAGGGGGAAGCTCCCCAGAAGCCCCTAGCATGCATCTACGGCCTCGGATCGGCCAAAAACGCAATGAAACGGGAGATCGGCCCACAAGCCCTAAAACATGGGTTTTGCCCAAAAACCCCGATTCCACCCGCTCGGCTCACCACGGCCTACGAAACTCGCGGGAAAGGAAGTGCACGAGCTGGGGAACCATCACCCTACCTCCACCGAAGATTTCGCGCCTCGAGCTCGCCGATCCGCGAAGAAACGCCGTGAAACCCTCGCCGGCTCGCGACCGCGCCACGAGCTCCCACGCGCCTCCACCGCCTCGATCCTCGCCCATCCTCGCCCGCGTCCTCACCCGCGCCGCCTCCGCCTCGCCCCCGCCTCGCTCCGTCGGCCGCCGGAGAAGAGAGGGGAGAAAGAGGGCGTGAGAGAAGAGAGAGAGTGAGAAAGAGAGAATGAGAGGGGGAGAGAGGAAAGGGTTAGTATATATAGGAAAACCCGAAAATTCGATAAATTCAGAAAATTACGAAAAATTACCTCCGCGATCCTCGGAAGGAACACAACGCAGTGGTACTGTCCCGGAGTCGGAGAACGCCACGGTTTGCCCTGCAAAGAATTCCGAAGGCACATCAGGGAAAAACACGTGTAAAGCACAAAATACACTCCG
This sequence comes from Amorphophallus konjac, assembly GCA_022559845.1. Taxonomy (NCBI): domain Eukaryota; kingdom Viridiplantae; phylum Streptophyta; class Magnoliopsida; order Alismatales; family Araceae; genus Amorphophallus; species Amorphophallus konjac. Next base: position 474,065,900 of record CM040122.1, on the reverse strand, counting down.
AGACCCACTAAAATGATCTGAAAAATATCCGAAAAATCCGGGGCATTACAGCCCTCCCCCCTTAAAGGAATTTCGTCCTCGAAATTCAGGACCTAGAACGACGTCCTAGAGGAAGAACACTGAACCAACTGACACGCTGTCAGGGCCCCAGCACAGAAAACCTCGATTCTCACGAAAACACGGATCCTGAGGAACACAGCCAGACTCACAATCACACACAACACCTCGCTCCTCTCGCCGAGCACACCGGCCACAGAGCAGGCATATACCAAAGGACACAGTCTGGCATCACCTCAGACAACGCGAGAATCCCCCATGGCGCCGCAGCCACGATCTCGCTCACCGAAGAATCACAACCCTCGATACGAGCAACAGCTACTGATCCATCCAATGGTCAGCAGACAAATCGCACAACAGCTTCGCAACCAGCTGACAGGTCGCACGCCCTCCTCGAGGGAGCAACCAAAATAGAGCCTCCACCAGCTCAAGCAGTCCTCTCCGCAGACCGCAATCAGAACATCGGCTCAGCACCAAGAAACACCTCACACATGGCAAGCCGGAAGCCGGACACAACACCGTGCCAACTCTTGTCAGAAGACAAACTTCGACAAAGCCCAGATCCCATCCGGAAAGGCACATCGCAGAAACGACCATCAAAGGTCTCGCTGGCACACGGCTCTCGCCACGCTCGAGCCCCAACAACCAGCATCTTCTGTCTCTGAAAAGACCATCCACTGGTCACCAACTGCTCGCCAACTCGACCCTCTCGGGAAGCACGACGAAACCAAATGACAGAACATGGCGTCTTCAGTCATCACCCTACGGGACTCAGACTTATAGGGAACCACCCCATGCTAGTCACCAAACCAGGGATAACCTTGCGACACCAATGTCCTATCAGGGACCACCAATCCGACGCCAAACTCACAAAAGGCCTCCGCCCACAGGCGTCACTCTTCCATCTGGTCTCATCAAATCCTTCGATCAATCCAAGTGGACACCTGCCAATCCCGATTCCGCCCTTACCACAGAGCCACGGGACACCACCTGAACAGTGCTCACGGGTCCCCAAGCAATAACCATCTCACCGTCACAATCCGACAAGATCGTAGAACCAACAGGAACCCACAGCCTGGCAGAGACCACATCCTCAAAGCACGATCTCATCCGAGGGCACGACTGGGAACACAAGTCGGACACCAAGCCACCGACTCCGACCATCACGTCCTCGACCTCCGTCAGGCGACATCCTCAACAACCTCATCCAGGTCCAACACCGACGCCTGACACAGCTTCCAACACAGGAACAGGGTACTCATGCGGCACCCTGCCAGTGCCAACAACCACAAAACCTCGGGCAACGGCACGGCAACAACACGTTTCACACCAAGGAACCAATCCTCCGATGCTGAACGCGAACTCAGGAATCCACCCGTAGCAACCAACGCTACGATCCTGAACTAGTGGGTCACAAGCCCACCACGCTTCCGCTGCGTACTCAGATCCGCGCACACAGCCGAGAAAGCAAACGCCGCCCAACCAGCGCTCGTCCTTTCGGAACAGCACCGGCACCCTCACACGACAAGGGAACGGGCACAACTTCTCACAGGCAACCGCCTTGCCAAGATAAGGAGCACGTCTCGCACGGATTTCATGGCACACAAGGCTAACCAATCCGAACACACAATGCAAGACGACGATCCTTAGCCGAACGCAATCTCTCCAACCAAAGGAGAAACCAGCGCACTTTCGACCAACGGAAGAACTCCACGCTCGACCTGACCTCAAACCTCGCACACGCTGGAAACAGCACCATCCAGCACCAAGGAAAACTATCGCTTCCATCAGGTCAGCGCCTCCGACACACTCGACGAGTGTCACGTCGGACCACCATCACAGCATCTCTCGATGCACCACCGCTGCAATTCCTCGAACTGCAACACGGCATGCCAAGAGCCGCCACACGAGCCATAACCGACAACCGCCGATGCTCACCCTCGAGTCCCGAAACTCACCGCGGAGCCTTCACATCTCAAGCCAACTCCAGGGCGAACACAACCCAACCGCACAGAAGAGCGCAGGAGCAAGACTTACTGGGACACCACAGCCCAATCTTGCCTCGAAATCAGCAGAACGATCAGGACCGACACGTCATTTCTGACGCCACAGAGCGCGACAAGAACATCAGGCTCGACGAAACAGCAGCCCACCGAGAAGATCCTCCGCTCACCCGAGCACACTTCCCGATCAGAACACCTCAGGAGCTGGACAACCTCAAGCTGGAGTGACCAAAAACCGACAGCAGCTCCCTCAGAGCACGCTCACGGCCACTTAACCAAGAACAGTCCGCACCAGACACCTGACCACGCTGCAGGTTCCTTGAACGCAGCACCGCGAGCTCACGCCTGCCAGCAACCTCTGCCCAACGCAGCACAACCAGGGCCACCACCGATGAGGGAGAAGGCTCTCGACCTCGATCCTTAGACCCTACGCTGGCACGAAAGCCGCGGACAGCGACCACCTTCACAGCGCCGCACAGCGCACTCAAGCTCTCAAGCGAGAAACAAGGCGAAAAACAAGCACAAAACCCTAAGCCAGCTGCCAACTGTACTGGACCTTATGGACTCTGATCACTGCAATATCTCGAATTCCTATGTACGTCCACAACCACCGCTCTGATACCAGCTGTAACGACCCGAGAATCCGATTACCGGGAAGGCCCGATAACCCGAGACTCGCACCGCCGCCCACGAGCCGGGAGGGCTCGGAAGGGCTAAAAGGAGTGTGGAGGCACAAAGAAATAGGAAATAAAGCAGGACAACCAACGACAAGCTGAAAGAAAGAACAGCAACAGCTACAGCTACAACAGAGTCCAGTCCAACAGAAAGTACAGTCTAAAGCAGTAAAAACGTACCACATGCCAAGTCAACACTCGGCCCGGCAAGCTGGCAACTAAGGACCTCCGCTCCGCGCCCTCGAACCGCGAGGAAGAACCGCTACACCTGAAAAGCAGGGAATGAGTCTCCAAAACAGAGACTCAGCAGGGATCCCGCGGAACCCCAACCGGAAACAACGGCGGTAGCGGAAAGGAGAGCTACAACTACAGCAGGAACAGCAAACCGGTGGCCGGTCAAAAACTCGGCACTACAGCTACTCCTACTGTACCAGAAGGCACACCTCGATCACGCAGTCGAAGCTACCGAACCACACTAGTACCACCTACCGAAGCAAGAACACACGGCAACCACGCCGTAGAGGCCTGTCCCTCGGACACAGCCGACCTGGACACGCTGTCCAAGGTGCAACCCCGACCATCCGATCGCGGGTACCGCACAACAAGACCCAACCTCGGTAAAGCCACTAGCATTAGACCCTTGGCGCGAAAACCAACACACGCGCCACGGCGAAACAACCGAACTCAACGGTCAACACGACCGAAAACCCGAAGGTCGAAATCACGGAAACTGATAGTCTGTCACTCCGTACTCGACAGGAGTACCACCCACTAGAAGCACAGCCGGTAGCGTCCCCTGACGTCTTACACCGCACCGCAGGTGAACCGCCTGACGTGGTAGATCCTACCCGAGGCGCGAACACCGTACAAGTAACCACAAACAAGTAACTAGCTGGGGTCACGCCCGTCGACGTGGGTCCAACCGCCCCCAACCACGTGTGCACACACAGACCTTGCGTCACTAGGTCTGGTCCTCTGACCGGTTTTCCCCCGTAGCCGGACTCTGGCTACCGACGAGGGGCCTACGGTAACCGGTCCACAAACCGTCTCGAAAGGTGGGTGCCCGTACATCACTCCCAGGTGAGACCAGCACCTCGTACTGGTGGGCTACGACTAGTGGAGGGTCACTGAAGGAGTAGACTCTCAACGGAACACAACGTCCGAATCCGACGACGTACGGGGACCAGCCCACGTACCGGCCCCGTCACACGGTGACCACAGTCGGAGAAGAAACAGGACTTACAGTCCACGGTCACGCACGCACCGTGCGCTAGAGTCGAGAAAACTCAAGTGGCGCTAAGCCACTGGACTCTGGACAGTCCTCTAGACACACTACAGCCAACGGTCCTTGAGTCACAAGACTCGGGGTCAAGACCGTTGCACGCAACAGCACAAGGCCGTCGATCTAGCCCAATCTCTAGGTCCAAAACCACGATATCACGAATACCGAGACAACACACGAGTTGCCAAGACCATTCCCTTGAGAAGGGAACGCAAGGGACAAAGGCCACTCACACGGGCCACACGGAAAACACAGAAGCACGATTCCCAATGCAGCACACAAGCCGCCACGACGATTTCCCATCTTGAAGCAAGCGGGAAACCTCCAGCCCCAGGCCGGGTAACTGGACTCGCAGTCCAAGACCAACCACGTGGCCCACATGGGAATCGCCTTCCAAAAAAAACTCACGGCATGCGGGGGAGACCCCACCGCACCCACACCGATACACGGTGACTCGATCGAGCGTAACACGAAGGCCCAGCACGCGAGAAGTCACCCGGACTCTCAACCCTACGGGCACGCTAAACGAGATAACACGGTCCTCCAGACACCCTCAAAACACGGACACAGAAACCCACGGGTGTCAGGGACACTCACAAGACCGCAGGTCGACCACTGGGTCACAACCGGGTCGACTAGGGATCCACACATTGCGGGACAAGGCGGAGAACACAAAAACTCGCCTCGGAACAACACAAAGCCTGACGGTCTAACCCTAGACCGTCACAGGGCTGTAACGGTCTAGGCGAGACCGTCACATCCACCTGGCGGCCTAACGCAGGCCGTTACACGGCCCGAAGAAACACAGGATGTAACGCGCCTGGCCCAGCGCGTTACACGAATGTAACGCGCTTGCCCTGGTGCGTTACACGCCTCACGCTCTCAGCGTGAAAGCAGGATGTAACGCGCTTGCCCCAACGCGTTACACGGATGTAACGCGTCTGGCCCGGCGCGTCACACACGCTGCCCTCCTCAACGGATAAAACAGCTCTGACGGCCCACCCTGGGCGCGTTACAAGCATGTAACGGTCCAGAGGGCACCGTCACACCCCCAGCCCTCAGCTGGGTAACAGGGATGTGACGCACCCACCCTGGGGCGTCACAAGGCTGTGACGCGCCAGCCCTGGTGCGTCACACGCCTGACCCGAAAACCAACGGAAGAGACTCTAACGGTCTAGCCCTGGTGCGTCACAGCACCTGGCGGTCTATCGTGGGACCGTCACACCCACAGACCACCAAAGGCCAATAGAAGGGGAATGTAACGGCCCAGCCTAGGCGCGTTACACCAAGTGACGGCCACTGGAAGGACCGTCACTTCCTTCCGAGAACGCTACGGCGGGAAACGACCCAAAACTCGTCCCACGCCCCCATACCTCCACAAGAGAGGGGGAAAACAAGGGGGAAGCTCCCCAGAAGCCCCTAGCATGCATCTACGGCCTCGGATCGGCCAAAAACGCAATGAAACGGGAGATCGGCCCACAAGCCCTAAAACATGGGTTTTGCCCAAAAACCCCGATTCCACCCGCTCGGCTCACCACGGCCTACGAAACTCGCGGGAAAGGAAGTGCACGAGCTGGGGAACCATCACCCTACCTCCACCGAAGATTTCGCGCCTCGAGCTCGCCGATCCGCGAAGAAACGCCGTGAAACCCTCGCCGGCTCGCGACCGCGCCACGAGCTCCCACGCGCCTCCACCGCCTCGATCCTCGCCCATCCTCGCCCGCGTCCTCACCCGCGCCGCCTCCGCCTCGCCCCCGCCTCGCTCCGTCGGCCGCCGGAGAAGAGAGGGGAGAAAGAGGGCGTGAGAGAAGAGAGAGAGTGAGAAAGAGAGAATGAGAGGGGGAGAGAGGAAAGGGTTAGTATATATAGGAAAACCCGAAAATTCGATAAATTCAGAAAATTACGAAAAATTACCTCCGCGATCCTCGGAAGGAACACAACGCAGTGGTACTGTCCCGGAGTCGGAGAACGCCACGGTTTGCCCTGCAAAGAATTCCGAAGGCACATCAGGGAAAAACACGTGTAAAGCACAAAATACACTCCGAGACCCACTAAAATGATCTGAAAAATATCCGAAAAATCCGGGGCATTACAGTACAGCTGTGCGGCTCGATATTCTGCATCGGGCATCGCAAACAGCGTCGTTCCGCGCAAGGTGAAACACGCAACCCGTAATTAGGGTCTTAGAAACACCGATTAGAGCACAGATTAAGCTTTCCATAAGACCGGGATCGGGCAAAAGAAATTTTTGTTATCCGCTGCGTCGCCCGTAGGTGCTGTGCGAAACCTTACAGAATGGCCCCTGGGATTTCCGGTCGACCGCCACTGGCTGGCGGTCGACCGCTACTGAAACATCTTCGGCCTGGGATTCCCTGGCTGGGGCGGTCGACCGCCCCTGTGCTGGCGGTCGACCGCCAGCTGGGCAGAACCCGGCTTATCCCGGGTCGGTCCAATTTCCGTTCTAGCTCCGTCGTTCAACTCCATTAGCAGCCCGTGCATGTCGGTGGCATCTCCCTTGATAGTCTAAAAGATATCAACGGAGTTTATGGCCTTGGATTCTCTTGGCTATGCTTCTTTGTGCATTGACCTTATATGGATGACGAGCCGAATATCGCGTGTCGACTTGTTCTTGTTTTCGCATCCTTGCTTGGGCGCGATCCACGAGCTTTCACTTTGCCGACTCCACTGTCTTTCTTGTCCATGTAATGGTGTACCTGTCATGATCGAACCATCACGTATGTCAGTCACATGAGAGTGGGAAATATCAATGACTAATAGTGTTTAGCCATTACAAAACCAAGAATACCACAGAATGCATATGACCATAGAATGATGTCGAATGACCCAAGTGACCACAGAATGACTCAAATGACTTCAGGGACACAACATTCTCCCCCTTTTTGATGATGGCAACACTGTGAGTCATTATGTGATATGAATGTCTAAAATGGTACAAGTTATAACAAATGCAATGTATACAGCTCAAGATTCATGATAGTAATAGCATGGGAATGCAATTATGAATGCAGATATGAATGCTATGCAATATGAATGCTAGCAGTTATGCAAGCCCCAAGCCCCATCACATACACATATGAGATGCAAAGTGAGCAATGGATTCTCCCCCCTTGAACTCTCCCCGTACACCATTCATACATCCCCCATGACAACTCACAAAGCACATAAGCTCTCCCCTTTGACAATGCGATAACGCATATAGCTCGTACAAAGGACTCACACAAAGAATTCTCCCCCTTTGCCAACAGCAAAAAGTAGTGATAAAGTAAAATGTCTATGAGACCAGAGTTGAAAGGAGTTGAGAGAAAGCCATTATATGTAGAACTGAAGCATGCCGTGAGCAACATATATGGTTTAAAGCTAATGAAATCTGAGATCATCAATAGAGTTCGAAAAGCAGCTACATCCAAGAGTTAATAGAAATGAACCAAAGGTGCATATCATGGCAGTGTTTAACCTTCCCTTGTCTTATATATCCATATTCAATAACGACAAAGGCAATAACACAAAAGCATGTATTGAAGCTAAACAATCATGATTGAAGCATGGAATTGAATGATTGTAGCATATGTTGATTTTCAATATCTTTAGTATTTGAAGGCACATGACTCACTTTATACGAGCAATCAAGTCTAGTTCATGCCTCCTAGCCGTAAGAATACACGTTGTTTAGACGCCAGTATCCCTAGGTATTTGGCAAGACTGACGGTTATGCTTCAGAATGAACAGAGATAGCAAAGTCACGTCATGACATATCCAATCTCATTTCTTTGATGAGAGGTATATTTCTCAGCAATTATGCCAGTGCTCTGCCTAGAGTCCAAATAGAATGACGACAGAGATAACAGAGGCACATCATGACATATCATTTGTCACTTGATTTTGATGACATGACATGTTTCTCCGTGCAACAATATCATTACTCTGTCAAATTGATTTTCAAGAATTCCAGCTCATCAAGATGTTTAAAAACAATACTAAACCTGAGTGTATCACCAAGATGGTCATGAACTGTGAATTTTCAGATATCAGGATAGTCATTCAAAGCACAATATGTAATATCTAGTTAAGGTCTATTAAAATCACATAACATAGATGATTTCATAACAGATATTTCAGAACGTCAAGGAAATCATTAAATCTGAAACATTTTCATTGGATGGACAATCATTAGGGCATATAATAGAAAGCTCTTACACCATATGTCCATCTGTCTCATGAACTCAAACCAGACTGTAAGCCACTGAAGTACAGTTTGCAAGAGGTTAAGAGAATCAACAAAACTCCCCCTAAGGATATGCAATGGATACACGAAGGGGTTATGTTTGCAATCAAGTGGAATGGCAAAGGAGGTTGACCTAGTCACTCCTGAAGATAGCAGAAATGAAATGTATGACCCAACGCATGGTTGTACACTTATTCAATGCCACAGAATGAATATGCATGAATGTTGCACAAGGACAACTCCCCCTTACTATATGGCCTATATGCGACAGTGGCGCATGGTACTTGGCGGAGGTGAAACCTCACGCATATTGAGTGCTTCTAGGCAAGCATAACCTGCCCTTCCATACATTAATATTTGATATACCATGGCCATGCAAGAATGATGCTTCTCAACACAAACCATGTAATGTATTATGAACATGAACTCAATTCATGATTATGCATCTATATGCAATGCGATACATGGCAAAATGACTTATTGATATATCAACAATGCATGAAACACCAATCTGCAAAAACACACACTAAATTGAACAAGATCATTATTTCAATTTTTAGTGGCCTGAGGTCGGCAAAGACCAAGCTCCCTTCTGAGTGTTGAAAACCTGTCATTACACAAGGGCTTGGTGAAAATATCAGCAATTTGATTTAGAGTATCAACAAAATGCAGTTCAAAATTTTTCTTACCAACCTCATCTCTAATGAAGTGATGCCTAATCTCAATATGCTTAGTCCTAGAGTGCTGGACTGGATTTTTTGCAAGGTTGATAGCACTAGTGTTATCACACAGAATCGGGGCACAACCAAGATCCACCAAGTAGTCTTGAAGTTGGTATTTAATCCACAACACTTGGGTGCCGCAACTCCCCGCAGTAACATATTCTGCCTCCGCGGTTGAGAGGGCAACCGAGTGTTGTTTCTTGGAGGCCCAAGAAACTAAACACCCGCATAGAAACTGGCAATAGTCACTAGTACTCTTACGATCCAGCTTGCATCCAGCGTAATCCGCATCAGAATAAGATATAAGAGATAAATCACATGATGACGGATACCATAATCCCAAATCCTGAGTGCCGGCAAGATATCGATGTGAGCGACGTCACGCGGTTCGGGGAAGAGCGGGGAAGAGGAAGCGGAGAGCGCGCGGGCTCCTTCTTTTTTTGTTTGTTTGCTTGTTTTGCTGCAACACAGAGATGATAGAGAAGAGAGAAGGGGCCACCACGGGAGATTGCTCCGGCGGGGCGAGCGGGATAAGTATAATATAGCAAGATATGGGGTTCAAACGGCCATAGCAGGAAGTGACTCGCCGCGACCTCGGGGGGACGGGAATGGTGCAGAAATTAAATAACAAGAATTGAAACGGCCATTGGGGAAGTGACTCGCCGCGGCCTCGAGAATACGAGCAGAATATAAAGGAGAATATAAGAACAGAGATTTAAACGGCCATTGGGGAAGTGACTCGTCGCGGCCTCGAGAATATGAGCAGAATATAACAGAATACAGAGAGAATATAAGAACGGAAACTTAAACGGCCATTGGGGAAGTGACTCGCCTCGGCCTCGATGATATGGGCAGAATATAACAGAATATAGAGAGAATATAAGAACGGAAATTTAAACGGCCATTGGGGAAGTGACTCGCCGCGGCCTCGATGATATGAGCAAAATATAACAGGATATAAAGAGAATATGAGAACAGAAATTTAAACGGCCATTGGGGAAGTGACTCGCCGCGGCCTCGATGAAAAGATGTGATCGCCAGGGGGCGAAAGACCCCAAAATAAGAAAGTGATCGCGCCTACCTCAAGAGCGGGAGATGGCGGGTTGCTTCTTCCTCTCCTTCCGGCCGGCCGACGGAGAGGGCTTTCCTCGAGTACCCTTGTAAAACAATGACAAATAAATGACAAGTGGATTAGAAAGATGGAGGTGTAGTATTCAAATCCTTGCGATAAAAATAACGAAATGATGGCAAGACACACACCTGGTTGGTGTTATCTTTTAAACCCCTCTCGGACTCGAGTAGGAGGAAAATGAGATGGTGGATGCAAGAAGTATAAGAGAAGAGGCGCCCTTGTGAAGGGGGATAGAGGATGCAATATGATGAATGTAAAGAACTATGGAGAAAAAGGGGAAGAAAAGGCTTATTGGATGAGCCGAGGGTGAAATCCGGCGGAGCTTCGGCAGCGTGGGGACGACGTGGAAGCGCGGTGGATGAAGACGACCTTCCTCTCGCGAGCGTGAGCACCCGAGAAGCCGGCAGAACCTCCACCTACAAAAGAACCCACGGGTTAGAAAATGACTCCGTAGCCTCTGGGCTCCGGCAGCCTATCGGATCACTTAGAAGCTCTTTCAGAACTGAGGGGGTGGGCCTCTATTTATAGAGCTCCGGAGGGTAGAGGCGTCCAGACCCTGGACACCTCCATCAGGGCCGAAATAATATTTTATTCTATTTTTATATATTTTTTTGGAATACTTTTGTGGAGGCGTCCAGGGTCCCGGACGCCTCAAGAAGGTCCACCGAAAGCCGACGACGACCGCACGCGGTTTGGCACAACGCGTGGTTTTGTGAGCGGCGCCTCGTGATTCAGAAATGGGCGCGTCCAGCTGACCGGACGTCTCTATATTTAGATTTTTTCACACACGAAAAACCGTCGTTAGGTGGCCGGCGCCCGTGAGGTTTTTTATGGGGGCGTCCAGGGGCCTGGATGCCTCCAAAATTATATTATTTTTTATCTTTCTTTTGTCTTTTATACCAGGACTGGCGTTTTGATTTTTTATTTATTTTTATGGAGGCGTCCAGGGGCCTGGACGCCTCCATTAATATATATATATATATTTATTTATTTTTTTTGTTTTTGTATGCCAACTGGCATTTTATACTTTATTTTTTATATTTTTTTGTTTTTATGGAGGCGTCCAGGGTCCTGGACGCCTCCATTAATTTATATATTTTTTATTTAGTTTTAGCCCTGAGAAAATAAATAAAATAAATTAAAAATATGGGGGCGTCCAGGGGCCTGGACGCCCCCATTAAGACCCACCCGGGTCCTTAGATCAGGCGTCGGCGGGCGCCCGGCAGACACCCTTCTTGGTTCCGGAACCTTTTGATGCGTCTGACTGGTGTTGATGCCGTCCGAATGCCGTGATGAGACGATTCCGGATGCCGAAAAGGGCGGAAGAAGACTCAAGAAAAGGAAGTACTCAAGTGATTCGAAATGCGTAAGCCGTCGCGGGGCGTCGTATAGTAATATGAGACTTTCTCAGGAGACGTCAGGAATGACGTGTCTACAGCTGCCCCGCCTTGGCATCTGCTTTGCAAGGGAGCGACACGTAGTGGAAGTGGAGTGGAGTGAAGTGGGAGCGGACTGATAAGTTGATGCCAAGGTGTGATGAGACACGCTTTTGACGTTACTGTTTGGAATCTTTCCTGGAGTTTCAATGAGGCGACCTTGAAGAAGGTCTTTCAAATATTGACGATTGCTTGGACGGAGATCAAATAAGGGAGGGTGAGATGTGCGCTCAGGCACGAAACAAAAAGGAACCAACTTCTCGGTGTGGAAGTACCTGGGTCATAAACCGGAGGTTTCACCTTTGGGGAGCGGTTACCAGCCCATGTGGAAGTGCTGCGGCCAAGGTGGGTCAAAAAAAGGTAAAGGAATATCTGAGAGTCTGTCCAAACAAGGGTCTCCTTTGGAAGAGCAGCGTCGGGGCCGTCTCTAGGAGACTCGGTATTTCATTCGGAGTGGAATATCTCATATTTGTGGGAATTGAAACACAACGGCTTTCACAATCGAATCACTTGAATGATCTTCCGCAATAAATCAAAGTCCTATATGAATGCATGCTGGGTTTAAAGAAAAATTCAAAACAAACTAAAATAGAAAATAGCAAAGGATAATATTGTTAACTTGTGAAGAACGGGTCAGGATACCGATCCGGTGAGCTGATACTGAGCTGGGGCCCGTTTATCCATGCACCAACTCATTGAACGGAACCGTCGTCCCCATGCTACCACAAATTAACGGCCTATCCGTACAACCCAAACTCTTCCGGGATCATCACCGTTTTTGTTGAAGGGGAACTCAAATCCCTGATTCGTTCAGGCCGCAAGGTCCTTGACATGTTCTAGTAGCGTAGGTATCATATACTATGATGCATGACATGGTGGGACCAACCAATGAAAGGTGGGACAGGAGATAGGACAAAGACGTCCGTTAGTAAAACCTGCACAGGCCAGTAAAGGTTAGCAACATCAGAAAGTAGCAGAATCGCACCACAGTTCAAAGGAGATCCAGACAAAATCTTGACAATGACCACTGATGTGACATGTTCTGTCCCGTAGCACCCTTCCCTTCCTATAAGAACTCCCCTTAGGCTAGTTCATTCAAATGCACCAAGGTGGGTTTTGGAAGCTCAGGAGAGGAAGGAGAGGAGAATCTAGAGATTTTCAGGATGGAAGGAGAGTCTTCCCCGTTATGAAGAGGAGTAGGCCTTGCAGCGAGATCAGGCGACTCTCCGACCTCGAGGGTCATCTGAGTGGGATGATCATGTCGCATATGGTGAGCTGATTCTTTTCAAATTTTCCACGTGAACCTTCTTCTTACTTCCTTCATTTCTTCTTCTTTCTTCTCTTCCAGCCATATCCACTCTTCCCGGGCCCGAGGAAGTTTTCCAAGCTGCCATGGCTTTCAAGGCTGACTTCCAATATCTCCATTGGCATGAGGGCCATACTCTCGAAGTGGCATCTGCAGGGGCTCCTTATTCACGCCAAACATTACGAGAAGGTTCGTATGGACTGGGCGGCTATGGGCGCGCTAGTGGAGATCTGGCATCCCCAGACCCACACTTTTATTTTCCCGACCTTCGAGGTGACCATCCTCCTCGAGGAGGTGGAACTTCTGCTCGGATTGAAGAAATTCAAGAGTGACGGGAAGGTGAAGGCTATGCGGATGCTGACACGGGGGACTTCTGAAAGCGTCCTTGGAAGCTTCATGCCGCCCGACGCAGCCAGAAAGGTCCGTACTCAAAAGGGGATCGATCTCCAAAAGCTTGCGGAGTGGGTCATGGACGCCCTGAGAGGGTCACCAGACGATGACTATTTGGAGGGAATCATGAAGGGGTTCACCATTTGTCTGGCGGGTGCTCTCTTGTTCCTTATACCGACAACATAGTGGAGGAAGACCAACTGAGTGCTATCTGCGGGATCTGGCGTGGAAAGAGGGTGGGACCCGCCGTCCTTGCCTATCTTTACAGCGGCTTACTGCCTCGAGCATGGGTAAGCCTCCATTTGGTTGCGCACTTGTCTTGAATTGCTGGCTTGATTTGCACTTCAAATTCGACCACCGCGAGGGAATGCCAACTGCTTCGAAACTCTTCCAACAAAGCCCGCTTCACCACATAGCCGACGTGTTAGGCTTCGGTGGTACTGTAGTGAACCGCGTTCCGTGGCTGAAGAAACGTGAAGACTGGCGGTCTCACTTCCGCACCGTGACACAAGGCTTCTTTACTTGCGCACCGGCATGTTTGCTTTCGCTAGATCTCCTCATGAGGTCTTCCCCCGAAGTTGATCTTCAACTGATCGGCGCGACCGAGTTCGTCCTTTATAGTGCGCATCGGTGCTGTCTCCAGATTGGCATCCCACGCCATTCGTTCCCGCCACCGACTGGCATTGTTCCTTTGAAGAAAAGGGAGTTGGGCACTGAAGCGGACGCGAAGGAAGCGAAGGCCATTAAAGCTCCCTGGAAGACAAGTGTTGCGGGAAAGGCCTTAGCGCACGTGGTGGAGGAATGCGAGCCGTGGAGGGCTTATGTAACCGAACTGGGGAAGTTAAGGCCTAAAGCGCCTAAGCCCCTGATGTAGTTCACTCTGCTTTTCTGATGGAATAAAATTTGGCATTTGGATGTTTTGGACCCCCGTCCCCTTAATTATTATCTTTTTTATGGTTTTTCTTTTTCTTTGTGTTTTTTTTATTTTGTTTGGATTATATACATATTCTTGTCTTTTTTTACTTTTATTATATATAAATATTTTTTTTGAAAATTTTTTATTATGGGGGCGTCCAGGGGCCTGGACGCCCCTAATTTTTATTTTATTTTTATTTTTTATTTTGGGAGCGTCCAGGGTCCTGGACGCTCCAACTTTTATTTTTTTATTTTGTTTGATTTTTTGTTTGGGGGGCGTCCAGGCGCCTGGACGCCCCAAAATTTTTTGAATTTTGAAATAAATAAAAATTATGGGGGCGTCCAGGCGCCTGGACGCCCCAAAGAAGGTAATTCCTATTTATAAGGGCTGCCCCCCCCCCTTTTGCTCATTTACTGTTCAATCTGACGACCCAGTCACCCTAGACGACCTATTCTTAGTCCCCATGGAGCGAGGAGGATCGAGCCAGGGTCCAGGGAAGCGAAAACGACTGGCTCGTCGTGCGAGGAGGTTGAGGGATGATGCCGAGGAGGCTGCAGCAGAGGAGATTGCTGCGGAGGAGGGGATGGAGGTGCCTCTCCTGGCCGCGGAGGCCGCTGCAGATGCTGGTGTGGAGGGAGAGGACGATCACGACCCGGTAAGTACTTCGGAATCCTCACTCTGTGGTTTAATAGGCTAAAACGGGCGTGCGAGAGGCTGTGAGAGAAGGCCGGGTAGTGAGAGAAGGAGGCGTCCAGGGGCCTGGACGCCTCCAGTTTTTTTCTTTTTACTTTTGTTTATTTATTTATTTACGTAAATAATAAAATAAAATAAAAAAAAGAAAAAAATAAAAATATGGAGGCGTCCTAGGCGGTGGACGCTTCCATAAAAATATATATATTATTAATAAATTTTGTTTTTGTTTTTTTTTTTAAAAAGAAAAAGGTAAATTGGATGGAGGCGTCCAGGGCGTTGGACGCCCCCACAAGAAAATATAAATATTAAAAAAAGTAAAAATAAAAATAAAATAAAAAGAATAAGTAGTATATATACAGTTTTATTGTTTATTACTATTCATGATGCTGATGTATTTTTTTGTTAGTTTTTGTGGTGTGCAGGGCGTGATGAAGGGCCGGATCAGCTGGTCCTTGGTGGTGGCAGCATACCGTGGGCTGCCGGATTTCCAGAGGGCGCGTGTGGACGCCATGGGCTTTGGAGCTTTCCTTAGGATCGAGCCCTTCCGGCTCGACCTTCCTCTTATCCAGGCACTGAGGGAGCGGTGGCATGCGCCGAGCCGAGCGTTTCTGATGCCCTGGGGGCACATGGTGCCATCACTGGAGGACGTGGCTCGGATCACCGGGCTACGGGTGGACGGAGAGGCGGTGAGCGGGGTCACCTACCCCGACTACCGAGAGAGTGCCCTGGACCTGCTGTGGTTAGAGACGAGCGTGACTGACAGGGACAGCAGGGTAGTTGGCCGAGTGGAGATCATGGAGGCGCTCGGATTCGTCGACCCGCGGCAGCGGGTTAGCGAGACTGGAGCGGAGTTCTTGGCTCGACTAGAGGGAGACGCTCGTGCAGCTTTCACCCAGGATCCGAGCGAGCGGGAACTGGTGGATCTAGACCTTCGGAGGTTTCTTTTCTTCTTCCTGGGCCGCCTTCTGCTGGGGACGAAGGGGGATGGCATCCACTGCCGTTTTCTCGGGATCCTGGCGGACCTTGACAGAGTGGGGCACTATGCGTGGGGAGCGGCTCTGCTTGCCCATTTGATTGCCGATCTCTCCCAGACTTCGGAGAAGGAGACGACAGTCAGTGGCTTCGCGCCTTTCCTCCAGGTAAACATTTTATTTATGCATTACTACAGTTAAATATGCAATTATTGTACTAATGATGTATGATGGATGCAGGTGTGGAGCTATTACTATTTCCCGATGGGGAGGGCTAGGCATGGGAACAGGAGGGCCGTGCCTCTGGCGCGACAGTGGAGGCCGGTCGTGGTTGCAGCACCCCACGGCTACCAGCTGGCGTCACTTCGTCGGGAGCTGAGCGAGTATCCCGAGGCCATGGTATGATGCGTATGATTTTTTTTGTGTTTATGCGTGTGACTGAATGGTAACTAACATGATGTATGTATGGTGATGCAGGTGGTGTGGAGACCCTACCTGGGCATGGGCGACGCTGGCCAGCCCTGGGTTGTAGCGGGTCTTCCTCGTTTCAGGCGGGACGTGTGGGTCCATTGCCTGAACGAGATTGAGCCGCTGCGGCTTAGACTGGTCATGAGGACGTTGGGGCTGGCCCAGGAGTGGGTTGACGTAGATGCGCCGGCCCGCATTGGGCGGAAGACCAAGGGGAAGGCGAAGATCGTGGACTGGCGTACGCGCTTCCCAGCACAGTACCAGGACTGGCAGCAGGGCGGGGTCCCAGTGGTGTCCCACGTACAGGACAGCACAGACTACATGAGACGGTACCGAGCTACGTACGGGGACCGCCTCTCCTTGGGTGGTATGGCAGGGGTAAGTGAAATGAAACTGCTCCACCTTTCTATATGTATATGTATGGGATACTAACTTATGTGTAATGCAGGATGCTCGTGATACCATGATCGCCGACCTGCGGGCCCAGTTGGCGGACGCCAGGCGACAGTTGGTGGCCATCCGACAGGAGTTGGAGATCCTGGTGAGTCTATGCAATGCATTTTTTTATGACCTGGATTTTTGATGCTTAGCCTTTGACTGACGTCTGCTTCGTGTTTCAGCGGGCCCACCAGACAGCGGCAGCTGGGATGGCTGGTGGAGCGGGTTCCAGTTCGCGGGGCCCTCCTCCGGAGGTTTCTGCCCTCCAGGAGCAGCTGGCGTATGCGGTGGCTCGGGCTGAGGAGGCCGAGCGTGACCGCGAGGCTCGAGTGAGTGTTTGCTTGGCCGCGACCCTTTTCTAGCTGCTTTCCTTCTATCACTGTTCTCTTACAGTGCATGCGTGCTTTGACAGGTGGCCGAGATTCGGGAGGCCCTGGCGCGTGCTGTTCGTGCTGAGCAGGAGCGCGATGCCTGGGTGGCAGAGCGTGACGCCCGGATTGCGGAGCTGGAGGAGGAGCGTCGACGGGAGGCTGAGGAGCTCCCTCGTGACGTGCTGGATCTGCGGATCGCCCTCGAGCTGTCGAGGAGGGAGGCGGTGAGAGAGAGAGAGGAGAGGGAGAGGGATAGGGAGACCATGGAGAGAGAGAGGGAGTGGGATAGGGAGACCCTAGAGAGAGAGAGGGAGAGGGATAGGGAGACCATGGAGAAAGAAAGGGAGTACAGGATGGCAGAGCGATATCGGGATTGGGACGAGAGGAGAGCTCTGGTGGCCCAGGTGTCGGAGCTCCGGCTGAGTCTTGGCACGGCGGAGGGGAGACTCCGGGAGAGTGAGGAGCGGTATCGGAGGGCGAAGGAGCGCGGGGAGCGACTTCGTCAGTCCGGTTCCTTTTCTGTGGGCAGCTTTCTAGTTTCTTCGGCCGAGCAGCGTCGCCGTACCTTGGAGGCTGGCATGGTGCCACCTGGAGAGGCGAGCACGGCTTCTCAGGGTTCACAGAGGTCGCGGAGGCCCCCTAGGGATCCCGGTCAGAGGAGGGAGGAAGGAGATGACCAGGAGGGTGACGGTGAGAGTTAGAGAGTTGCTTGTACGTCACCCTTCTCACTATATGATGTACTTTCGGCTATTATATGAAATGAAAATGGCTTTTTTGTGTTGTGTGTACTTTTCTTTCTCCCACACTTTCTTCTTTGCACTGAGTTATCCTTTGAAGCATGCTTTGCGAGACCTTGCCCTGAACAGCGGGGAACTACGCTTTGCACGGGGGGATTTTGTTTCCTTTTCCCCCTTTTGGGCGCGTCCAGGCGCGAGGACGCGTCTTAATCCTTGATTTCAAATTTAAAGCGACGGGTGGTCCTTCTTCTCCCGTGCCTTACCCGCAAACGAGCCCGCCTTCTGCCGAAACTCGCTCCCCCCCTTTCTCGTCTTCCTCCTCTTTTGATCGATGGAGTTCGGTGGGCCTGACCACGGTGAAGGTGGAGAGGGACGCGGGACCCCTCTCCCAAGGAGGGACGCGCCCGAGCACGGAACGGCGTCCATGGAGGAGAAAGGGCCGCTTCGGGCCCCCGAGGGACCCGAGGGGCCCGATGGCGTGGGAGGAGGTGAACACGGTTCGGTAGGTGCTTCGATCTCTTCCTCTTTAAATTCATTTTGGGTTTTGAAGCGAGCCGCGCGAGGAGGAAAGGGTTCGGCGAGTGTTGCACTCAAATGATGGACGCGTCCTAGACAGGGGACGCGTTCCTTTTGACTGATGTGGGACCCCTTTTCTTGGTGCAGGACATGGCAAGGACCCTGGGTCTGGCCGATGAGTGGGCGAGTGCGGACGAGCCGAGCCGCGTCAGGAGGGAGAGTCGCGGCAAGGCGAGGCTCGAGGACTGGCCCGTACGTCTCCCTGGACAGCAAGGGGGTATACTGGTGCAGGACAGTGCCGACTTCCTGCGGCGGCAGAGAGAGAGCTACGCAGGGCTTCCCCGAGCTGGGGACACGCGTGGCATCGGCGGCTCGCGCGCCCAACTGTCAGAGACTAGGCGGCAGCTGGCCGTCGCTCAACATGAGCTGTCGCTCCTGGTAAGTTACGTGCCGCACTTTTAACTTCAGATTTTGGAGTTTCACTGACGGCCGTTGTTTATTCTGTTCCAGCGTGCCCAGCAGACAGCGACGGTGGGAGTGGCTGGCGGATCTTCCAGCTCCTCGGCCCCTTTTCTCGAGATTGCCTCCCTCCGGGAGCAACTTGCCGGTGCGGTGGCCCGCGCGACCCGGGCGGAAGAGGAGCGTGACGCCTGGGTGGCGACTGTAGCAGAGCTGCGGCATCGTGGTGAGGAGAGACCTTCTCCAGACATCCTGGAGTTAAGGGTTCTTCTGCAGATGATGAGGAGAGAGGCAGAGAGAGAGAAAGCCGAGAGAAGGTCCGAGCGACAGCGGGATCTGACCGAGAGGAGGGCCTTGGAGGCCCAAGTGAGGGAGCTCCAGCTGGGCCTTCAGGCCGTCGTACAGAGGCTAGGAGGGATGGAGACGCGCTACGAGAGAGCGCGAGAGTTCGGGGAGCGACTCCGCCAGTCCGGTCGCTTTGCCGCCAGTGGCTTCTTCGCCACGCCAGGGGAGGAGCAGCGAGTCACTGCTGCGGAGCAGGCGCCCAGAGGCGAGGCAGGTGCTACTGCACGGGGATCCCGGAGGCTTCTGAGGGACCCTCACCTCGGGGGAGAGGAGGAGAGTGCCCGGAGAGATGAGTGATGGTGAGGATTGGCGGGCTAGTGGACCCGCCACCTCTCTATGATTGTAGTGCTTATGACAGCTTATGTAGAATTATGAATGGAGTGATTTGATTTTCTGCTGTTTATTTGTTTTCTTGTGCGTTCCTTCTTCCCTACACTTCTTCTCCTTTGCACTGTTCCCATGTGATGGGTCTGCCGAGACTCCGCTCCAAGCGGAGAATCGCGTCTTGTTGTGACCATTTTTCACAGGAATCTGCAGTCGAAGTCAATACTGACGGCCCTAGTTCCTTTTCCCGGATGTTGTGCCAAATTTTGCAGGCGTCCTCCAAAACATGATAGGGTATCCCTAGACAACATAGGGGCTATTCGTCCTATTCTTCGTCCAGTCAATCACCCTATTCGAGCGGTGAAGCGACACATGGGGCCGCTTGGCCGGTGTCTCATTGCGAGGGCTATCATCGATAGGTGATGGAGGCAATCTTGGCCCGCACTCCTTCCATTTCTATAAATTCTTGTCCCTTTTATCTTCCCAGGTATATCGAGGACTAACTCGAGGAGCACAAGTTCTCACGGGAGGGGAGGAGTTCAAAATTCTGAGAGTTGGATGGAGGGCGAATCTTCCCATTCCTCGAAGAGAAGCATGTCCAGTGGTAGTAGTTCCAGGAGGCTTTCAGACCTTGAAGGGCACTTCAGCGAAAGGGCCCAATCTCAACTCGTAAGCCAAGTTTTCTTACCCTTTTCTCATTTTTTCTTCCTTTCTTCTGACCAAACCTCACCCCCATTCCTTGTATGTGTAGGTTGTGATGAAATCACAAATCTTATGGGAGTTGGTAGTAGCAGCGTACAGGGGCCTCCCAGATTTTCAGAAGGCGAGGCTAGACGTGATGGGATTTGGTACCTTCCTTCGGATCGAGCCGATCCAGCTTGACCTAGTCCTGATCCAAGCCTTGTGTGAGAGATGGGACCCAGTGAGCCGGGCATTCCTGATGCCCTGGGGGCACATGGTGCCCAGCTTGGAAGATGTGGTCCGAATTACGAGTCTCAAGGTGGATGGCGAGGCAGTGACCGGAGTCACTTACGCGGACTACCGAGAAGGTGCCCAGAAGTTACCGGGTTTGGACCTAGATGGTCGGAAAAACAGGTCGGTAGCTAGGGCGTCCCTCATGGATGCATTAGGGCTCACCGACACTCGTCGGAGGGATGACGAATCCTCAGAAGAGTTCATGGAAAGGATAGAAACAGGATGCCGTGCCGTGTACTGCACAGATTTCGGCGACTGGGAAAGATGCAACATAGATTTGAGGAGATTTCTCCTCTTCCTTTTGGGGAGATTGGTACTGAGCTCGAAAGGGGACGGTATCCAATGTTGCTTCCTGGAGCTGCTGTCAGATCTTGAAAGAGTAGGGTACTATGCCTGGGGAGCTGCCATGCTGGCACACTTGTTTGCAGGCCTATTCCAAGAAACGGATCGTGAGATGACTGTGAGTGGTTTCACACCATTCATCCAGGTATTTTTGGTTTGCTTGTTTTGTATTTTTTGTTATTTTCGCAAGGTACTGATGACCTGCGCCGAGCAGCTATGGAACTATTATTACCTCCCCATGGGGAGAGCTCGACATTGGCGACCCGTGATGGTGCCGTTAGCCAGGCTGTGGGAACCCATCATGAGTGCGGCACCCCTAACCTACCAACTGATGGTGTTAAGGCGGGAGCTACAGGAGTTCCCTACAGCGATGGTAAACTGGAGACCCTACTCAGACATGGTCGATGCCAACCAGCCGTGGGTTCTAGCAAGTCGTGCCCGGTTCGGACGGGAACTATGGATGCACTGCCTGAATGAAATCGAGCCGCTTCAGCTACGATTAGTTATGAGGACTTTAGGACTGGCTCAAGAATGGGTGGATTCAGCTGCGCCACCTCGTGTCGGGAGAAAGACGCGGGGACCGGCGACCTGCATTGACTGGCGCGTGCGATTCCCCGAACAGTATGAGGACTGGCAACGGGGTGGCACGATTGTAGAATCACAGGCGCGGGATAGCGAGGACTACTTGCGTCTATATAGGACAAAGTACGCAGAACGGTTCCAACCCAGGGGACTTGCGGAGGTAGGTTTCCCCTTTTTCTCTTCTCTTCTTTCTCCTTTTCTTGGTTTTTCTGGTGAAAATGCTGACTTGTAAGGCTGCAGGATGTCCGGGATGCCATGATAGCGAATTTACGAACTCGCTTGGCAGAGATGGAACAACAGTTGGGCGATGCCCGCGGAGCTACGAGCGCCTTGGTAGGTGTACAGTACGTTCCTAATTAAAATCCCAGATTCCAGATGTTGGCTGCTAATTCACGCGGTCGTAGCATGCCCAGATTGGCGCGGCTTCCCCAGCGATGGGAGTGGGTGGTGCCTCTCCAGCTTGTGGATTCCTACCTCAGAACTTGACTCGCTTCATGAGCAAGTTGCTCACGCCACGCAGCGTGCTGCGGAGGCAGAAGGGATGCTCCGTATACAGGTAAAAGTTTCAGCGTTGAGTTCTCTTTGTTTACGCCTTATCGCGTATCTGAGATGGTACACTCGGCAGGAAAAGGAGACGGAAGAAGCGCTTGCCCAAGCTGCGCAGAAGGAGGCTAGGATAGCAGAACTGGAGGGGGAACTGCGGCGTCATCCTGATGACAACTCTTCCAGGGATGCTATGGAACTTAGGATCACTCTCCAGTTGGAGAGGGAGGACCGTGAGAGAGAACGTGCAGAGAGAGAAAGAGACGCAGAGAGAGAAAGAGCCAACAGATTGACTGAAAGGGAGGAACGAAGGGCCATGGAGGCCCAACTATTCAAACTCCGAATCAGCCTTGGCCTTGCTGAACAGTGGCTGAGAGATGGTGAGGAGCGCTACCGAAGAGCACGAGAGCGTGGCTTTCGTGTTGGTAGCTTCTCTGCTGCTTCCGTGGATCAACGGCGGGATGTGGGAATAGGAAGAGGAGTACAGAGCGGCAGGAGTACCGCTTTTCGTAGTTGGGTAGCACCTTTGAGAGTGTTTTGCCCGGAGAGTAGTGGGACGAGTAATGCAGAGAGAGAGGGAGGAACTTGATGTAAATTTTTTTAGTTTTTGGAATAAAACACAAGATTTGGTTTGTTTATTTTTCACCTTTGCTTCAGTTACCTGAATCCCTGCACATATCACTGAAATAAACAAATCAGAATTTCTGTTCTGACTTGGCCCCTTGCTCAATAAGCAAATGGTCACTGTGACTGTCCTTGATAACTGGTCAAGGGGCCAAGCCTTTATTTAACGAAGGCAAGGGAAAGATGCGGTGATGATAAATGCGACAGGCAAGCACACGAATGCAAGCGATATTAAAAATGAGATGATGCACGTAAATGCAATCATGCAAAATTGATTTATTTTCTTTTTTATATTTGATATATATATTTTTTGTTTTATCATAAAAAGATTTTTTTTGTTTGCAAATATGTACATTTCTCTTTTCCATTTTTTGTTTTTGCTTTTATCATTTCGATTATTTTTTTGTTGCTAACGCCCGGCAAGCACCCAAATGGCACCTAACCTACGTGAGACAGGGGTTTCTTACTAACCTCCCAGGTATCCTAAGTGCACATCTAGGTTGATTTGGGCCTCTAGACCCCTCGAATGACGATCCCGCCGGCTAAGACTTACCCTGATGACAATACCGTCATGCCATGCTTAGGCTCCCAGTTGCTTCCGACCACAGGGATTCACCCAAAAGGTGTTCGAGGTAAAAGATTTGCCCGACCCGGGTCTGTTTCCTCACAACTCTAGATGGTATAAGATGGAACACCCTGGAACCCTAACGACCAACCGCGCGACGCTGACCCGGAATCAGACGCCGTCGCACCCATAGGTGACGCGCTTGCATTGGCCTAAGCCCGAGGTTAAACAAGAAGACATCAAGGTGGTAAACAGGGGTCTTGACCAGCCAGAAACACGGAGACTCCTTCGCAGCGATAGCTTTTGCTTTTCAAAGTAGGCAACCAAAATGTGTATATTAAAATAAGGTCGCAGACCCTGGGCAGTTTTCACCTTTCAGAAACTCCATCGAACCTTCATCTTTAGAGGGAGAAGGAAGAGTGTAGGGGATAAACCTCCTGAGAGGACCGGCAAAGCCGTTAACCCGGCGAGCGAATAAGGGCCCATTAACTCTTTCCTTTCTGACAACTTCGGACCAAATCTCGAGCATTTACATTCCACGGCCCCCCTTTGTGGATTCAGACTTTTGCTTTGAGGGGTTTCGTTTATCGCACCAGGCACGGTCACGACCAGGCTTTTCTCTTGATTTTGATTTTGTATTTCTTTCTGTGAGGGAGATATAGTCGTTTGACGTTTGTGGGCTCCCTCTTTGTATGCCTGCGGGGACACTGCCCTCTTCTCGTGCTCTGATCGATGCTCGAGGAAATGGGTCCTACTCTTGCCTTTGGGGTTTGAGTTTCGGTTTCTCATGCTCAGCGTTTTAAGGGAGCCGACTGTCTCATTTGGTCGAAGAGAAAAGAATAAAGATTACAGCTTCCGGAGATCTTCTGGGTGGAGCGCCACCGTAGGTGATGCTACCGATTTTTTTTTGAATAAAATACATAAGTGAGCACATGTTAGCTTCCTTCGAGCGAGCATAGGCCGACGTGGCCGGACAGGGATCTCCACGGTTCTGACAAACCAAGACCCGGTGCCTACCAAGCCTTAATGGGCCCTATCCTAACATGAAGGTTAGATGCAGGGACTTAACTACATGGTGACTGCCAGGCATCGGCGTTTTGAATTTTCCATATTTTTAGTGGTTTTCAGTATTTCTTTGTTTTTGATGTTTTTTTATCTTTTCATCATTTTTTTTGTTTTGTGCTAAGGATAGTATTTCTTAAGATAAAGCCCATTCCAAGGGTGGGATAACTCGGTCCCTTCGGCGTTGATTAGTTTGTAGGCGTTGCCAGGGTACACGGCTTGAATTACAAATGGTCCTTCCCAATTGGGTTGGAGCTTAGAACGCGGCCCTCCAGGTTTGACAAAAATTCTTTTTACGACCATCTCACCGACTTTGAATTTTCTCTCAACGACTTTCTTTTGGTAAAAGCGAGCGAGTCTATTTTGATACACACGCGCGTGTTCGGCGGCGGCCAGTCGCTTCTCATCCAAGAGTTCCAACTGGGCGAGGAGTGAATTACGACGATCGTCGAGGGGAAAGTCCTCGTCCAATTGTACCCTGAGAGAAGGGATCAGAGTCTCGTACGGGACTACTGCTTCCATACCATAAGTAAGGGCAAATGGAGTCTGCCCGGTGGGGGTACGGATTGAAGTGCGATAGGCCCATAGAGCTTCGATAAGCTTTTCTGGCCAGTCTGAAAACTTACTAGACTCGCAGGTTTTTTTGATGATTTTGAGCAATGTTTTATTGGTGGCCTCCGCTTGGCCGTTACCTTGTGGGTAATATGGCGATGAATGATGCAATGCAATTGCGTACCTTTTGCAGAGGTCCTGTAGGTCCTGAGAAATGAACTATGGCCCATTGTCGGTGACGATCGTGCTTGGGACGCCGAATCTGGCGAGGATGTTCTTCATGATGAACTTACAGACTGTTGACGCCTTGATTTCCGCGTAAGCTTCGGCTTCGGCCCATTTGGTGAAGTATTCCGTCGCAGTAAGGATGAAAGATTTCTGCTTGGTGAGGGAATTTGGATCACCTAGGGGACCAATGATGTCGAATGCCCACATGGAGAAAGGCCACGGGGAGGATATTGGATGAAGTGAGGAAGATGGTGAATGGATTTTATCGGTGTGAAGTTGACACTTGACACACCTACGGACATAGATGGCACAATCTTTTTCCATGGTGGGCCAATAAAAGCCTTGCCGAATGATCTTCTTGGCAAGCATCTGACTATTTACGTGGCCACCGCACACACCCGAGTGCGTCTCCTCTACACATTTCCAAACCTCATCGTCACCAAGACATCTTAACAGAATACCAGTAAGGCTCCTTCTATAGAGTAGACCTCCAACCAATGTATATTTCTGAGCCACTCTTCTTATGGCTTTCTTGTCCTCTGCGGTGGCCCCTTCAGGATAAGACTGATCTTGGCAGTATTTGACAATTTCATAGAACCATGGTTTCTCTTCATCAGCCAGTTCTTCTTCGGCCTCTGCCAACATGATCTCCCTCTTTTCAAAGATATCTTTCTGCAGGATCTTCCTTGCTATCCTGTCTTTGATGTTTACGTAGGAAGCATCATCGATTGCAGGGGCATGAAGCTTGTAAATGGAAATGGACTTAAACCATCTCCTAGAGGGAACCTTATGGATGATGCCAACGAGACGAGGGCATCAGCGAGAATGTTCTGATGACGAGGGACATGAACAAAGATCAGTTTGGCGAACAGTTTGGCAAAGGTAGCAGTGAGTTCTTGGTATGGCTTGAGTTTGGGATCGCGAGTGCGATACTTAGTGAGCACCTGGCGAAGGATGAGTTGACTATCACCTACGACTCGCAACTCAGTGATACGAAAAGAATGAGCGAGTTCTAGGCCAGCTAGAAGAGCTTCATATTCGGCTATATTGTTGGTGACTGAAAATTTGAGCTGATATGCCAACGGGAATGTGAGACCTTCAGGCGACAGGAGGGCGACGCCGATTCCTCTCCCTTGAGAATTCAGAGCTCCATCAAAATATAGTGTCCACATTGGCTCATCTGATTGGTTGACGGACATTAGTTCCTCATCTGGAAACTCTGATTGGACGGGATCGAACTTGAGAAGAGGATGGTGAGTGAGATGCTCGGCTATGGCATAGCCTTTAATCGCCTTTTGCTGGATGTAAGTGATGTCGAACTGCGAGAGAAAACTTTGCCAGCGTGCTAGCCTATCCATAAGGACGGATTTCTCCAGAAGGAATTTGATAGGATTCATTCGAGCAATCAAGTGGACCTCGTGAGCCAGGAAGTAGTGCTTCAATTTCTGCACCACCCAAACGAGGGCAGCACAGGTTTTCTCCATGACGGTGTACTTCTGCTCACAGGGATTGAGAAGTTTAGACAAGTAATAGGTTGCCCGTTCCTTGCCTTCTTCATCAGATTGTGCGAGGACGGCTCCCACGGAGTCATCCAAGACTGAGACGTAAAGGATCAGAGGTTTTTCTGGTTTGGGTGGAATGAGAACGGGTGGACTAGCCAGATATTCCTTCAACCCTTCAAAAGCTTTCTGACATTTAGAATTCCAGTGGAATTCTACTCCTGGCTTGGTCAACTCGTAGAGAGGTCTACACCTTTGTGAATGTTGAGACACAAACCGACGAATAAACTGCAACCTCCCGATTAAACCTCGGACTTCCCTCAAATTCTTGGGAGGCGGCATATCCTTGATAGCCTTGGCTTTATCGGGATCTATCTCGATCCCTCTTTTACTCACGATGAACCCCAACAATTTTCCTGACGACACACCAAACACACACTTTTTCGGGTTCATTTTCAATTGGAACTCTCTTGACCTCTGCAAGACCTTAGCCAAAACTTCTGGATGTTCCATCCTGGTCCTTGATTTCACCAATAAGTCATCCACATACACTTCCAGATATATGTGCATCATGTCATGAAATATGGCCATCATCGCTCTTTGGTAAGTAGCTCCAGCATTCTTTAACCCAAACGGCATGACCACGTAACAATATGTTCCCCAAGGGGTAGTGAATGACGTCTTTTCCTGATCCTCTTCTGTCAAACGAATTTGATTGTATCCTGAAAATCCATCCATGAAAGAGAGGGTTTCGTAGCCTGCCGTGTTATCAATTAGCACATCAATGTGAGGTAAGGGAAAATCATCCTTTGGACACGCGCGGTTAAGGTCCCGGAAGTCGATGCAAATCCTGACTTTCCCATCTTTTTTCATGACCGGGACAATGTTCGCCACCCATTGAGGATAAAGAACGACTCTAATGAACCTGGCTTTGTGGAGCTTATCGACCTCTTCTTTCATTTTCAAAGCCATCTGAGGGTGGAAACGCCTTAACCTTTGTTTTACCGAGACGGACCCTGGTTTTAGGGTTAAACGGTGTTCGACCAAGGTTGAATCCAGACCCGGCATATCCTCGTAGCTCCATGCAAACGTGTCCTTATATTCCTTGAGAATCTCAATTAATGCCTCTTCTTCAGAGGGTGGTAGGTTGTCACTTATGAGGATGATCCTAGGGTCTTCCTCAGTCCCCAAGTTGACTTCTTTGGTGGATTCTTCTACGGCGGTTGACGGCTCGTCGAATCTCCTTATTCCACTAGCGTATGCGCCCGCCGCATCCTCATATTCTTCACCCTCATCTTCAGTGGGGCATTCTTCATCCGTGATCTCGTAGACTCCATACCCTTCATCAGATGCACAGTCGCCCTCGCATTCTATTTCGGGTAGCTGGATGGGATTTTCTAACAACTGGGGGATGACAAGAAGGGCTTGACACCTGGCGGCCAAATCCAGAAGGAATCGACGAGGGATCTGCCTACCCTTGGATTTCTTCCTAGGTATTACCCTTGGCCTATCATTCCTAGATTGACTGACAATATTTACAGAAGAAGAGGAAGACGAAGAGGATGGTGTAGAATGTACAGGAGAAGACCCCTCAGAGGAGGGGTAGAAAAGGTCGCTCATCGGACCTTGGACGGGTGGTCCGCAAGGCGGTACGCACCCGTGGGAGATGTAGGAGGTTTCCTCAACGAAGATGTGTTGTTGGGGAGTTTGAAAATTGACGTTTTTTTTTCGTTTTCATTTTTAATGACAAAGCAGTGAAAAGAGATTGGAGGAGAGAGAAAAGGGGTTATGGCTAAAGGATTGTGAGGCTCATAGAGCAGATCATGGTTGAAGACCTGGCGCGGGTTGAAAAGCCCGCGCAGGTATGTAAGCAAAGAAGGGGACCTGGGAAGATCATCAGACAATTGTCTGGCCCAGGAAGAAGATATCAGCAAAGGTTGAGACGAGTGGATGGAGAGGATGGCGGCTAATGAGCCGTCGACGGCAATGTTGAGGACGGATGAAGATCCGTCGATGACAGAGTCCTTCTGGCGAGGACGAGGATAGTTTGGAACCTTGGCAAGAGTGGTAATATTCTCTGGTATTTCGAAGATCAATGGTGGTCCTTCAAGCTGTGGAGACGAGAACATCCTTTCCAGTGCAACGGAAATGTCCCGTATGTCGAACCATTTGTCCCACTCGCATTCCGGATCTTTGATCTTGCCTCTTTTGGTGATCCTCGGACATTTTTCAGCCAAATATACAGCATGTGATCCCCCATGTGCTTCTCGTGGGTGATCTCCCATCTGAACAACGGGCCCTCTGTTGAAGTGGTTTGATAGAGTCCACGTGAGGGGCTTCCAATCTGCCTTGAACGGTCCTTTGAAGCCCAGGCCAAACCTGCGGTTCGGCCTAATTTCCTTTGGCGGTTTGAGCATACCCTGTGACTGTGCGCCCAGACCCTTTCCTTGTTGATAGCCGATGTTCCTCATAATCTCCCAACCTTTGGAGTGAAAAGGGAGACATGATGTTGCGGTTGCCCTGACCGGCTCCTTTGGTGCTAGTGGAATGTGAGATGGATCACGCACGTCCAGCAGTGATAGTATGGGCCGATGAGATGGCCAAACGAAGGGCAGAGAGGTGTTGATAGCATCCACTGTGTGAAGGACCGGTGTACTGACCACTTTAATAATTCTCCCATTGTAAGGAAACTTCATGCACTGATGGTTGGTGGAAGGCACAGCGTCCATGGCTTCGATGTAAGGGCGACCCAGTATAGCCTTGAATGTGGGGTCCATGTCGAGGACATGGAATTCCGTGGGAATTGACATGGGGCCTAGTTCTGCCTTCAGGATAATCATCCCCTGCGGCGGCCTTTTGCTATTGTCATAGGCCGTGACCGTGATCGAGGAAGGTCTTATTTGTTCCTCGTCGATCCCACACAACTGAAGAGTGCTCATGGAGATCACATTTATGGACGCACCTGTGTCCACAAGACACGGGTTTATGGATACCCCATTAATTTTTATTGAAATGCACAGTGCATATTTCCGAGCCTCCTTGGGAGCGAGCTCGTAGTTGTGGAACATGATGGCCGGTTGTGTGTCTGTTGGGGTCAGGACGGTCGAAATCTTCTCCACGGGGAGGTCTTCATTAACCATGACTCTTTGAAGGTACTCCATCAAGGCCGCCTGGTGGGATGTGGATCTTTGAAGTAGCTCCAGGATGGAGATCCGGGCAGGTGTCTTGTCCAAGTGTTTCAATAGATCATACTGTGTTTCAGGGATAGCTCTTTCTGGTTGTTCTGCATCATCCTTCTCTGGCTGAGATTGCTCAAGATTCTGACTGTTGTGGGGGAAAACCCTGTGAAAAATCCTTCCACTCCGGAGCACCATTGCCTGCGGCTTTTGTACCTCTGTGGGGGTAGCAGTGGGTTTTAACAGGGGTTTGAGGGGTAGTAGTGGAGGAATGTTTGATGAAGCAGGGGTGATGACGGGAGCAGGGATTCTGATGAGGGTTTTGTTAGGTGGCGGCATGGCGGAGGTAGAGGGGATATTACGCGGATTATGAAGGATAAGGGGTTTAGAAGGTGGCGATGGAGACGAAGTAGGAGTGGGTGAGGTTTGAAACGGGTAATGGTTTTGAGGTGGATGGTGGGTGATGAGTGGTTTTGAAGGCATTAGTGGTGATGTGGTGGAGAAAGACGGGGTTATGTATGGTTGACGGATGATAAGGGGTTTAGAAGGCGTAGGGGTAAATGCGGTAGAGGTGGATGGTAAAGTGGGGGAATGAGAGAAGATGAGAGGGTGTGAAGGCGTAGTGGAGAGTGTCGGTTGATAGGAGGTCGGGGTGCGGATGAGAGGGCGTAATGGTAGTGGAAATGGTGATGGTGATACTGACGCGGGTTGATGAGAGAGAGGTGCTACCCGGGCAAGGTGAGGGGGTTGCATGACGATAGGGTTGGAGGTAGAAAGAATGGAGGTACTTTCCTGGTGCCACACCTGCTCTCTCCCGACTTCCGGGAAGGAGGAGATGGGGTTAACCTGATGATTGGGCTGTTGGTGCTCCGGTAATGGATTCTGGATTATTCCCATGTCGGGCTGTTATTGTGGGGCCTGCTGAGGCTGCTGTTGTTGTTGTGGTTGCTGCTGCTGCTGCTGTTGTAACTGCTGCTGTGGCCTCTGAGGAGGTCTCCTAGCCTTGAGAGCCGCGACGTACCGTCTCATCTCATCCCAATCTATTTAATGTTCATCATTCATATCATGGATGTAATCTTTGAAATGGAAGCAGTAATCTACTGTGTGTCCCGACTGCCTGTGGTAGACGCAGTATTTGGAGGTATCAACATTGGGGGGCCACGCGGGCCTTTCTCTGGGTAGGGCGAGTTGGTTTGATGCCATGAGGGCATTAAAAATGTCTGTTAAGGTTTCTGGCAATGGTGGATAGTAGGCTCTCTTGGGACCGAGCGGCCTTCTTTGTTGCTGTTGGGGACCATAGTTCCCCGGGGGTGGAACTTGGTTGTACTGAAGCGGTGGTTGTTGTTGCTGAGGTTGTGGTTGTTGTTGCTGGGGTTGACGTAATGGAGGCATATTATCTTGGGGTGGATTATTTTGGGGTGGAGGACAAAGAGGGAAAGGACCCGATTGAAGGGGAAGTCGGGGCATTTGTGGAGGCCTTGGGTTGACTGCGTAATTGGCATTGTTGACCGCACCCACTTGCTCATTTGTCACAACCCCTTCTGTGGCTCCGCCCGGGACACCAGCGCCTGTCTTTCTGACCACTTTGGGCTTCGGCGACTCAAACATGTTCATGATGGGGGAGTCTTTTAGCTGGGTTTGGATGTATCGGGCCCTTTCATAGAGTTCCTCCATTGTAGTAAGTTTATTCATGGCCAGGACGTGTCTGAACTGTGGGGTTGCATTAGACACAATCATCTTCACTTGTTCGGGCTCAGAGAGGGTATCCCTTATTCTTTCCGCCAGAGACCTCCATCTATCAGCATAGCGGACAAAATCCTCGTCGGGTTTCATCTTTTCGGCAACTGGGTCGGTAATGGAGAGTGAGGGACCGACCCTATCCCTATATTTCTGCAAGAACCTTCTCTGCACTATTTCAAAATTCTCGGCCTCGCGGGGCTCCAGAGAATAGAACCACTCAAGCGCGGGACCATCCAATGATCTCCGAAAGAGGTATGCCAGGGACCTCTGATCGTTTTGCCAGTAGGAGGACTCATACATGAAGTCCTTGAGGTGAATGAAGGGGTTGCCGGTACCATTGTACCTGCGGTACGTGGGCATTTCGGAGGGGGGAAGATGAATGACGGGAAGGATTGGCAAAGCAACCTCCGGGGTGGCTTTCACGTCCACCATTCTTCTCAGATTTTGAAACTGCTCGTCCATGCGATTGAACATATTGAGGAGCGATTGGGCGAGCTCCTCTGGAGGTGAAGGTGGCACTTGCCACTGGGGGAGAAACTGTCTCCCGGAGACTTGAGGGGGAAATCCCGAATGAGAGGGAGCTGTCGGACCACCGACAGTTGGCCCTGGCTGAAGCGGTGTGTGGGGAACAACGGGAGTTTGAGATTGTGACGGGAACTGGAATGAGGGTGGTTGTTGGCTCGCTTGACCTTGAAGCGAGGGAGACTGGATGGCTTGCGCCAATGAGGGAGATGGAATGGCCTGCACGGACTCTTGGAGAGGTGCGATGGCCGGAGTTGATTCCTGGGGCGTGGGGGAAACAGATTTCCCTTTTAGAATGGCCTGGAAGGCCCGGAGCTGTTCAGAGGTAAGCTCCGTGTTGGCGAGGACGCCCAGTAAGGAAGTGATATCCTGTGGCGGGGATGTGTCCCCGGCAATAACCTGCACCTCATGCGAGGGGTCATGAGAAGGACCCGAGTCCATAGCATAGACTCGTGGGTCGGCTGTCAAACCACGGCTAGGGTGGTTCTCCTCAAAAGACTCGTGAGACATGCTCACAGTTTTCCCAGAACGCAAAAACATACACTAGCAAGTAGGTAGCAGAGATTATCAAACAAGTGGATGCCTTTACGCCCTTTTTTGTGTTTTGATTTTGATGATTTTTTTTTGTATTTTTAGCGAGATCCGAAGTTCACACAAAATGGGGACCCTAATTTGTTTTTTTTTGTTTCACCGCCGTGTCAGCTAGGGTCTCTCGTCTCACCACGAATGAAATGACTAACTCCGGGGAACTTCAATGGTACAACCAGCCCAGTGAACGAAGAGGAGATTCTTCGATGTCGGGGACTTACGGAGGTCCCAGTGTAGGAGATTCTAGTCCGTTGAGAGGAATTCCCAAACGGAGAGTCCTTCCTTCACCGGGAAAGGGTGATCCTCAAAAAAAAATGAAAAAAAGGATAGAAAAGAGGAATGGATGTATGCAATGGAATGCTGACAGATATATAGAGTAAGAAGACAACATGAATAACAGACATATAAGAAACAAACAACGAATCACAACTGATAGTGCTGCCGTGAGCACAACGGGGGGCGCGCGCGGGCGCCAAGGTGGAGAGGCACGGATGGTGCCGAACTTGCAAGGGTAGCCGAAAGGAAGCAGTAGAAGTCCCACCGTGATCGCCAATCTGTGAGCGACGTCACGCGGTTCGGGGAAGAGCGGGGAAGAGGAAGCGGAGAGCGCGCGGGCTCCTTCTTTTTTTGTTTGTTTGCTTGTTTTGCTGCAACACAGAGATGATAGAGAAGAGAGAAGGGGCCACCACGGGAGATTGCTCCGGCGGGGCGAGCGGGACAAGTATAATATAGCAAGATATGGGGTTCAAACGGCCATAGCGGGAAGTGACTCGCCGCGACCTCAGGGGGACGGGAATGGTGCAGAAATTAAATAACAAGAATTGAAACGGCCATTGGGGAAGTGACTCGCCGCGGCCTCGAGAATACGAGCAGAATATAAAGGAGAATATAAGAACAGAGATTTAAACGGCCATTGGGGAAGTGACTCGCCGCGGCCTCGAGAATATGAGCAGAATATAACAGAATACAGAGAGAATATAAGAACGGAAACTTAAACGGCCATTGGGGAAGTGACTCGCCTCGGCCTCGATGATATGGGCAGAATATAACAGAATATAGAGAGAATATAAGAACGGAAATTTAAACGGCCATTGGGGAAGTGACTCGCCGCGGCCTCGATGATATGAGCAAAATATAACAGGATATAAAGAGAATATGAGAACAGAAATTTAAACGGCCATTGGGGAAGTGACTCGCCGAGGCCTCGATGAAAAGATGTGATCGCCAGGGGGCGAAAGACCCCAAAATAAGAAAGTGATCGCGCCTACCTCAAGAGCGGGAGATGGCGGGTTGCTTCTTCCTCTCCTTCCGGCCGGCCGACGGAGAGGGCTTTCCTCGAGTACCCTTG
This sequence comes from Amorphophallus konjac, assembly GCA_022559845.1. NCBI lineage: Eukaryota > Viridiplantae > Streptophyta > Magnoliopsida > Alismatales > Araceae > Amorphophallus > Amorphophallus konjac. The sequence goes on along the minus strand of CM040122.1, from coordinate 474,032,071 downwards.
CAAAACAACGACAAATAAATGACAAGTGGATTAGAAAGATGGAGGTGTAGTATTCAAATCCTTGCGATAAAAATAATGAAATGATGGCAAGACACACACCTGGTTGGTGTTATCTTTTAAACCCCTCTCGGACTCGAGTAGGAGGAAAATGAGATGGTGGATGCAAGAAGTATAAGAGAAGAGGTGCCCTTGTGAAGGGGGATAGAGGATGCAATATGATGAATGTAAAGAACTATGGAGAAAAAGGGGAAGAAAAGGCTTATTGGATGAGCCGAGGGTGAAATCCGGCGGAGCTCCGGCAGCGTGGGGACGACGTGGAAGCGCGGTGGATGAAGACGACCTTCCTCTCGCGAGCGTGAGCACCCGAGAAGTCGGCAGAACCTCCACCTACAAAAGAACCCACGGGTTAGAAAATGACTCTGTAGCCTCTGGGCTCCGGCAGCCTATCGGATCACTTAGAAGCTCTTTCAGAACTGAGGGGGTGGGCCTCTATTTATAGAGCTCCGGAGGGTGGAGGCGTCCAAGACCCTGGACACCTCCATCAGGGCCGAAATAATATTTTATTCTATTTTTATATATTTTTTTGGAATACTTTTGTGGAGGCGTCCAGGGTCCCGGACGCCTCAAGAAGGTCCACCGAAAGTCGACGACGGCCGCACGCGGTTTGGCACAACGCGTGGTTTTGTGAGCGGCGCCTCGTGATTCAGAAATGGGCGCGTCCAGCTGACCGGACGTCTCTATATTTAGATTTTTTTCACACACGACAAACCGTCGTTAGGTGGCCGGCGCCCGTGAGGTTTTTTATGGGGGCGTCCAGGGGCCTGGACGCTCCAAAATTATATTATTTTTTATCTTTCTTTTGTCTTTTATACCAGGGCTGGCGTTTTGATTTTTTATTTATTTTTATGGAGGCGTCCAGGGGCCTGGACGCCTCCATTAATATATATATATTTTTATTTATTTTTTTTGTTTTTGTATGCCAACTGGCATTTTATACTTTATTTTTTATATTTTTTTGTTTTTATGGAGGCGTCCAGGGTCCTGGACGCCTCCATTAATTTATATATTTTTTATTTAGTTTTAGCCCTGAGAAAATAAATAAAATAAATTAAAAATATGGGGGCGTCTAGGGGCCTGGACGCCCCCATTAAGACCCACCCGGGTCCTTAGATCAGGCGTCGGCGGGCTCCCGGTAGACACCCTTCTTGGTTCCAGAACCTTTTGATGCGTCTGACTGGTGTTGATGTCGTCCGAATGCCGTGATGAGACGATTCCGGATGCCGAAAAGGGCGGAAGAAGACTCAAGAAAAGGAAGTACTCAAGTGATTCGAAATGCGTAAGCCGTCGCGGGGCGTCGTATAGTAATATGAGACTTTCTCAGGAGACGTCAGGAATGACGTGTCTACAATCGAAGGATACGTTTGACGGCAGTCAAATGAGATTCTCTAGGACTAGCTTGAAATCTAGCACAAAGGCATACACTAAACTGGATATCTGGTCGGGATGCAGTCAATTAAAGCAAAGAACCAATCATACCTCTATAGACCTTTGCATCCACCAATTTACCATTTTCATCCGAATCCAGTGATGTTGTGGTGCTCATAGGAGTTGCAATGATTTTGCTGTTTGCCATGTCAAATCTTTTCAGCAGCTCCTTGATGTATTTGGCTTGACTTATGAAGCAATCATCTTCTCCTTGGTTGACCTGTAAACCGAGAAAGAATTGAAGTTTTCCCATTAGGCTCATCTCAAATTCGCTAGTCATGAGATTAGCAAATTCCTCACACATTTCAGATTTTGTAGAACCAAACACAATGTCATCAACATAAATTTGAACAATCAAGATGTTCTTACCTTACTTCTTGGTGAAAAGTGTTTGATCTACCTTACCTCGTGTGTACCCTTTTTCAATGAGGAACGAGCTTAGTCTCTCATACCAAGCTCTTGGTGCTTGCTTAAGTCCATAAAGCGCCCTGTCTAGCTTGTATACAAAATCTGCATTGTTAGAATTCTCAAAGCCAGGGGGCTGCTCAACATAGACTTCTTCTTTGATCAAGCCATTCAAGAAAGCACTTTTGACATCCATTTGATACAGCTTTATTCTAAGGGAGCATGCAAAGGCAAGTAAAATTCTGATGACTTCGAGTCTAGCAACTGGGGCATAAGATTCATCAAAGTCTACCCCAAACTCTTGATTATACCCTTGAGCCATCAATCTAGCCTTATTTCTTATTATCTTACCATCCTCACTTAGTTTGTTCCTAAAGACCCATTTAGTGCCTATGACAGATTGTGATGAAGGTCTAGGAACTAGATGCCAAACTTTGTTTCTCTCAAACTGGTTTAGCTCTTCTTGCATGGAATTTATCAAGTTTTCATCTTTTAAAGTATCATCAATATTTTTTGGTTCATGCTGCGAGACAAGAGCAAGTTGATCTAATTCTTCCACAATTTTAAAATGTGACCTAGTTCTAGGTGGGTCATTCAAGCTCCCAATTATATTTTCCAAGGGATGATCCTTAAGAATTCTAATGTTTGTAGAATCGTTACCTTCCCTTGGAGCTTGATCCCTTGCATTGTTTGATTCAGCTAGGTCACCATCTTCTTTTATTTCTTCTTGTGGAGGATCACTCTTGTCATTCATATTTAGGAATTCTCCATCTTCATCGTTTTTCCTGCAAGAGTTATCATTGTTAGAATCATGATATTCATCAAAGGAAACATGGGGTGATTCTTCCACAATTTGATTTTTGATATTTTAAATTCTATAAGCCCTAGATCTATCAGAATATCCAAGGAATATACCTTCATCGCTCTTGGGCTCGAATTTATCTAAGTCTCTTTTGTCATTGTTGTGAATGAAACATTTCGATCCAAACACTTTCATATGTGAGAGAGAGGGCTTTTTACCTTTTAGCAACTCATAAGGAGTCTTTTTGGTGTGTGGCCTTATCATAGAGCGGTTGATAATGTAACATGCCGAGTTTACCGCTTCAGCCCAAAACCTCCTTGGAAGTTGCCGTTCTGCAAGTATGGTTCTTGCCATCTCTACAAGTGTCCAGTTTCTCCTTTCAACCACACCGTTTTGCTCCGGCGTTCTTGGTGAAGAAAATCGGTGTGAAATCCCTTCGGCCCTGCAAAGGTTATAGAAGTTAGCATTTTCAAATTCACCACCATGATCGGATTGAATCTTGAAAATTTTAAACTCACCGTCCTGCTTTATCTTCATGTAGAGTTCCTGAAACTCATCAAAAGTATCATTTTTGTGTGTGAGACAGAAAACCCATGTGAACTTAGAAAAGTCATCCACCAAGACATATCCATATTTTCTACCACTTAAGCTAGCAGTTCTGGTTGGGCCAAATATGTCCATATGAATTAGCTCGAGTGGTTTGGATGATGTATTTTCAGATCTTCCTTTGAATGATTTTCTAGTTTGTTTACCTAGGGCACATGCATCACACATTTTATTTTCTTGTTTAAAGGATAGTTCAGGTAAACCTTTTACCATTGAATGCTTCAAGAGTTTATGCAAGATATTGTAGCTAGCATGTCCTAGTCTACGATGCCATATCCATGCAAGTTCAGATTTTGGTGCAGCAAGATAAAGATTTAAATGAGCAGGATCATCTAAGTCAATCATGTAAATATTGTTAACTCTCTTACCAAAAAATTTTACTTTGTCAGATTTTGGTTCAAGAATTTTGCATTCATGAGAGTCAAACAACACTTTGTGAGCCTTATCACACAATTGACTTATACTAAGCAGGTTATATTTCAATCCTTCAACTAACAACACGTTACAAATAGAGTTGGAGAGGTTCTTACCTACATTACATGTTCCAATGATTTTTCCTTTATTGTTTCCTCCAAATGTGACATATCCTCCTTCCTTTTCCTCCAAGAGACAAAATTTTGATTTGTCTCCAGTCATGTGTCTTGAACAGCCGCTATCAAGGTACCACCTGTTATGCATGGCTGCAAGACATTCCTGCACAAGCAATTAAGCAATGGTGTTTGGAACCCAACCAAATTTGGGTCCCTTCAAACTTTTCAAAATTTCATAACATGAAACCATTTCTTTTGGAATCCAAACCTTCTTAACATTCATGCTTTGTTTACTTAGATCAGGGATTTGATTTTTCTTTTCCATCTTGACATTCATTTTTTGTTTAGAAGCTCTTTGTTAGATTTTGTGGAAGTTTGAGGAGGTTTGCTTCTTAAACCATTGAGGCCGTTGGTTGGTTTTGGGTTGAAACTGATTGTTTTGCCACCTATGGGATTGATGAACACAGAAATCACAATTTTCCCAAAGATATGGTGATGCTGGCCTATATGAGTGTGCAATCCAATTGTGGTGAAATCTGGAAGGTTGAGCATGCAATGGCCAAGGAAGTGTTGACCTATGCTGCGGGGAAGGTCGACCTTTCTTAAGTTTTTGGACAGGCTTTTTGGGAATGTTGGTGACTGCCTCTTCAATCTTTTCTTTCCCTTTCTCCTTTTATTTTTGCTGGTTTTGTGTGGGAGTTGTGTTTGAGGTGGAAGCTTCGGAAGATGAAACAAATGTGACAGTTTTTAGCCCAATTGGCCTTTTGTTTGTTGGTTCAAAACCTAACCCTTCCTTGTTGAAATTCATTCTAGTACCTAGCAATGCATCTAGGTTTTCTCTTCCATCCACAAACTTTTCTAAAGATTGTTGTTTATCCTTCAACTCTTTTTGTAGGTTTTCAATATTTTGAAGAAGTTGAATGTTGACTTGTTTGACAGCTTCATAATTTTCATTGCTCAATTTACTATCTTTTTCATAGCTTTGCATTTTGAGCTTCATGCTATCAATCTCATTTATCAAATCCTCATTTTCAGTTTCCAAGTCAGCCATCTCTTTTCTTCCTTCCTCCAAATCCTCAATCATTTTCTTAAGATCTTCAATTTCAGTCTCAAGTAGAGCATTCTTATCATTGATATTATGATCATGCACAAATGAGTTAATTTTATTTTTTAATGATTTATTCTCCTTTTTGTACATTTCATATTTTTCCATGAGTTGTATATATGCATCCTTCCAATCATCAATTGTATAATCTTCAAATAGAGAATTTACCTCAGTTTCTTCATCACCTTTGGCCATAAGGCAGAAATCTTCTTTTTCTTTGTCCGAGGAGCTAGTTCCGTCATCACTTTCCTCTTCATCGCTCCATGTGGACACCATGGCCTTGTTCTTCTTCTTGCCCTTCCATTTGTCGGCTTTTCTGAATCTGTCGGGACAATCATTCTTGAAATGCCATGGTTTATTGCAAGAATAGCAAATGATTTTGTCAGATTTTTTAGAGTTTTCAGAATTAGATTTGAAACCATTTCTTACCTTTGACCTTCCTCTCATGAAGCTCTTACCTTCCTTTCTCAGGAATTTTTTGAACTTACGTGTGAGCATGGCTACGTCATCCTATTCTCGCTCACTTGTCGAATCCTCACCTTCATTAGAAGTGCCATGACCGCTAGGTCCTGCTTTAAGAGCTAGGGACTTCTTCTTAGGTGCCTCAGCCTTTTTGTTCTTGAGGTTGATCTCATAGGTCATCAATGACCCAATGAGTTCATCTACCTTGGTAGTTGCGAGATCTCTCGATTCTTCAACCACGGTAGCTTTTGTGTGCCATGCTGGAGTTAACGATCTGAGAATTTTCCTTACAATTTCTTGCTCTGAATATTTCTTTCTCAAATCAGTTAAACTATTAGTAAGCACAGTCAATCGAGCATACATATCTTGAATTGATTCATCAGGCTTCATGCGAAACATTTCATATTCAGAAACTAAACTGTTGGCTTTTGTTTCTCGTACCTGAGAGGTTCCTTCGTAGATTACCTCTAGCTTGTCCCACATTAGTTTTGTAGATGCGCAGGTAGCCACTCTTGAGAATTCAACTGGATGGAGTGAGCATTGCATGATGTGTTTGGCACTCCAATTGACAGTGGATTGCCTTATCTGTTCTTTGGTCCACAAGTCCTCATTATCTGTAAGCTCATACGGACCTTTGTTGATCACTCGCCAAAGTTCGTAGTCTTGGGCGCGAATGAACACCTGCATACGATGTTTCCAATAGGGATAATTAGATCCAGTGAAATAAGGAGGCCTATTCACAGAATGTCCTTCAGGTAAATAACCCTTAGACGCTGATCCACCATTTCCCTCAAGGTCGTTGGACCCCATAATGATAGATTAGGCTCTGATACCACTTGTTGTGTAGTGGACAGCGGATCTAGAGGGGAGGGGTGAATAGATCTGCCCCTCTTTTCGCAATGTAACCCTCTATATAGCTAGATGAGATAAATTGCAGCGGAATATAACTAACTAAATGAAGGACACAATGATTTTCTTAGCAAGATGATTACTAATATATCGATTCGAACCTAAGCATGTATTTAGAACGAAGCAATCACACAAACAAACCACAACACATGAGATTTTAAGGTGGTTCGGACTGAATCCCCAATCCTACGTCCACCCCTCATCAAATCCGGTGAGGCTCCACTAGTGCCACGCACTGAACCGCAAATCGGAAAGACCACCGATTGCCTTCCTACTAACCACCTGGTAGGGACGTCAACAACACAGATCGGACAACCTCCGATTGCCTTCCTACTAACCACCGGTAGAGACGATTCTCAGATTCAATTGTTTATATGAAATGAAAAAGAGAACAAATATGAAATCACTCAAACAAGATATAGAGTATGCTCAAAGAAAAGAATCTTGTCTGAGTTACAGAAGCTTGAATCGGATGCTTTGAAGGTGTCTTCTTTCTTGCGGGATGATCTTCCTTGAACCTCTTCTAGTTGATGAAGAAGACGAAGGATGTAGCTTCAATCTTCCTTAATTTTGATCTTCTTGAGTCGATGAAGAGGATGTAGAAGATGTAGGATGCAGCTTAGATTACCCTTGAGAGCCTTGATTCCTTCTTCTTCCTTGGAGGTTGAGATGGCTTCAGATCTGGACTTGAATGCCTTGGAATGGATGAAGAACTCCTTCCCGAAATACTGTTCACGGATGTGCTACAGTGCCTCAAAAATGAGCTCCCTTGATCTCCCTTGAAGCATTTGGGTTTCCAACCCTCTTGTATTGGTTTTATAGACCTTGAATGGTCTATAGACAAGCCTCAGACCAGATCCACAATTTGTGGGTGATTAGGTGACTTTTGGATTAAAGAAATCCATGTTCAATGGCCCTTTTCGAAGTTGGAAACAAAGTCAACATTGAAGGCTCGGGGCTGGCGGTCGACCTGTAGCTCCTGGCGGTCGACCGCTACTGGAAATGCTATAGACGAATGGCCCCTGGGATTTCCGGTCGACCGCCACTGGCTGGCGGTCGACCGCCACTGAAACATCTTCGGCCTGGGATTCCCTGGCTGGGGCGGTCGACCGCCCCTGTGCTGGCAGTCGACCGCCAGCTGGGCAGAACCCGGCTTATCCCGGGTCGGTCCAATTTCCGTTCTAGCTCCGTCGTTCAACTCCATTAGCAGCCCGTGCATGTCGGTGGCATCTCCCTTGATAGTCTAAAAGATATCAACGGAGTTTATGGCCTTGGATTCTCTTGGCTATGCTTCTTTGTGCATTGACCTTATATGGATGATGAGCCGAATATCGCGTGTCGACTTGTGCTTGTTTTCGCATCCTTGCTTGGGCGCGATCCACGAGCTTTCACTTTGCCGACTCCACTGTCTTTCTTGTCCATGTAATGGTGTACCTGTCATGATCGAACCATCACGTATGTCAGTCACATGAGAGTGGGAAATATCAATGACTAATAGTGTTTAGCCATTATCAAAACCAAGAATACCACAGAATGCATATGACCATAGAATGATGTCGAATGACCCAAGTGACCACAGAATGACTCAAATGACTTCAGGGACACAACAGCCCAAAGAGGAGAATCCGAAGAGACGCGGAGAGAATCCAAGAGACGCTTGGTCAAACGGTCAAATAATAAAAGAAATAAAAACAAAATATTCAAGAATCACACACACGCACGCCACGACCACGGCAAGGTAATTCGCGCGCATGTGAAATAGAGGATACGAGACAAAGAGTCCACCAGCCCAAATGGGCCAACCTCCATAGTCTCCTCAAATGAATACACAACAAAGACACGAGTCCCAACTAAATGTAAATAGAAACTTTTTCCATTTTCCAATGTGGGACTAATCAACACAAACTCAAACCTTTTAAAATTTAAATATAGATTCCAACATTTGCCCACCAAGAAAAATTTTTAAAAGTTTGAGACACTGATTAACAAGAGCCTGAGATGACACGCATAAGTGAAGGTGTCTTCCGACTTGAACCTTCACATAGTGGTATACTTCTCCTCCTCCACAGATCTAAGTGAACTATGTATTGAACTTAGACCCTTATGAAGAAGGTTTCATATAGCACACATATCATTAGTCAATAGTGGTGTTCTCACGGGGTAGCACTTTCTGGCCATGTGCTATGTATCTTGTTTCATGAGCGCTCTAGGGATTAGCCCAAAAAATCCCATAGATTGCGGCCACACAATCACACTCACATAGGTGAGTCCTCCAAGGTGCACTGAAACATATCTACACCTCACCACGTAGACCTTTGGACTCATTAAGAGTTGTAACTCATCGTTTACCGTTCCAGAATAAGCACTTCATCATAGGGATGGACATTAAGACACCAGCCTCCAACAAGTGCTCTCTAGCATACACCCATTCAACTAGTTTTCACATTGAACCTGTGTTATGGGATCTCCAAACATCATGTTGGATTACTATTGATGGTGTTTAAAATGGGCTTAAGTCCTATCCCCCTCGATGATTGTTCAACCAAATTTTTATTCAATCCCTTAGTTAGAGGATCAGTAAGATTCTTTACTGATTTCACATAGTCTAAAGAGACTATTCCTTTATTCAAGTACTCTCTCACAAATTTTATTTTCAATCTTATATGAGTACTCAATTTATCATTTATTTTCTCACTTTTAGCCTTAGCTATCGCAGCTTGGCTATCACAGTGAATAGAGATAGAAGGAATTGGCTTACTCAGCAATGGAAGCTCAACCATAAGGTTCTTTAGTCATTCTGATTCTCTACCAATCACTTCTGCTGCCACTAACTCAGCCTCCATGGTAGACCAAGCTAATATAGTTTGTTTGGTAGATTTCCAGGCAACTGCCCCACCACCCATCATAAACACAAAGTCAGTAGTACCCTTCCCTTGGGCTTTTCCAGTCACCCAACTGGCATCACAGTATCCTTCCATTACAGGAGGATATCTTCCACAGTGCAGTGCATGAAATAAGGTACCTTTTAAATACCTGCAGATTCTTTCAAGTGCATGCCAATGTATTTTGTTAGGACAATGTGTATAGATCTCTTCATCAAGTTCACCATTCAGGAATGCAGTTTTCACATCCATCTGGTGAACCTTTAGATCATATATAGAGGCCAGTGCAACTAGCACTCGGATTGTAGTCATCCTAGCCACGGGAGAATAGGTATCAAAGAAATCTATTCCCTCTTTCTGTCGGAAGCCCTTAGCAACTAATCTAGCCTTATATTTGTCAATGGAGCCATCTGGTCTCAATTTCTTTTTGAAAATCCATTTACAACCAATTATTTTCGCACCAGGTGAAAGATCCACCAGTTCCCAAGTGTGGTTGCTTCTAATTGATTCTATTTCTCCATTAACTGCGTCATTCCAGAATGTAGAATCACTAGATGGCATGGCATCTTTAAAGGTTAAAGGATCATCCTCTACTAGGAATGATATGAAGTCATATCCAAATGATTTTTCTATTTTAGTTCTTTTACTCCTTCTAGGTTCTAGGTCTATATGATCATGCTGAACAGGACTAGAAGTACTGGATAAAGGAATAAAAGATGAATCTACACGTACAGTATCCTTAATTTTAAAAGGAAATATATCCTCATAAAAGATTACATCACCAAATTCATAAATAGTATTTGCATAAATATCAGAAACAGCAGATTTAGTGATGAGAAATCTATAAGCAGAACTATTTTCGGCATAACCAATAAGAACACCATCTACCGTCTTAGAACCAATTTTTCTCTTCTTATTCTCTGAAATTTTTATTTTGGCTAAACAGCCCCATACCCTCAATAATTTATAATTTGGTTTTCTTTTAAATTACATTTCAAAATGTGATTTATCTTTTGCTTTGTGAGGAACACAATTAAGGACATGACATGCAGAGAGCAGAGCTTCACCCCACATATTCTCAGGTAATCCTGAGCTACATAACATTGAATTTACCATATCTATCAATGTCCTATTTTTCCTCTCAGCCACTCCATTTGATTCAGGTGAATACGGAGCTGTCAACTCATGGATGATTCCATTTTTGACATAAAAATCATTCATGGCATTAGACACGTATTCACCACCCCTATTAGATCTCAATCTTTTAAGTAATTTTTCAGTTTATTTTCCAGACAAGGACTTAAAAGCCATAAATTTTTCCAGAGCCTCATCCTTAGTTCTAAGTAGATACAGAATACAAAATTTAGAAGCATCATCAATAAATGTAATAAAATACATTTTCCCACCTCTAGTTAAGGAACCTGTCCCTTCACAAATATCAGAGTGTATCAACTCTAATACAGAGGTGTTCCGATCAACGGACTTAAAAGGCTTCCTAGGTTATTTAGCTTGCACACATATTTGATATTTATCAGCATGCTTCACATCAAACTTGGGAATTAAATCTAAATGCATCATTCTTTTTATGGTATTAAATTTAACGTGACCAAGTCTAGCATGCCATAAATCACTAATTTCTACATGAAAACTGACAGAAGAATAAGATTCATTTAACGAAACACTCTCTGAAACATTAAGTACAAATAAACCATTACACAAATATCCTTTTCCTACAAAGTTTCCATGCCTAGTGATTACAACTTTATTAGACTTAAACACAAGTTCATAGTCTTGCTGCACTAACAAAGACCCATTAACAAGATTCCTCCTAACATCTGACACATGCTGCACTTTGTAGAGGCTTAAGATCTTCCCCGAAGTAAGCTTCAGGTCAACACGTCCTTCACCCTCTACTCTAGCTGCAGTGGAGTTACCCATTGTCACGCTCCTGCCTTCGAGGCCCTGATAAGAAGAGAACAACGCTCTATTTGAGCTGACATGGACATTTACTCCCGTATCTACTAACCAATCTGTTGGTAGACATGCCACATGAATTTCAAGATTAAAGAAATAAACCTTTCATCAGAGGTGGTGCCAACAGTCAACACATTGACCTGTTGATCAGTAGCAGCAGACTTCTTTCCTTTGTAGGGTTTATTATTTCTGCCTTTTCTTTCAAAGCATCTGTAGGCTTTATGTCCTGACCTTCCACACACATAACAAGTAATCTTCTCTGATTCCTTCTTGAACTTTTTCTTCCCTTTGATGTCATTGGATTTTTTGAAAGTTTTATTGGAGGAATGAGAAGTAGGTTTTTCAATCAAATTGGCTTTAAATTAGAATTCAGGTTCAGGTGGAGGATTCCTGATTTTATTCCTGTCCCTATTTCTCTCTTCAACCTGAATAGCAGAGATCAATTGTTCAACACTCATCTCATCACGTTTGTGTTACAGAGATAGAGAAAAATCATTCCAGGAAGGTGGTAGTTTTGTTATCAAAGTACAAATCTGAAATTTCTCATCAATAGACATTCCACACCATTGAATGTCCAAAATAAGGGACTGGATTTCATGCGCTTGGTCAACAATTGATGAGCTATCTTTCATCTTGAAGTCAAAGTAATTTGCTACCATAATTTTATCTAGACTAACATCTTTGAAGCCATATTTTTTCTCTAAGGCCAACCACAGGTCTCTGGCAGATTTAGCAGTGCAATAGATATCATAGAGTTTATCGGAGAGATAATCCCTCTCCTTAAACTTGGCTACATCTACCGACCTAGCGGGTTCGTTTTCATCATCCGCAGGGGGGGCAGATTCAATGACGGATAACAGAGCCAAAGAGGTCAACCAATAGCGCATTTTTTGTTGCCAACGTTTAAAAAATGGACCAGTAAATTTATCAGGGTGAGCAACAATCTCTGGTGCCATTCGAACTAATAGAAAGGAACGACTCTAAACTGATAGAAAAGATTATTTCACGGGTAGATATTTTCTACTAGATCTGAGCACGAAAATCAAAGGGAATTAAGATCAAGATGAGCAAACACGGGTCGAAGCGCGTAGTCGCTTTCTTTAGAGTCGTTCCGTCCCTACTCCGGTGCAGATAGGCTTCGCGACGGAACTTCCCCCAAGATAGGACGACCCAAGACCGGTGGCGACGCGAAAGTGCACTCCAACTCGCGTTGCCGGGGGTGAACACCACAGTGACAGACGGCTCTTGCAAGAGGAAGAAGACGATCGGAGAGAAAAGTTCGAGAGAGATGGCTTTCGGATTAGAGAGAACTGAAAACCGTGCTTCTCACAGAAAAATGACTCACTTCAAATACCCTCTTGGGAAGCAACCCTTGACCGAGTCACACACAACCGCCCAAAGAGGAGAATCCGAAGAGACGCGGAGAGAATCCAAGAGACGCTTGGTCAAACGGTCAAATAATAAAAGAAAGAAAAAATAAAATAATATTCGAGAATCACACACACACACGTCACGACCACGGCAAGGCAATTCGTGCGTGTGTGAAATAGAGGATACGAGACAAAGAGCCCACCAGCCCAAATGGGCCAACCTCCATAGTCTCCTCAAATGAATACACAACAAAGACACGAGTCCCAACTAAAAGTAAATGAATTTTTTTTTATTTTCCAATGTGGAACTAATCAACACAAACTCAAACCTTTTAAAATTTAAACATAGATTCCAACATCCCCAAATAAGACACCATTCCAACTAGAGCCTGCATCTGTCGTGACCTTAGTTGATCCAGACTCGGATGGAGTAATCAATACACTTATAATAGAGAATCTGCACTCAATAAAACACAATTCAACTAGAGCTTAAGTCTCCTGTGACCTTAGTTGATCCATACTCATGATCGAGTAATTGTCTAAGAGTTTATCTTTGTTATTCTATTATAAAAATACTTTGTTATCGGATTATATGTAAGATTCGTCATATCAACGACGGTCCAGATACGATACAATACGGCATGACTCACACCGACTCGGATATGAGTAGAAGAGATTATGGTCATCTTGAATCAAGTCAACAGTGTCAGTTTGACTCAGATATGATAAGATAAGTGACTACACGGCAAATCATGACTATATAGGTGTTCCCTGGTCGCACTGGCCCAGAAAGCTGCTAGAGCTTAGGGCCTACGGGTATCACCTCACCTTAGGCCCTTAAAACTCTAGTTTATAGAAACCTTCATTTTTTGTGTCGAACCCTACACCATTGTCCGTTTAACGGGCTTCTCTTGGACGAGTTAGGGCCTTATCGGGAACCCAAAAAGGTATAATCTTTCTATGTGCTATGTATGTGTACAACGTATTTACAAAATCAACACTTAAACATATGTAAAGTAACTCCGTTGCAAGCAAAAAGAAAGAAAACAAAATGTATGTAAAGTAACACAATACAGCACAATGGAATAACTCTATATTGGGTTTGGCCACAAAGAACAGTGGAATACTGTGTATGTATGGAGAGGGGGAGAGAGAAAGAGAGGAGGAAGTCTCGTAGAAGAGTTTTACTTGCCGCATCATCAATGTTGCAACAAATTTGACATAAAATGAACCAGGACTTCACGTTGTGCCATGTGTGAGAGTCTGCCTTGCTCTCAAGGAGAAATCCGTAATGCAGCCTGGCTATGACGTCCCGTTCCATCGCAGTGAATGGACAAAGCTACCCCCAGTTACGATGGGAGTGGGTGTGGAACGTCGACAAGTCCCTTAATTACGTAGATATAGTAGACAATAGAGAACGGCAATTCCATCCAAAATTAATCATGTTCATTTGATTCCTAGAGGCAAGTGGCAAGTGGCAAGTGTGCTGTGCTTCTTTTGCATAGACAACGGTTCTGGCGGCAAAGGGTACGTGCCAAGTTTTAGCGGTGCGGCGGAGGACGTCGGGGTTGCCCGGCCACCACGTTAGTTTTTAGGGCTCCCCGGTGGAGGATTGGGCAGGGAAGGTACCGGGGAGGTGAAGATGAAAGGAGAAGCAAGTTCGCACGCTAACATCGATCCCGTAGAAATTAAAGGATCATTCGGTCATCGGCGAGGGTGGAAGACGAAAGAGGTTGCCCAGAAAACTCTTGCTAGCACAAAAGGGGGGAACAAGAAGATTTGTGCCGGAGAGGAGGAATGCCGGCAGAACAACACCGCGGGCTAGTGAGTAGCGTAAGGTTTCTCCTTTTATTAGTTAAAAGTGTTTAGTTTGAGAGCAGTTAATATCTTGGAGAGCATGTACATATATAGTTTGCGGGGCACATTCATGCTCTCGAGAGCACATATATGTACAATGTAGAGCATATCTATATGTTGGACCATTGGTGCCGTCCGGAGTACCATACCCTCAGGGGCATGCATGCATGTAAGCAATATTCTTCGGAGAATGTTCGTGCATGCTTCTGGGAGCATGTTCATTCTTTGCTCCCCAACAGTGCGTATGCTCCCTTGGATTGTGGCCCATATATATTGCCTTCAGTACATGCGTGGAGAATTTGGTGCAGGTGGATCACCATTGGTTGACTAGCCTTTTGGCGAGCAGTGCACAACAAGATTTAAGGGCCAACCAGCAACACAATTGCTCTTGGGGTATGAAATCGACAAAGTTGTTCCGGACTGCATCCAACAAACTGTGGAGGAAAAAAAAAGTAGCTAGATTCGACGAGATCTAGGATTGAGTATTGTTAAAACAACTGTAAGTGAGACATTGTAATATAATCTTAGTTGCATTAATTTGTTAAGTTGCATTGTCACCTATATATATCTTGTTAACTTGTCTGTAAATTTACAGGCTGTAATTAATTTTTAACTTGTCCTGAGGGGGATCTGATTAATTCGGTTACCCCTCTTCCTATCTTTGCCTCTTCACTTCTTAATTTGTATGACACAGTTGCATGCAGCTCATTTAATTTCATCTCTCAACTGGTTTCCGTCATTCTTGACGCAATCTGGTGAAGAAAGGGCCCTTTTGGGTGATTGTATGGTGTTGTGCCAACTAGAAGATCGAGGCCTTCGATTACATACAGGAGAGTCCTGTTATACAGCATGAGTCCTAAACCCAGAATTAAATTAACACGAGATAATCTTGATCTGGGACGACTTTATCTCAAGACTAATCACACTAGAAGAGTCCTAATGCTATCTTGCATCTTGCTTGGAAGGTTCCGTCCGTGAGTGGGAGCCAATTCCGCTTACACTCCATCACCGTCTCCCACCTCTGATATGGGGGGCATTTGCGTGTGGCAGTGAGGAAGGGAGGGGCTGCCACCTTTGCCCACCAGGCCACCACAGTTGCCATTCCCAGCCTTCCCCGAAGTACTGTGCCCATCCCCCATCTTCCTGATGAATCCTGCCTGACAACCCAAACCCCCCGCCATCTCCACCTTCTCCAATGCCCCCATACAGGATCCTTGAATTTTGTGCATCGATCGATCCCACTGATGCGGAGAGACGGGGATAGAAGTTGATGGTACGCAGGTCATAGCAAAAATCAAGCAGCTAGGCTGTTGTCAGGAATATGACATTCTGCCATTTTTTGGACTTTTTGGTCCCTCCCAGATTGGGGAATAATTAGTTGATGGGTTATACCAAGTTTAATGCTAATTTTCCTATAATCGGATGATTAATTGAGCAAGATAAATTTTGAACATAAAAGTTTACAACTCAAGTGGAAATGCATACAACAGTCCCTAATGCACCATCATTAGGGACAAGGGACTGGATGCATTTAAAACTGAAATTTTCAATGGGTTGTAGGACCTCCAGCTAGGGGGTGCTGTGTCTGTGGAAGGATTTGTGCAGGGATGGGGGTTGGGGGGTGTTGGCGTGTTGGTTGGAGCTGCTGGCTGCCGCACAGACTCCATTCTACAGTCCAATCCACGGCAAACGCGCACGCACAGCGAGAATAACTGCTAGCTAGTAGACGGTAACCGAAAAGTGGCGAGGGAGGCTGGAAAACGAAAGCACACAGCTGTGATGTGGTGTCCGTTTGCGGGTACAACACCGCCCCCTCTGCTGAGTGCTGACCACCACCTCCTCTGAAGCTGGGCTTTCATCCCCTTCTCTCTCTCTCTCTCCTCCGGGCATTCTCCCGAATCCTCTCTCTCTCTCTCTCTCTCTCTCCATCGCCTCTTTGCTGGTTTGCTGGTTCGGGCTCAGCAACCTATGCTGCCACAGTTTGTTCTGTAATTTTTATGATTTTGGGTCTCTCTCTCTCTCTCTCTCTCTCTCTCTGTGGCAGAGAGGAGGAGAAAAGGAGATCATTCCATGGTTATCAATGCATTCAATATCTGAGAAAAGGAGATCATTCCATGGTTATCAATGCACTCAATATCTGACTGTCTCGTACACACCTTTTTCAGATGCATCTCCCTGCTTCTGCATCGCCATCCCACATCTATTTAAACCTGTTTTCCACCTCTCTTGTTTTCCACCTCTCTCGCTCACGTTGCTGAGGTCCGTAAGCAGCAGCACCATCGCCGCCGGTGCTAGACTTTGAAAGAAGGCCCACCAGTCACAGGCAGCAAGCTAACCATCCATCTACCACCTCCATCTTTTTTTTTTAGCTCATCTCTTTCACGGTGAAATGGGTTCTTGTTGCTGTTGCATTAGCAGGCTCAGGCATCTCCCTCTTTTGTTCCTGTCATTCCTACTCCTGTGCTCTACCCAAATGAGATTTCTTGCTGAAGGTAAAGTCATTTTCTCTCCCTTCCTCTGCCTCAGATATATTTGCACGACAGCATGACCAAAAGAAAAAGAAGTTGGCATCTCAAGCATTGGCTCTAGCTAATCTCTGCTGTGGGATGCAGGTAGGCCCATCCCCAAGCCTCTACAGGGTGCCAAGGTCATGAGTCCTCTTCTTCCGCGAACACTCACAGACATCTTCTCCTCACCCACAACTCTTCATCACCTTGTTCTTATTAATTCTGGTGTTGACGCTTCATGTGTTAATTTGTCCTCCCCCGCAACTCTCCTGCCCCAGAAGGAAGCCGATGAGAAGGTGATGGTGAGAGCCATGATAGGGTCCCGGCCGCCGAGATGCGAGAGGAGGTGCGCCCACTGCGGCCACTGCGAGGCCGTCCAGGTGCCGGCGGTGCCGCAGGACAGGATGGCGGCCGCCGGCCGGCACATCTCCACGGGCATCAACTCCAGGGGCGACGACAACAGCTCCAACTACAAGCCTGTGAGCTGGAAATGCAAGTGTGGGGACACGATCATGAACCCCTAACAATCTTTACCCGCGAAGTAAAGATTAAAAAGAGACGAACGAGGTTAACCTCAAACTGTGAATACTGGCCAGTTATGTATGAAGAAAAGAAGAGATCATTCCTACTACCTCCTATTGTAAGTTTTTTTTTCATCATTTTCTTGTTCTTTTTCTTGTGTATCTCTTGTTATGATGTCCTTCGTTTTCAGTTTTGGGTTTGGTCCCTTTCCACTCTAGTTTTTTTTTGTTCTATCATCACACGTAGGAAGGCATGCAAGAAATTTAAGGCTCACTTTGATAACATATTACGATAAGTTAACTCGGACGAATACGGGGTGAGTTATTCGTGAGTTTTCATATTTTTGATTCGGTACTTATTCTAACTTGAGTCCGATAAGATATTTCTTGTGAGAAGGTATATTGAGTTAATTTGAAAATAATAACTTTAATTTCTCGTGAGAGAGCAAAACGAGATAACTCGAAAATAATAATAATCTTAATCATAATCAACCTCAGCTACGGTAACTTTGTTACCGAATTAGAATAACGATAGATAAGTAGAATAATTGGGTTGTCAATGGGTTAGACTGAGGTTAGAATTAGGTCGGTATGAATCGGGTATGACTCATCAATATTAAAATGCGAGCCCGACTTAGCCCCAAGTTATGTTAGGGCGGGCCGAGTCTGACACTAGTAAAAAAATATAAAGTTTGATTAAGGTCTGATCTAACTTAAAATTTTAAATAAATAATAAAAATTTATAAAAATTTATAAAAATAATATAGTCAATAACATAAAACTGATAATATCACTAAATTAATTAGAGCTTTGATGTTAATTATTTAATTTGTTAGAAAAGAAAATTTTTTAATTTTTAATTAAATAAAATCACATAATTTTGATTAAGTATTTTTTAAATTTTGAAGAGAGAAAAAATAACATGTCAGGTTGGCTAGCGGGTCTAACTCAAAACTCGAGTCCGACCCATGGATCTAGTCGGGTCAAATTTTTAGACCCAACTAATGACTCATGAGGTCGGAAAAAATCTTACGATTCGATCCAATTTTGATCTAGACCCATGGATCTATCGGTCAACCTGACCCATTGACAACCTTAAGAATAATTCATGTTATGCCCGATTTGATATCCGAATTGTCGGCGGATATCACACCCGATGAGAGAGAGAATTGATTGGGGCCCACACCCTCTCCTCACACACAAATATCTTATTCAACTCTGAGCGGCGTGTTCGACCACGGAGGGTCGAACAAAATATCCTAACTGAAAAATATAGAGGGCCTCGTCAATTATCAAGACCAAGTATTGCAGATTCAATTCCCCTTCGGAGTTACTGTCCAAAGTTCTGTTCTAATCGGCCTCCACATTTTCTTCGCTCCAGAGGGACTACGAGTTGTTTGTGTTGGACAGAAGGGAGGACCGATGGGGGGGTCCTCACTCCGTGTTCTTGCCTCCTGTTGTCCTACGCCTGTTTGTTTTTTACGTGGGGAACTCATTCTCTTCTCCTCCGACAGGGTACGGCTCTTCGTTGAATGGACGTGGTGGTGGTGGTGGTGGTGGCGGTAGAGGGAGGGGAGCGGATGGCAGTTCGGGTGGGGCATGTCCGTCTTGTAGTTTGCCCTGTCTGGGAGATACGGAACTGGGCATTTACTGACGCTGGGCCGATGGGGGTGGGGTGGTCATGGGGCCATGGCCATTCACCTCCCTCACTTCTTTTTCTTCCGGGTGGGTGGGGGCTCCGGCGGGGGAGATTCGCGGATTTATTTGACCCCCCAACACGGCACCTCCGCTTCCGTGGCTGCTGTCTTTTGCATGAAAGGTCGCGTCGAGGGAACCCGGTTGGACGTGCAGCTGCTGCTGCTGCCAGGAGTGAGGGATTTGATGCGCGTCCCCCCGCCTCACCACCTGTCTTCCCGCCCGGGGTACCTGAAACCCACACGATTCCTTGCAGGCATTGGACTCTGAGAAAGGAGAGAGGGTGAAGGTGGGAGAGCACACACAGACGTACGTGATGTTTTTAGGCAGCGTTGGAGGCCCGGCCAAAGGGCAATCGACTGCCGCGGGACTTCCGCCGGATGTGTGTTCCCCCAAATCTATAATCTCGAGAAATTCAAATCTTTAGGTTAACCCTGAGTTAGTCTAAAGTTAATCCTGATTCCTGAGTTAACCCTTCTCATGATTAAAAAATCCAACCATGGAGGTGTGTTTAGAAGTGAGTTAAGTGCATTAAATGCTCTCTATCTCTCACGCTCTCGCGCTCTCAGACTTTTCCTTCCTTTTGGTAGCGACGGCAGCCCACATGAACCACCACCTTAATTCATATAGATCATTTATCGATGGGCTTGTGCGTGCTAAGTTTAATCACAAGCATAGTGGTTATGATTAAAATGGATTACCTCTTCTACTGAGTTATATTTTTCTTTCTGCAGTTGAAAGTAACCCATTATCACGATCACAATCGCTCTAGATCAATCACACGGAAGTCACGACATCGATCAAACTGGCTGTACGGTAATATGCTTGGTAGACCCAATATCCCTGCAGCATGAGAATGGCATCAACTAGGGCATCTTTCAGGTTGAGTTTCCCAAATTTCATAAATGAGTGATAGCGTGATTCGATAGAATTCTATAAATTTCATCAATGAATGAACAACACATTATCTCGAATTCTATAAATGCTACTGTCCACACCCAATAATCTAGTCAATAATTTCCAATGTGCTCTGCATGTTCTTCCGTCGTCAAAATCTATACATCAGCCAGCTCCATTTGAAACCAAATACCCAGACACCTCTGTAGGGGGTCCCAGATTTAATATCTATTTTTCATGGAGGAAGAACCCAAAGTGTGTGACCACATATAACACAGAGAAGTTCACATGTGCATGAATGAGAACTAAACGGCAAAGGAGGGCAAGATGTCATAATTCAAGTCTCTACTTCACGTTCAAGTTTGAAATGATAGTAACATTACCTGCAGAGGATCCATGTGAGGTGATTTTGGTGCGGTCCTAATGGGACAATACACCATAAGTGGACGTACATGTCTTGTTCTGCAGCTGCAGCTCCCCCGACACAGCTCCTGGTTTTTGCTTTCAAAACCATCTTCCCTCAACCCTGACATATGTGGGGTCCTTCAGAGCATGGAGAGGCCCCGAACCTTACCTTCTCAATATGGAAGTGGTTTCTAGCTGTGCATGGTGGGTTGTGGATGGCCCTCGAAGCTTATCTTCGGGTGACATGCCCCTATCTTACAACCGCCACAAAGGCCAAGTTATGAATCTCAAGACCAAGGGCCTTGAGACACCACCGCATCTTCCTTGTCCTGATGACCGAGGTACTGGGGCTTCTTCTACCAACCTCCAGAAAAAAAATTATCCATTCATAATGCATCTTTTTACAAATATCTTGTGGTCCTCAATGCACCACTGAACCATCATCTTTTATGCATTCATAATGCATCTGCTGATCCATGAATGCGTGATCGAACCAGGAATGCCACATGGTGGTGTCTGTCTTGACCACAGAAGACACCAAAGTTGTCCCTTTTGCTGGGGCCAGTTCAGCTTGTCTGGAGAGACTAGCAAGATTGACCACGAGCTCTTGAAATGGCTCAGTAAGCATCCTTTGAATTGATAACAAAAATGTGCAAGGAAACATACCGATCAAGACAAATCACAGGTCTCTAAAACCACCAGAATACCAGGGAAAAGTTGCTAATTTCTAGCTTTATCAACTAGCCATGAAAGACCAAACCCCACCTTCCAAAACAATGTCGGCATCTCATTCTGAAATTTATTACCAAACGCTAAGGATTCTATTAAGTATTTAAAGATAGATACTGAATTAGCACGCTCTTGGAAGGCCAAGAAAGTAATCTAATCATATACAAAGACTAACCAAACATGCTTTAATAGATTAAAAAGAAAACGTACCATAAGGACAAGAAGCACAAAGATGATGGAATCATGGAAGTGTCATTCAAACAACAATAATGATGATGTTCCATTTGAGAGTTCAGAAAAGGATACGGAATCATTCAAGACTGGGTAAGGCAAGCACCTGGCACCCTTAACAAAATCAAATTAACACTGATTAATTTTACTGCAAAGCAGATAACCCTTGTAAGCCATTGTAATGACCATCGCTAAATATCATAAATGATGTACTACAAACTGACCACTACAAAGCTGATTCAAGTAATAATTTTGTTTCAACTTGAAAACTTGCAAGACAATGTCATTAAATAACCTTCGCTATGAAGGAAAAAAAACCTAGGAGATTCTGTGAGATATATCCATAAGCATACAGTTTAAGTAATGCAGTATCAAACTAGGAACAGGAAAAATGCAAATGAGAAAATCAAAGATTGTAGAATAAATTTTGATGCCGCAAAAATAAATACATGAAGATAAGTTGTCCGGATGTGAACTACACAATGACATTACGATTAACAATACCGAGACAAGAGACAAGTGAAATCTTGGATAGATACAGCCGGGATGATCTAGCCATATGAAACATATGGGTAAGAAATGCCATTTGGATGCTGTCCGCAATAGGGACCATGGCCACCTAACCAAATTTCAACATCAACAAGCCAACCGCAACTCCCTCAAAACCATATGTGATGTAAAATTTTGATGGCACACTTTTACTTTGTGGCAGGATAAGTGCTGAGGTTTACTTCGATGGGCTGGGGCAAGACTCCAGCCCCCGCCCACTGATCAGGATAGAATCCATTCTGGCCTTCTCCAGGGAATTAACTTGAGGAATAATTGCACAGTTCTGGAAGAGAGAGAACTTAAGAGACTGAAATAAGGAAGGGAAAAAGAAAAAAAGAAAAAAGCCAACCCGGAAGCTACTGAATCAGACCAAACTGGACTTAGAAAGAGAGAACTCTGTCCCCCCACACTGAAAAAAAATGTGACCATAATCAACTCTATTTCTAAACAGAGAGTACAATAGGTGGGTTGTGGAGTTCTACTCCCGCCGAAGGTTCAAGTAGATGGGAGAGATCACAAGTTATTCCATCCATCTAGAGAAATATTAAGAATATATCTAATCTGAATGCAAGAAAAAGACAATGTATGACTACTGTATCAAAAAAGGCCTCCGATGTATGACTACTGTGTCGAAAAATCAGTTTAGTTGTATGCCGAATAGATCTATTACAGAAGTCATTTTTTTACTACGACAGCTAATGGAGAAGTATAGAGAGATGAGAAAAGATTTATATATGATTTTTCTTGATTTGGAGAAGATGCATGATCGAGTACCGAAAGAATTGATTTGGTGGACATTAAGAAAGAAAGGAGTCTTTCAAGGATATGTTGATTTGATTAAGAATATATACGACGGTGCTATTACTAGTGTTCGAACTATTACTGGAGAGACTAGTGAATTTCTAGTTTCTATAGGTTTGCATCAAAGTTCTGCACTAAGTCCGTATCTCTTTGCCTTAGTTATGGATGAAGTAACAAAACAATTGCGCGAGGATATCCCTTGGTGTATGTTATTTGCAGATGATATTGTCTTAATTGATGCTTTAAATGATAAGTTAGAGCATTGGAGTCTAAAAATTTTAAAATTAGTAGGAACAAGTCAGAGTTTATGTATTGTAATTTTAGTAATGGGAGTGTGGTACAGGAAGACATGGTTCTAATTGATGGGTATAACATTCCGAAGAGTAGTAACTTTCGGTACTTAGGGTCTATCATACAAGAGAATAGGGAGATTTATAACGACGTTGCACATAGAATTAAGACAGACTGGTTAAGATGGAAAAACGCACCAGGAGTCATTTGTGATCTTCGTATGCCTGTAAAACTCAAAGGGAGATTTTATAGAACGCCTGTGAGACCTACTTTGTTATATGGTACCGAGTGTTGGGTAGTACGAAAGAACGCATTCACAAAATGTGTAGTAGAGATGAGGATGTTGAGATGGATGTGACAAGACTAAAAAAGATAAGATTAAGAATGAACGTATTCGTAAGGACTTGGGGATAGTCCTAATTGATAGTAAAATGAGAGAAAATAGACTCAGGTGGTTTGGACATGTGCTTCGTCGCCCTAATTCAGCGCCGATTAAAAGATTTGACCGAATCTTAGTGGATGCTAGTAAAAGAGCTCGGGGAAGGTCTAAAATGAGATGGTGCGATGTTATTATGAAGGACATTAGTTTCTTGGGTTTAAATATGAATATAGCACTTGATAGAAATCTTTGGCGGAAAAGAATTCATGTAGCCGACCCCAAATAATTGGGATAAGGCTTTGATGATGGTGACGATGATGAATGCAAGAAAAAGACAATGTTCCAATGCAAATACTATCTATGTAAACTATACTTCCCTGAAGATATAGCCATTCCGTACTCTACAAATGTAGTCATCTGTCCAGGAAGGCAGAACTCTTTAAGTCATAGAAACCTCATATTAGATAGCTTCATAGGAAACTACGCATAATTATGAGCCTGGCACCCTGCAGCCTACAGCAGGCTTCTAAGCTTGGCTGAGAATATGCAAGCTGATATGAGCCAGTGATAATAACAAGCCTACTCCATGAATTAAAAAGTAAAACATTGCCAAGCATACAATTTATGCAAGTAGGTTTGATCAAAGAAGGTGCACAAAAGATTATTGACACACATTTGTTACAAAGCAAAGGCACATGATCCATTAACGAGATGAGATTACAAGGAATTAAGTTGAAAATATGCTATCTAGCCATCCTCTATCTTCAGAGCAAGGCAAGTACAGCCTAAGGAATCCCTCTCCCCACTGACAGCAGAAGGGTCAAATGGTTTTTGTGGAATCATGATCCATAACTACATTCTAACAGACTTCAGATCTGATGGATTCAGATTATGCCTAGTGACTGACAAAAACAGAGGGTTAAGGCAACTAGAGGAGATCATGATCAACAACCCAATTTTAAAAATAACAAACTCGGAAGCAAAACTTATTTCAGCAGTAGAGGCGGCAACAATATGAATGAAGTCAAACTTTAGCAAGTTCGAGCTTGGCTCGCAAAAAAACATTTGAACCCAAACTCAAACCTGAGTCTGATTCAAGCCCAATTTTCAGACACAAGCCAAGAAGCTTGGCCCATTCCAAAACACTCAGGGGCTGTTTGATAAGCGGGTTGTCGGGGGTTGGTCGGCCGCTTCGTGGGGCGGGCCGCCTCCCCCCCTCACACCCAGCCCCCTAACCGAGCTTATTCGACCTTGTTGGTCGAACAAGCCGGCCTTAACAGGTTTTCAAAGGGGCCCTCAGAGATCGACCTTGAGAAGTGGGGGAGTAATGCCTATAAATGTCCTGTCCAACTCCCCTCCACACAAAATCCTGTGTGGCTGTGTGGGCCTTCAGGCCCATTTCAAGTGTAGTTGAGAATCTTGAGATGGAATCAACAAGGACATTACTGACTTCAGGATTAAATTAATACTGCTAATGAAATTTTAACCATGTATTTTTATTATATCAAAGGACAAATAATTAAAATATCTGCCAAGTCGGCTCACGAGCTTAATGTGCTTAGCCCTATTAAGCTTGAGCCAAATTCTCAAAAAGCTTGACTTGTAGCTGAACGTCAGCACATTTGTTTAAATGAGATGAGCCAAGCCTAGCCGAGCCAAATTCAAGCTGCTCATGAGCAGCTTGGGTCATTGACAGTCCTAACAGCAGGCAATCATCTGATACTTCCGTCAGCACAGAACAATAGATGCAGCAAATCCAGTACCTCAATAATTTGCAAAAAAACCCACCAATATGTAATCTGCAGCACTAATGTTTAATAAGCACTTTTAGCATTCATGCAGTGGTTGTCCATTTACCAGAGCAAGGGAACAATACAATATGCAGTCATGGGCCCATTTCCTAACAAAGCCAGCCTTCTCAATACACTTGAAACATGTACCAGACCAGAATGGTTATCTTCCATCTTTGCTGGTCATTGTTAGTGCAATGTAGTCTTTTGAAATAGAGCCAAAATTTCTTCCTGAATTGATGATTCAATATAAGATAACCTTTGTCTACATGCATGTTTATATATGCCTTTTATTGTTACCCTTGTTAAAGCCAAAAGCACTATACACAGGTTCCTAGTACCAATGTATATTATTGAAAATGAACAGGAAACACAAATGCTAGTGGCAAAGAAAACGGAATAGAAAAAATACACGAAGAAGACAGGGAGAAAGAGGCACACAACATGTCCCCGTTGAAAATAATCACTAAAACAATAAGAAATCCCCAGTGTTTAGTCTCTATATCTCCCAAACAACCAATAAGAAGGCAATTGTCTACACCACCTCTGGCAAATAAGGTATTCAAACCTGGAACTGATATCGGTACCGGTTAGGGCCGGTATTGGTACCAATACTGGTACCGGTTCCCCACTTCCCTCCCCCCGGTTCCACCTCCACCATATAAGTATATATTTTATATATTCTATCAGTATCAACTGGTTTTTTATACAAATAAAGTTTGTTATGGGGGTTATTTTATAAATGACCAAAGCTTTTAAAGCCAATCCCTCCGCGATAGAGCCCAGCTTAGGGCAAACCAGCAAAGGCGAACAGCCGAACACCATTGCCCTGCCGGCGGGCGCCGCCATCCTGGCCTAAGCATCCTGCTGCGGCCATCCTCGCCTGAGCAAAGGGGAGCACTGTCGTCCGCAGCCGTCTTCTCTCTCTCTCTCTCTCTCTCTCTCTCTCTCTCTCAACAGTGAGATGAGAGTCCAGAGGAGATGCGATTGTTGTGGCCTCCGGTTTCCCTTTTTTTATTCATGTATTGGCCAGTATCTGGTTCAAATGGCCCAAATTGTACTGGCCAAGGCCAGTACTGGTACATACCGAGCTGGTACGGTATGTACCAGGTGGTACTGCATACCATGCTGGCAATTTCCGTACCAGGTGGTACTGCACACCATGCTGGCAAGAAATTGCTTACTCTGTTGGACCATATCTTCTGAACAACCTATCCCTCTCATTTAGATGTCACCCCCAAGACACCATCATTCAGCAAACTATTGCAAAGTTGGGACTCTTTTTCAGAGTCCAGGGGTTTCTTCTCTTCTATAGAGCATACAACAGTAAGCAGCAACTTTCATGCTGAAACTTTTCATCATCAAGTCCTGAACCTGTCATACACAGCAATGAGGTTTCCTATTCAGTGTTACTGTGGTCAGCCTCCCTACATCAACTTTGAAATGAGATGCAGTCATGAGATTTTTCAATATGCTCCTTGCACAACACCTTTCCAAACTTTTCCCTCTTTGGTAATGACTTACAGCTTCTCAATATATCTCAAGCCTGGAACCTCTGCCTGTTGCTACAAGAGAAACCCTGGAGGAACTGTGTCAGTCCCTTAATCAACAAATCCCAAGTTTCCTAACAACCCCAATATTAAGATCTTAAAGGAGCCAAACGCTAAGTCTATATCACATCAATTTCAAGGCATATTGTCATTGATCAAGATAAGATGTATAGTTTCGTGATATGAAATCAGAGACGAACAGCCTTGTGGCAAATTGGATGTCTCCAAAATTTTGGGCTCATTGACAAAAAAAGTATAATTTCTGACCTAGCATCCTTTTCCACTGAACAATCTATGGACATTTCATTAAGTATGATCCATTCTCCCACCAGATGACTCTTCAAGAGAACAAACATTGCCTTTCCTCATAAGTAGCTGAAATAATTTCAACAATTCCATATACAAGCCTGAGAATGAGGTAGATCTCGTGTCCACCTCTCGGTACCCCACAAAATACCTTTGTTAGTTTTTCAATTGCTACTTGTTAGTGAATATCGAGAACATATTCAACAAGGTGGGAAATGTGAATCAAAGCATGCAAAGATAAAGACAAGAAGAATTAAGTAAAACTAAATTTCACTAAAATGCTTTCTGTGCTCAATTGCAGAGGGAAGAATAAAATTTTCTTGTCTTTGGGATGTGGAATTCAAACTTATGTTAGTGGATACATCAACAAAATGCTAAATGCTTTGGCCAGGGTATAGGTTTAGAAATGATTGCCTTATATAGACAACGTGACAGGTCAGGTAATTTCCTCATCTATTATTTGGAACCAGTTAGAATGCATTTTTCACAGGCAAATAATCTTTTCAGTGAGTATCTACAATGTTTTCTAGAAATGCATTTAAAGGGATGATATAGAAGCTTTTGGCCCGTACTACCATATTTCCCATATTTCTGAGGGAATTTGACTTTGTACTGTAAATGTTGCCCATGAGTTCCCAGAGTCATTTCTTTTTTCGGCTAATGAGATTGAATACAAATGCAACTGCCAGTAAGATCCAGTTTTATGAACATAGATCTAAAAACAAGAAAAATTGACAAGTGAAATCAATGCAAGCTTTGTAATATAATTCACCAACCAAGGGAACAAACATGTGCTACCATGAATTATTAAAAAAGATATGCAAAATTGAACCCACTTGAAAAGCAGAGAAAAGCCAAAATAAAGGCGCATGTGCTCTGCATTTATAAGTATCTATAAGACAAGTCACCAACACTGTAAACTTCTCAGTCTACACAAACTTAGAAACTTTCAGTACAAAGTATACTGTCGTGAAATACAGATTCCTGCGCAATAAGTACATACACTCAGATGAGGAAGAGTGTCATGGGTCTCCGACATTACTTCAACATGCTAAGAGAACAGCATGAGCCCAATGTCTCACATCATTATCCTTCTCACTCTCTTCCTCTTCTCTGAATACAGCTTAACTATCTCCATCTCAGTGCTGTGCCCACTGGATGTTCTTTATATCAATGCCTTCCTTCACCATCTCATACAGAGGGCTCATTTCCCTCAGCTTCTCCACCTGCTTCACTGTGAGCTCTACTGCCCGGTCGATCTCTGCCTCAGTCGTAAAACGGCCAATCCCAAACCTGATGGACGTGTGTGCCATGTCCTCTTCTACCCCAAGGGCCCTCAGCACATAGGAGGGTTCCAAGCTTGCACTGGTGCAGGCGCTGCCACTGGACACTGCCACCTCCTTGAGCCCCATGAGCAAGCTTTCCCCTTCAACATATGCAAACGACAGGTTCAGGTTGCCGGGGTACCGGTGCTCGACGCTGCCATTAATCACGACGCCGTCCAATTTCGCCCTGATCCCATTGAGGAGCCGCTCCTGCAGCGCCGCGATGCGCTTGCCGTCATACTCCATCTCCTTCATCGCAAGCTCACAAGCGGCCCCCATGCCGACCACCAGCGGCGTCGGCACCGTCCCGCTCCGGATGCCCCTCTCCTGTCCGCCACCGCTCATCTGCGGCTCGACGCGGACCCTGGGGCGGCGGCGCAGGTACAGCGCCCCCACCCCCTTGGGACCGTAGATCTTGTGCCCGCTGATCGACATCAGGCCGATGTTCAAGCTCTCCACATCGATGGGGATCTTACCAATGGCCTGGGCCGCGTCGGTGTGAAAAAGCACGCCTTTTTCCTTGCAGATGCGCCCGATCTCCGCGATCGGCTGCAGAACGCCGATCTCGTTGTTGACAGCCATGACGGAGACGAGCCCGGTGTCGGGGCGGATGGCGTCCGCAAGGCGGCCGAGGTCGACGAGCCCGTCCTTCTGCACGGGGAGGTAGGTGACCTCGAACCCCTCCTGCTGGAGGTGGCGGCAGGAGTCAAGCACGCACTTGTGCTCCGTCTGGGTGGTCACCACATGGCGCTTCTTGTCGCGGTAGAAGTGCATCACCCCCTTGACGGAGATGTTGTTGGACTCGGTGGCGCCGGAGGTGAAGAAGATTTCCTTGGGGTTGGCGCCGATGAGGGTGGCCACCTGGGCGCGGGCGGCTTCCACCGCCGCCTCCGACTCCCAGCCGTACATGTGGGTGCGGGAGTGGGGGTTGCCGTAGCGGGAGAGGTAGAAGGGGAGCATGGCGTCCAGGACCCGGGGATCGACGGGGGTGGTGGCCTGCATGTCCAGGTAGAGGGGACGACCGGAGATCCGCACCCCTTTCATGGAGATGGCGTCAGTACCCTCGGCGGGAGTGGGCTCCGCCGCCGCTGCCGCCGCCATAGAGAGGGGGCGCCGCGGGGCGACGGGGAGGAGGCGCGAGCGGAGGAGGCGGGCGGCTAGCTGTTTCGCGGCGGCGGCCATTGGAGGCGGGCGAAGAGAGCAGGAAGAAGAGGTTGGGTGGAGCAGGGGAGATGATGGGGGCGGCGGGGGAGGCGGCGCGGAGAGCGAGACGAGGCGGTGGGGGCGGCGGGACAGCGGCGGCGGAGGGAGGCGATGAGGAGGGAAGGAAGGGATGTGACACGTGGTCGTCCGCCGGTAGGACCGATTGGTCAGAGTTAGGGCGTGGCGGGAGGTTTTCCCACGGACGGCACGACGTGTGAAAGATATTAAGGGGTAAATTATCCATATATTTCTGAAAATTTTAAAATTATATTTATATTTTTAACTTTATTATATTTATGGTAATACGTCTAAAATTTTTAAAAATATAGTTATTGTATCTTTTCGTAAGAGTATAGTAATAATTTTTTATTTCATAGATAAGAGCAGATAAGAGCACAATAATATTTTCTTAAAGAATTTAAAAATATTACGATAAATATGATAAAAATAGAGATATAAGAATAATTTCATAAGATTTTAAAAGTATAAAAATAATTTTCCTAAAAATTTACACCTTCGAGAGTATATCACATTTATAATTTACTTATTTTTTTAACTATGGAAACTTAGCACAATAATATCTAGTCTATATATAGTGCGAGAGATATGGTTCAAATTCAGCAACTTTGAGTTCGTAGTATAATTTGCTTACTTTGGGTTCAAATCATTGAGACACAAGTCCACACGGAATGTCATGTTGATTTAGCTGAAATTTCTTTTGTCAAGGAAGAAAGTAACTGAAATTTTAACCCATAAAAATGTACCACTAGTTAAGAAGACAAACAAAATTCCACCACTATAACATGCATGGATGTAAACCCTAACCAGCTCAGAACTTAGACTCGCATGAAGTGTATGTAAGAATTAGACATGATCGTCGTAGCAAAGGGCCTCAACATTAACAGTCCAATAAGAGGGAGAAGATCGATCAAACCAGCAAAGGGAGAGGACATCTCGAAGGATATGCAACCAGATGGACGCCAATGGAACAAAGTGCAGTGCAGGACGACAACAAGACGTCTCGAAAGTCCATAAAAGGTTTAAACTCTCCTCATCTTATTTATTCATATAATCAAAATGAGGACATACATGTTTTTAAAAATCTTTCATATTCATTTACATACCCCTCTAGAATGTTACACCTTTACTCTATTGACTCTGATGAGGGACACACTTGACGGAATATTATTTTTCATGATGATTGCATGCCAATATAAAATATATAGGGTATGGAATAAAAAGATTAGATTCTAAGTGTACATATGCAAGTATCCCATATTCTTATCCTTCCACACGCTTTAACGGATTCGAGCTTATCATTAAAATTTTGGCCTTTTTGTACAAAGCAACTTCTCCCATTTATATTTGTTTGCACAATAGTGTCAGGTTAACTCTCATAAAGTTTGTTGACTCGATGATACTTGTTGAATCGAATTTTCCCTCGATCTGGTATGCTATGTCTTCACTCATATGTGACTCGGTCCAACTCGAATCGAGTCACTTTAGCAACTCACATCAAAATTTGAGACCCTACGGTGGCCCTCCTGTTGCTCCACCGGCCCTCCCCCCACTAGATCAATCTGTTAATTATGAGCCATGAAAGAAGCGGGTCACTTTCACTTTGGATACAGATGGTGATTGTGGTCTCTCATATCGATCGAGAGATGGTGTCACATGGAGGTGTGCAGCGGTGTTGAACTTTGTGAGGCACCCAACGAGAGTATAGATATCTGGGTATAGGATGCGAGGCTAACGAACAAGTTGTGGATTCGACACTGAATTGATTTTTAAGTGACTTACTGGGAAAAAACTGTAAGTTAAGAAAAAAATCTAAGAACCTAAAACTAGAATACAACAACATAAAGAGATATATGTAATCAATATGTAATCATAGATTAACTAAACTTTAAATACTCTCATGTTAACCACTAATTATCTCTCACAATTGAAATAACATGAAGTTAAAGACCAATTCAATCTAAAGAGGATGCACACATAAGAAGAAAAAGAAGAAGAAGAAGAAGAGAGAGGTTAGGAGCGAGAGAACCAGAGAGAGAGTTCATAGAAACCGCGCGCTCGGTAAATGAGGATGGCTACCCTCGGGAGAGGGCCTGGCCCTCCCCCTCCCCTTCCTCCCCTCCCTGCGGTCTCATCTCCTCCTGTGGATTCTTCTTCCCCGCCTGGCGCTCCAGTTCCACTCCCTGTTACTGATGCAGCCTCGCCGGTCCTCCATCATACAACCGCACCCTCCGTGATGTTGTGTCTCTGAGGTCATTTGAGTCATTCTATTGTCACTTGGGTCATTCGACATCATTCTATGGTCATATGAGTCATGTGGTATTCTTGGTTTTGATAATTGCTAAATACTATTAGTCATTGATATTTTTCACTCTCATGTGACTGACATATGTGACGTTGTGTTCATGACAGATATGCAAATGAATGGACAAGTGAAAGCTCAATGTTGCGCCCTCGCACGCGGATCGACCTGCGCGGTCAGGTTGCGGGGATCGACCTGCCCGGTCAGGTCGCGGGGGTCAAGGGGGCAGCGCCCCTTGCAGGGGTTTCCTGGGGCGGAGCCCCCGGAACAAAAATTTGATTGAAGACTCAGTAATAAAACTTCAAGACCGTCAAAGTTGTGGCCACAAATATGCACGGACTACTAAAGGACTTAAGCGGCGGAGCTAAGATAGATAACGGACCAACCCGGGAGAATCTGGGTTCTGCCCAGCTGGCGGTCGACCGCCAGCACAGGGGCGGTCGATCGCCTCAGCCAGGGATCGCCAGTCTACATGTGTTTCAGCTGGGGGTCGACCGCCAGCCAGTGGCGGTCGACCGGAAATCCCAGGGACCGCCCGTTTGCAGGTTTCACAGTAGCGGTCGACCGCCAGCCCCGATGCAGCCTTGTTTGACTTCGAATTCCACCTCGTGGCCAGCCCCTTTCCATGGATTTGTTTAATCAAACCTTACCTAATCTTCCATGATTTATGGATTTGGTCTGGAGGGTGACTATGGACCATTCAAGGTCTATAAAACCAACACTTGAGGGGTTAGAAACCCTAATGCTTCAAGGCTTCAAGAGAGATCAAGGGAGGCCATTTTCGAGGTACTGTAGCACCTCCATGAACAGTGTTTCGGGAAGGAGCTCTTCATCCATTCCAAGGCATTCAAGTCCAGATCTGAAGCCATCTCAACCTCCAAGGAAGAAGAAGCAATCAAGGGGTTCAAAGGTGATCTAAACTGCATCCTTCTTCCTCTTCATCAACTCAAGAGGATCAAAAGGAAGATCAAAGCTACATCCAACACTCTCTCCATCAACTCAAGGTGATTCAAGTTCATATCTCAATCCAGCAACCTCCAAGGAAGAGAAGAAGCAAGAAAGGCTAATAAGGGAGATCAAAGGAGGCTGTAAGGGTGTGTTCAAGGAAGAGGAGTACGAGTACTGTAGCTGTGAACAGTACTCCGGGAAGAAGTTCTTCATCAAATCTCCAAGTGATTCAGGCTACTTCAAGAGGAGATCAACTCCAAGCCAAGTGAAGCATCAGATTCAAGCTCCAGCAAACTCAGACAAGACCTTTTCTCTTTGAACATATTTCATATCTTGCTTGAGTGTTTTCATATCTTGTTCTTTTCCATTTCATTCAAACATTTGGAACTGAAGATCGTGGTTAGTAGGAAGGCAATCGGAAGTTATCCGATCTGCGGTGTTGACGTCCCTACCGGTGGTTAGTAGGAAGGTAATCGGTGGTCTTTCCGATTTACGGTTCAGTGCGTGGCACTAGTGGAGCCTCACCGGATTTGGTGAGGGGTGGACGTAGGACTGGGGATTCAGTCTGAACCACCTTAAAATCTCGTGTGTTGTGGTTTGCTTGTGCGATTGCTTTATGTTAGATGCATGCTTAGGTCCAATATCTATATTGCGTAATCATCTTGCCAAGCAAATCATTTATGTTCTTCGTCAAGCTAGTTATATTCCGCTGCTTATTTCATTATCTATCTTTAAAGAGGATTGCATTGCGAAAAGAGGGGCAGATCTATTCACCCCTCCCCTCTAGATCCGCTGTCCACTACACAACACGTGACTGCTGCAGCATCGTCGGTCCCTCCTCTTGCAGCCCCATCTGACGCTGTGCCTGCTGCTGTGGATGCATCTCTTGGCTCCTGTAATGCATTGGATCCTTGGTAGGTCTTGCTGGATCTTCATTGGATCTTTTGGAATGGTTTCGGTTCGCTTTTGTGGCTTCCGAGTTGAGCTTTACGAGCCGTGTGGGTTTTTCTCTCGTACTAGTTACGGAACCCTACGGTGAGTTTGTTTGTCAGTTCATCAACTCACGGATGCTACAGCGACGATGTACTCTTCGAGCCGGTCGTTTCGACTATTTTTACGTATTTTTCGGAGGTAGGGCCAGAAATCGAATTTTTCAGAAATTAGGAAAATTACTAATTTCTTTTCCTTTTTCTTTCCTTTTCCTCTCTCCTCCTTCTCATTCGCACGTTCGCCTCTCTCTCTCCCGTTCTCTCTCGTTCTCCCGCCTTCTCACCTCCGGCTGCAGACGGAGGGGTGCAGGGGCGTGCTGGTGACAACGAGATGCTGCTGAGGTGCGCGATAGTGCGAGGATCGAGATGGATTTGGCGCGATCCCGAACGGTGGATTCAAAGCCGACGTTTGAGCTCGTGGCATGGTTTTCGGCGCGGTTTAGTCCCTTCGGGGCACGGTTTCTTCGGTGGAGGTAGGGTGACGGCTCCTTACTTCTTCCTCTCCGTTTTCCCTGCCCTTGCACTTCGTTTGGCGAGGAAACGGCCGAGTTTGGGCTTGTGCAGCCTAAACCGTGATTTTCGGAGTTTTAGGGTTCGCCGGAAAACGGCAACCATCTGTAGCTCGGTTAGTGTTGAACTGACCGTTGGGATGTTATGATCCCATCCATGCTTGTTTTGTGTTGATCGGTGGTCATTCGAGGCCGGTAGGAGCCTGGGAACCTCGTTGACCCATTTAGGGTTGATTCGTTGGAATCGCCCGGATCTTGTGTTTTTGTGGTTGCATGTGGGCTTTTTAGCCTTCTTATGTAGTTTTTCATCGTCGAGGGTTGTTTCCCCTGCGCTTCGGCATGAATGGGGCGTGGAATGGGCCGGTTTGGCCATTCCCTCGTTTTCCCACCGTAGCCGATGTAGCGGTCGTTCCAGGGACCATTACATGGCCCTGACGGCCCTACGATAGACCGCCACTTCGTTTGGCATTTAGAGTTTTGTGGCTTCTGGGTGTGTGACGGCCCTGGGAGGTGCGTCACACCCATGTAACGCGCCTGCGTTGACGCGTTACATTCGCTTCGTCGTTTTGAGTTTTGGGGTTAAGTCGGTTCCTCTAACGCGCTTGACCCAGCGCGTTAGATGGATGTAACGCGCCCTGCGCTGGCCGTAACATTCTGTTTGACCGACGTTAACCATTAGAGGCGGTGCCTCTGACGGTGGTTCCCCCATGCGTTAGGTGTGTGTAACGCGCCCTGTGCTGGCCGTTACATGTTGTTTGGCTGAGTTGGGTTGCCGCGCCGTTGGATGTAACAGTTGGGACCCTTGTGCGTCAGGCGTTTGTAACACGCCCTGTGCTGGCCGTTACATGCCTCTTAGCCTCTGCTTTTGTTTTGAGCCAGTGTGTAGCGCGCCTGCTCCTACGCGTCAGGCGTGTGTAACACGCTTGGCCTAGCACGTTACATGGCTCGAGTTGCCGTGGGTTTTGTCTTCGGTTTCTTGTGACGCGCAAGACAAGGCGCGTTACATTTGCTGTGTTGGTGTTTTGGTCCGTGTTGGCCCTGACGGCCCTGGTCGGGCGCGTCAGGTGTGTGTAGCGCGCCCGGTGCTGGCCGTTACATGCTTTTAGTGTGTTTTAGAGTTTGATAGGGCGGTGTATGTGACGGCTGCTCCCCCGACCGTCGCTTGGAGTGTAACGGCCTAGGCTTATACCGTCACATTCATGTAACGGTCTAAGGGTGGTGCGATACATGCCTTGTGCTCCGATTTCCGTTCCTTCGGTTCTGGCTTGTCTTGGCTTGGCCTCGTGGTCTGCCCGCTGTCCCGTGGAGGTCTTTTGACATCCTATGAGGGCTTAGACTACGTTGTAAGGTGGCCAGGAGTCGTCTTGCTTGAGGTAGGATTCTATTTCCTACTCTTTGAGCATTATTGTCGGGTTCTGGTCAACCCGGTGTGACCCAGGGGTTGACGAGTAGCCCTGTGTGTGTCTCGGTGGTTTTGCCCGGCCCGAGACACTGGTTCTGGATACCTCGAGGTATTGCCTTACCTCGATTTATGTGTCCAGATGTGCTGAGGGTTGCTGGTGTTCCCTCAGGTCTCCATGAGTTATTTTCTGCGGAGCGTCGTTTCTTGTGGCTTAGGATTAGACCGATTGGCGGCTTGTTCCGCTGTCTGTGACGATCTTGCCTTTGAGTCGTCTGACTCAAGGATCGTTGCGTTGTAGGTCTAGTTGCCTGGTCCTGAGTCTCTTGGCAGTGGTTGTACTGCCAGTGGTGCTTCGTAGTACGTGTGACAGGGCTTCCGTGGACTGTCTGTACTTTAGCACTCGTGTTTTCGAGTCTTGTGCCTCGTGAGCCTCCGTTGTTGTTACCCTTCGGTCTCTTGAGTGCCGGCCCACTTGCGGATAGCGGAGGGTTCCCGTACACGGTTTGTAAGCTAGTTCCGTGGGCTCCCAGCCAACGATAGCATCCTGCCGAGGGAGAAAACTAGCTAGAGGACCTGACTTAGGCTAGATCCAGTGTGTGCACACGTTGTCAGGGACTGAGGACTTACGTCGACGGACGTGACCCTGACTAGTTACTTGTCTTGTTGTTGTTCTGTTTCTGGTTCAGCATCTGTTGGTGCTGCCTCTCCTTGAACTCGGAGCGATTGTTCCTTGGACTTGGTTTTGAGTACCTTGGCCTCCGCCGTTTTGGGCGTGTGTAGGTAGGTACTTGTGGCGCAGCGTAAGACGTCAGTGACGCAGCTGGCTGTTTCTGTGAGGAGGTGCTTCCGTCACGTGACACGTGACTCTCGGCGTTTCTTGCGCATTGTGACCTTTGCGAGTGGCCCTCTCGTGGCTGTACTCGGGGTCGGTGCCCTGTTGTGTGCGCGACATTCTGGTCGTGCGTGGGGCGGCGTGCACGGCGTTCTTGTCGTTCTGGTTGTCGTCCGTCTGGGCCTTTTCTAGACCCTTTTCCGTTTGTGTAGTTGGCTTTTGCCCTCTTCTCGGTTTTGGCCGACGGACTGGTGTACCCTACCGTGTGAGTTTAGGGTTGACCGTCTGTTGCCTTTTGGAGTAGCTTAGAGTGCCGAGTTCTCCTCGGTGGCTGTGTTCCGGGTTTTGCGGCCTCGCTCTTTCTTTTGGTTGAGCTCCCCTTGCTCTTAGCATGTTCCCTATTCCTGCTGTCCTTGTTCTATTTACAGCTTTGTAGTGTAGCTTTTCCTGCTTTGCTGCACTCGCTGTTTAGCGGTTCCTTCCGTTGCACTGTGCATTTTCCAGTGGGGATCCGCGTGACCCCTACTGAGTTTCTGGTTAGAGACTCACCCCTGCTTTTCAGGTGGGTTTCGCCTTCTGCTTCCGCGTGGTTCCTGGAGTGTGCGTGCTCGTTTCGTGCCGTTGCTGCCAGCTGGTACCTGCGTCGGGCTTCTCCCGACCTTTTGGGTACGTCTTTCTTTTCTGTCGACTGTACTGTGCTAGACTTGTTGTCTTTAGCTTTGGACCGACTCTGGGATATAATTGTTAATTTGAACAGTTAATTAAAAAGTAATTTTATTTCTGCTACTTTAGCAAACCTATCTAATGAAATTTAATTGCTTCTGTTATATCTCTGTGGTTTCAATGTACTCTACACGTGCCTTTTTCCCTTCGGAGCTTTCCTGCTCTTGGGAGGCCTCGCGGGTTCCATGCGGTATCACGCGTATCCGGTAGTCCTACCGGGTATGCCGGGTATCCGGAATCCGGGTCGCTACAGCTTGGTATCAGAGTAGTGTTTTGAGATGTTCGGAGTTCTTTTCTGAGCTATCAGAGCATTGTCGTGTGAAGTACATGGGAATATGAGATATACAGTATCCAGAGTCGTGAAGGTCCAGTACAGTCTTCAGCTGGCTGCGGTTTGCGATGGTTTATCGCGTTGTTTTCTTCGTATGTTGTCTTGTGCGTGCTGTTCTGGCACTGTACGAGATGGTCCTGCTCTCGTCAGGATGTGACGAGGTGTTTCTTCTCGTCGTTGAGTTTGTCTCGATCTTGTTGTACTTGGCAGTGTTCTCCGGAAGGCTTGAATCTGCGGTACGTTGTTCGAGATTTTTTCCGTGTGTTGTTCATGTTGCTGTTGACCTTCAGCCTTGGTTTGATGACCGTACACGTTCTTACGTTGTCTTGGTCGTCCCGGCTTGAGTCTGTTCAGCTCCTGATGTGTCTCGCTTCTGTTGAAGTGCTCGATTAGATTCTGTGTTTGAGAAGTTGCTCAGGCAAGCTAGGATTTTCCCTTCCTAGTGAGCTTTTGTGATTGAGCTTCCTGCTTCTTGTCCCTTCTGGTGGAATCTTTTCGAGTGTTGCCTTGGAATTGCTGTCTTAGTGATGCCTTTGTCCTGTGTCTGCTTAAGTGTGGACAGCTTTATTTTGAGCCTGATCTGGTCTCTACTATACGGTTGCTTGGCTTTGGACTCCATGATGGTGTTAAGAGCTGTTGTGCACCGTGTTGTCGTGCCGTGTCCAGCGGCCGATGTATCGTGAAGGCTCATTTATCATTTTCAGGACGTGATGGTAAGCTGAGATTGATGCTTTCCTTGTGCTTTGTGCTGAAGCTGGTGCTCTTTTCCTGTTGCACTTAGGCTCCTTGTGATTGGTTGTTCGCGGGATCGGTACTCGTGGCGTGTTGTTTACGATCTTCATCGATTGCAATGGCGCCTGGTGTTTGTGCTGAGGTGCGACTACCGAGGTTGTTCGGTTGCCTGTGCGCGTTGTTGAGAGTGCAACGGAAGTGTGTGGGTTGGCTACCCACGGGTCGAGAGATTTGTCCTTTCTCGATGTGACTTCATCTTGGCTTCTTGTGCCTTGATGTCGTCTGTTGCCGTGCCATTGTTGGTGGTTTTCTGCTGTCGACTTTGGCATTTGCGAGTATTGGGGAATTTGTCGGCATTCCTGCTGATTGAGTACCCTTTGCTCTGCATTTCTTTCTTGGTGTTGTGCTCTCGAGGCGTGTTGGTGGTCCTTGAGTTGCGTTCCCTGAGATTGTTGTTGTTTCTCGTTGTTGTGGGTCTTCTCTTGGTGAGCAGTCTGATGCGTGACCCGTTTCTTGTGGTCGTGTGCTCAGCTGTTCTTGTGCCTTGTTGTGACCCTGCTTGCAGTGGTATTCTGTGGCCCTGCGTGTTGTGCGGATCCGGAAACCTGCAGGTGCTGCCGTTGTGTTGTTTCTGTAAGTGCTGTTTCTCTATGATTGTGTGTCTCTGTCTTGGACCAAGTCTTGTCGGTTAGCTTTGCTGTACTCTTTTTCCCTAGAGTTAGCCTGCGACTCGATCAGATGTAATATCTGAGTGAGGACTGACTTGATTGTGTTTATGGTCCAGTGTTGTCGTTGGTGTCCTGTGTGCCAGGTGTTCCTTGTTGCCTTTGGCACTGGAGCCGATGATTTGGTCGAGCTGTCAGCTGATAGGATTATGTCTCCTTGTGTAAGCTGTCGCTTGCCGTGTTGTCGTTGTGTTTCTTGATCGGTTATCTGTTGTTGTGGCAGTCGTTGTTGGATACGGACTGAATAGATCTAGAGGGGGGGTGAATAGATCTTTCCCCCTTTTTGATAATTTACTAACTATAGACCAGATGAGCTACTGGTAATTAATGAATTATAGAACTAATGCGGATAGTGAAGATGCAAGCATACGTATAGGAAATCAAACACACCCAAGCACACCACAAGAGAGGATTTTTAAGGTGGTTCAGTCTCTTCCTGAGACTTACATCCACCCCTTGCTTAACTCAAGCAAGGCTTCACTATGAGAATCTCTGATCTCAATCAAAACACAGCTGACACACAGCTTGTACCTGCTGACACACAGCTTGACTCTGCTGCCTCACAGCTTGACAATAATTGTAATCAGAAATGAAAAGATGATAAGAACAGGTGATGAAAGACAGGACTGAATATTGGCGTGTGTAGAAGAATAGGTGTTCAGCCTGGGACTTGATCACGCTTATGAAGAAGCCTAGACTCCCTGTTGATCTTCCAGTCAGTTGCCTTCGATTGTTCTGCTGCTGGAGATCGCACAGTCTTGAGCTAAGTCTTCCTTCTGCAGCAACGAGATTGCCTTTAACCTTTCTGCAGATTTTTTGATTGGTGGAGAGCTCCTTTTTCCTCTTCTGTGTATATCTTCCTTGGCTTCTATTTCGTGCTCTCTCACTGCTTGCTTGTTCGTGATTTGTTGCCTTATATACAGCTCTTTTTATTTTCAAGAATAAAGTTCTTCCCGCTCAATTTTCAGATCGAGCGCCAATCTGCTAGAAAACAGGGATCGGTTTAAATCCAATCGTTAGAACGAGTTTGACCACTTCTAAGCAAGATTGTTTCCTTGATTCCCGTGCGGAATCTTATCTCCTGAGCAGCCCAACAACCTGCAACAACCATCTGCAGGTTTTAAGGAACCAAAACAGAATTCGGTTAGAGTTCGGTTTTGGACGATATATAAACCCGTGGTCGACCATGACCCTGTCGCTGGTCGACAATGGGCAGTCCCCAGACGGCCGGTTCTTCTGGCTGAAACTCACGTCGCCCGTTGGTCGACCACAGCCTGGTCGCTGGTCGACAGGGGGCAGTTTCCAGATGGCCAGCAGTTCTGTCTGTTGTTTCTGTCTTTTCTGTGGTCGACCAGAGGTGGGGCTTTGGTCGACAGCCAAGGTGCTTCCAGAAGACAGATGATCTGATGCTTTTCTGGTTGAGTTCGTTGGTCGACCATAACCACTTCCCTGGTCGACAAGCGGCCTTTGACACTTCTTCTGATTTGTTGATTCCACTTGGATTTCAGTGGACCTGAAATTACTTAACTTATCAGAAGTAAATTGAACTATCAGATTTATATTGAGTTGATCAGAAACATTGTTTGTCATCATCAAATAGTCATGAGTCCAATACTTTGAAGGAACAATCAAACCACTTGTATTTGTTATGAAACAAGATAGAACTTGATTAATCAAACATATCCTATTGTCATCATCAAAACCAAGGGATGCACAACATTCTCCCCCTTTTTGATGATGACAACCATGAGTCATTGTGACAAACAACAGATTATAAAATTCATTTGATATTGCATGCAAGGCTATCATAGCACAGATTTCATTCAGACAATTCGTTTGATGTGTCTTTCAAAAAACAAAAGCACTAATTACATGAGAGACTCAAAAAAGGATAAAGACACTGAGGACACGTAGACAAAGTAAACTTGACAATCTAGACTCACATCTAGACACACACCAACTAGACACACTATGACACATAAAGTCCTATCTCCCCCTTTGTCAACAGCAAAAAGAAGATCATTTGAACAATCCCTCTGAGGAGGATGAGGAGGTCTCTGGCTTCACGTTCTCTTCCATGCGATCCAGCTTGTCAACAATGTGGGCATAGGAGAGCCTGAGCTTCTGGATCTCTGAGATAGTATCCTTGTGATACTTCTCATTCTGTTGGGTTGTGATCTCGATACGGATTCCCATCTGATCGGACACTTCACCGAGGGTCCTTACTAGTCTGTTGAACCGAGAACTAGCCTGGTCAGAGTGTTCCTTCTGCTTGATGAACCTGGCCTCCATCTGTTGTTCCAGCCGTTGGACTTTCTGCTCCAAGCGTCCAGTGGCAGCATTGACATTCTCTTGAAATGATTGGAGTTGGGTGGTGAGAGAAGATAACTGAGATGCCATCTGGAGGAGCACGCCATGAGATTCAGGGTGGGAGGTAAATGCTGGTGGTGGAGCAGAAGTAGAGGGAGTGGAGGTAGGTGGTACTTGTGTGGGTTGAGCAGAATGTGATGGAGCTTGGGTAGTTCGAGCAGATGGGGATTGAGCTGGAGGGGCAGCAGTGCCTGGCTGCCAGAGCACTAGTGAAAGGGACGATGGTGGATGGGCAGCAGTGGTGGTAGTAGGTGTAGCTTGAGGCACCATTGGTGACGGTGTGACAGCAGGGCTAACCTGTATAGGTGAATGAGGTGGAGAAGATGGTGGCACTGGATCCTTTGCTTTGCCCTTGGAAGGGAGAGTGCGCTGAACGTGGTCTCCGACCTTCTTAAATCCCAAGAATGTGGTCACGAAGTGAAAATTGTAGACGTGCCATTTGGGAATGACAATGCTTGGGCTGTGAGGAGAAGGTATTTTGGCTGCTTTCAGAATGGAAGTGATATGGGCAGCAAAAGGAAGAGAATTCAGGGGATAATGTAGGATGCTTCGGAGGGAATTTAAAAGGAGTGTGGTTAGGCGAATAGGCTGGCGAGTGATGAGGCCATGGAGTATAAACAGATGGAGGCGACTCACTTGATCTCTGGCGCCTCCTCGAGGTTGTATGATGGTGGTGATGATGTGGTGAAGCAAACGATGAAGAGGAGGGAAGGTATTAGCATTGAGGTACTTGGGAAGGACCTCAGGGGCTGGCTTGCCAGTGACCACTGCATGTGCTTCTCGGAGGTCGAAGTCCTCATGGTTGAAAACAGCTCCAATTCTGGGAGTCTTCAGCGTCATGTGGAGAAGCTTGACGTCGAGTCTGATGACTTTCCCTTGAACTACGGTGTAGAGCTGACAGTCCACAACTTGCAGGTTGTGGTAGAATTCTTGCACAAGCTGGGGCGAGTACGAATTGTGCACTGAAACGAACGTAGTCCACTCTTGAGCTTCAAAAATTGGCAGTAGATCTGGGAACATCTCCATCAGCTTGTCATCGGAGAAATCGACGATCCTTGGTTGCAGAACTGTCCGTGGCTTGAGAGCTCCAGAAACGGGATGCACTGCGGGTTCCTCTGAAGCTGCTGATTGTCTGCCTGGACCAGGTGCATCAGCTGTGGTCGACCTGTGAGGGGCCGATGGCGAACCCTGCGCGGCCCGCGACTTGGATCGCTTGGACGGCATCGAAGCTGCGGCAGGGGCCTGATCTCTTCTACGCTTAGAGGAAATTAGAGCGCGCTTGGGAGACATTGTGAAGGGAAGCGAGATAGAGGCGAGAGAGAGGCGAGAAAAGAAATCTGGAGAAGATGAAGTTGGGAGAGGGCTAGAGCTGCGGATGGGAAAATTTCAGGGACCCAGCCGAGACAATTTATAGGGTAGGGCATTAGGGCTGGCCCTTAATTTTTTAGGGCAGTGAACCATCGCGATGCAAAGAACGAGCGGTCACGATTAATCAGCATAACTCATATTTTGGGAAATTATTGAAGTGTACCCCCTTTCTTTAATAAGACAATTAAGTAACCTTTCCTCCCTTTCTCAAAGACCACCTTGTGACAAATTCGAGTGGGTCTTGTGGTTCAAAGAATTTGAAAGTATTGCCCCAATAAATTGACTCCCCATATCCACTTTCTTACTCACAGCTCCTCAAACTTATAATATGTTTCATGAGATAATTGTACTAGCTGAACAAGCTGAACAGTGTTTTATGCCTCTATTTGCATATAGTGCATTAGGTCAACCATTTTATCTGCCTTTGATAACTTTGGATTTTACTTTTTGAAATATGGAAGAGTTGTGGTCAGGTTTATCACATGCCTTTCTACACGAGAAGACACGCTTTTTACACGCCAGTCACCCCGGCTACTTAGCATGCCTAACCATTCCACTTTTAACTGGGAACTACCTTTTATCCGTGAGGATATACGTTTATCAGACGCCAATATCCCCAGTTACTCAGTATTCCCAATTGATAATTTTGAGAGTGGCAGAGGTAGAATGAGTCTTCATGACATACATGTCTCCCACTTAATTTTTCAGCCAGTTTTGCTTTGTGATAGAGAACAGTAGTTTCTCAGAACTCAGTCCATTGCTCTACCAAGAAGGCAGAATTATGGCGTATTCCATATACATTCATGCTATAGCAGCGTTTATTTTCACTGTCCAACACAGACACAGGTAGAGAAACAGTCTCATTACTAAAAACATAAGTTCTCAATAGTCTTGAGTCAGAGTCATAGTTATGGTTTGAATTTATTGCAGTAGTACAGGTCAAATTCTCATTACTACACTTAACCTTTACTCTCATTGATGACTTTGGTGATTTTCTTGTAAGATATGGTTAGGTTGTTCAATGATTTATTAAGGAATGAGTTTACACTTTTTACTCCCCCTCAATTTGTGAGTCCGTGCTGAAGATAGAAAGCAATAAGTTGGCCACAAAGAGATATAGAGACACAAGGAATAGGAAGTGTGAACAAGGATGAGTGAGTAAAGCAAAACTGAGCTCAGAGTCCAAAAAGTTCAGAAGATTTCCCACCAAAGCCAGCACCCTGACTAGATCTAATTTCCCTTTTTCAGGTCCTTTGTCGACCATGGAGTGGCCTGTGGTCGACCTCTGTGCTGACACAGAACCTGCCTGTTAAGAAGACTGCGTTCTGACAAACCTGTTGTCGACCATTGGATCGCCTGTGGTCGACAGCTGCGAAGTCCCAGAGCTAACTATTTCCTGTCCTGATGCCTTGGTCGACCAGCGCCTTGTCTGTGGTCGACCA
This sequence comes from Amorphophallus konjac, assembly GCA_022559845.1. Lineage (NCBI taxonomy): Eukaryota > Viridiplantae > Streptophyta > Magnoliopsida > Alismatales > Araceae > Amorphophallus > Amorphophallus konjac. The sequence goes on along the minus strand of CM040122.1, from coordinate 473,987,814 downwards.
CAAGAGATGAGCCGTAGAGAACCAGTATTCTGTAGAACTTGCTGAAGTAGCACCCGACACAAGACTTCCAAACTCAAAAACCTGACCAGTACTAGAGACCTAGTTGACATAACTTAGACAGAAATGACAGAATCTATGCAGTGTACACATGAATATGATTATTTCAAGAATTTTCAGGAGAAATTCTACAAATTCCTAACTCCCTTCTTAGAGTTGAAAATCTGTCATTGTTAAGGGGTTTTGTGAAAATGTCTGCCAGTTGTTTTTCAGTTTCTACAAAATGAAGCATGAAATTTCCTTTGGAGACCTCATCTCTTAGAAAGTGATGACGGATCTCAATGTGTTTTGTCCTAGAGTGTTGAATGGGGTTTTTAGACAAATTAATAGCACTAGTGTTGTCACAGAAAATAGGTGCACATCCAAGATCTACATTGTAGTCTTGGAGTTGATGTTTTATCCACAAAACCTGTGTACCACAGCTCCCTACTGCGACATACTCTGCCTCAGCAGTGGAGAGTGCCACAGAATGCTGTTTTTTAGAAGCCCATGATATTAAACATCCACCTAATATTTGACAATAACCACTAGTACTCTTCCTATCAATTTTGCAACCAGCATAATCAGCATCTGAATATGAAATCAAGTCTAGTTTGCAGTAAGTAGGATACCATAAACCCAATTCTTGGGTACCGGCAAGGTAACGAAAGATACGCTTGACAGCCCCTAAATGTGAATCTCTAGGGCTAGATTGATATCTAGCACACATGCATACACTGAACTGAATGTCTGGCCTAGAGGCAGTTAAATATAGTAGGGATCCGATCATACCTCTGTATTTCTTGGCATCTACCATGTTACCTTTTACATCAGCCTCCAATGTTGCATTTGTCCCCATGGGTGACTCTATTGGTTTGCAGCTCTCCATGCCAAACTTTTTCAGCATCTCCTTTATGTACTTGGATTGATTTATGAAGTAGCCTTCTCTACATTGTAGAATCTGCAATCCAAGAAAGAACTGTAAATCACCCATTAAACTCATTTCAAACTCATTGGTCATTAGATTTGCAAATTCAGTACATAATGAAGCTTCAGTGGATCCAAACACAATATCATCCACATAGATTTGCACAATTAGTATATTCTTACCTTGGGTCTTGGAGAATAATGTTTGATCAATTTTACCTCTTGTGTAGCCCTTTTTGGTGAGGAATGAACTCAGTCTGTCGTACCATGCCCTAGGAGCCTGCTTTAAACCATACAAAGCCTTATGCAGTTTAAAGACATGATTAGGAAAATCATCATTTTCAAAACCAGGGGGTTGTTCCACAAAGACTTCTTCCTTTACAAAGCCATTTAGAAAGGCACTTTTTACATCCATTTGCTGCAATTTAATTCCATGGGACGCCGCAAATGCTAACAATATTCTAATGGCTTCTAACCTTGCAACTGGAGCATATGATTCTTCAAAATCAACTCCAAATTCTTGGTTATACCCCTTAGCCACCAACCGAGCCTTGTTCCTCATAACAACTCCTTCTTCATTAAGCTTATTTTTATAAACCCATTTGGTTCCAATAACAGGATGAGATGAAGGTCTGGGAACAAGTTTCCAAACCTGATTTCTTTCAAATTGATTTAATTCTTCATGCATGGCATTTATCCAAGATTCATCTCTTAAAGCTTCCTCTACATTTTTAGGCTCAACTTGAGATACAAGGGCTAGCTGATCTAATTCATCAACTGTTTTAAGCTGAGATCTAGTTTTCCTCGGTTCATTAATTCCTCCAATGATGTTATCTAGAGGATGATCTCTGAGAAATCTCAGATTTTCAGAATTGTTACCTGGGATGATCTCTCCTTCGGGTTGATCATTGGAATCACCTTGCTTTGGTTCTGCTTCAGTCTCCATTGGTTCCTCTTTGCCTTCCAGAAATTCCCCATCTTCATCTTTGCCTACCTGTCCAGTTTTGTCAAAGTCATTATTTTCATCAAATGTGATATGTGGGGATTCTTCAACTAGCTGATCTTTGGTGTTGTAGACTCTATAGGCTCTTGATCGGTCAGAGTATCCCAAGAAGATTCCTGGGTCACTCTTTGGTTCAAATTTGTCCAATGATCTCTTGTCATTGTTATGAATAAAACACCTTACACCGAAGATCCTAAAATGAGCTAGAGATGGCTTCTTACCTTTGAACACCTCATATGGAGTTTTCGCACTAGATGGTCTTACCATTGCCCTGTTTACAATATAACATGCTGTATTGACCGCCTCAGCCCAAAATCTTCTTGGAAGATTGGCTTCAACTAACAGGGTTCTGGCCATTTCAACAAGTGTGCGATTCCTTCTTTCCACCACTCCATTTTGCTCTGGCGTCCTTGGTGAGGAGAACCTGTGATTTATTCCTTTGTTCCTGCAGAATTCATCAAACTCTGAATTTTCAAATTCTCCCCCATGATCAGATATTATTGAACACACTTTGGACTTACCATCCTGCTTCATTCTTCTGTAAAAATCCTGAAATTCATGAAAGGCATCGTTTTTATGTGATAAAAACATTACCCATGTGAATCTAGAGAAATCATCAACTAGTACATAACCGTACCTCTTACCACTAAGACTAGCAGTTCTTGTTGGGCCAAAAAGGTCCATGTGCACAAGTTCTAGTGGTCTAGAAGATTGACTTTCAGTTCTACCTTTGAATGATTTTCTTGTTTGCTTACCTTGGGTACATGATTCACATACTTTGACATTTTGAGCAAACGAAATTTCAGGTAAACCAGAAACCATTTTATTCTTAACCAATTTGTGCAGCACCCTGTAGCTAACATGCCCTAGCCTTCGGTGCCACAACCAAGTCAGGTCCTCCTTCTTGGCGGTGAGGCACAAGTTGGAGTGGGCTGGATCATCCAAGTCTATCATGTAGACATTATTTACTCTCTTGCCCATAAACTTAACTTTAGCCGAATTTGGTTCAAGAATTTTACAGATCTTAGAATCAAAGACTACTTGATGGCCTTTGTCGCATAGCTGACTGATGCTTAGAAGATTATATTCCAGGCCATCCACTAGCAGTACATCTTCAATGCAATTTGTAGATGTCTTACCTACCTTACCTTTCCCAATGATCTTGCCTTTGTTATTTCCTCCAAATGTCACATGTCCTCCATCTTTTGAGTTTAGCTCGGAGAATTTTGCCTTATCCCCTGTCATATGTCTTGAGCAGCCACTATCTAAGTACCACTTGTTGTGTATAGCTGCCAGACACACCTGCATCACAAGTTACACAGAAACTTTTGGACCCCAATGGTACCCGGGTCCAAGATAGCTTGTGAAATTATGAAATTGCTGCAGTAATCCTTTGGGAACCCAGATTCTGTTAGAGCAGTGTAAATTTTTATTTCTGAACTTGTTCAGATTGGGTTGCTTTTGTTCTAAAGCTTCTTTAATCTGAGTCCACCTTTGTGTATTCAAGTTTTCATTTTGTTTTACCCGAAAAAACCTGTGATTTCTGTTTGCTTGTCTGGCCATGGTCGACTTTTGGTATGTCTGTGGTCGACCATCGCGTCTCCAGAACTCAGCGTCTGTTCTGGCAGCACCTCTGGTCGACATCTGGTGTACCTGTGGTCGACCACTGCTTCTCCAGTAACCAGCGCCTGTTCTGGCAGATCCTCTGGTCGACAGATGAAGGGTCTGTTGTCGACCAGCCTGTCTCCAGACATCTTGTTTTCCAGATTTATGTCTTTTAACTTGGTTTAGTCCTTGGTTTGTTTGGTGATTTCTGTGAATTTGGGTTTCTTGTTTATTATTTTGAATCTTATATTGATTGACTGTTTTCTCTTTAAAATTTCTCTCTTCCTTGGTGACATTGTTCCTTTTGGAGGAGCATTCAGCTACATCCTCTTGTTTATCTTGGTATAGATTAATCAGGGGCCTTTTTCCTTTTGAGTCAGCAATCCCAGTTACGGTTTTTATTTGGAATTCCTTTTTAGCCGTAGGATTGTATCCTAACCCTTCTTTTTGAAAGTTTACTTTTATTCCCAAGACAGCATTTAAGTTTTCTTGACCTTGAGTCATTTTTTCCAAGGTCTCCTGTTTGTTTTTCAGGTCACTCTTAATTCTTTCTATTTCTCTTAGGAGTTGGTTGTTTTCTTCCTTGAGTGAATTGTTTCTTTCTTGACTTAACTTAGTTTCCTGTTCATATTCTTGAGTCTTTAGTTTTAACTCATCAATGTCGTTTTTTAGCATTTCATTCTCTTCGGACATTCTCTTGTGGTTTTCTTCATCTAAGTCCATTTGATTCAGTTTGTTTTTCAGTGACTTGATTTCCATTTCTAGTTCAGTTTTGTTATCCATTGAATTGCTGTCTTTATTCAGTTGACTGATCTTCTTCTTCAAATGTTTATTTTCCTTTCTTATTCTTTCATAAGTATCAAGCAATTCTGAATATACTGCTTCCCAATCCGAACTAGAGAAGTCTTGAAATGGGGAACTTACCTCAAGATCACTGTTGTCTCCCTTGGCCATCAGACAGAGCTTTCCTTCTTCTTCCTCGGAAGTTGTTTCCTCTTCACTGCTCTCTTCCTCCTCACTCCAAGTGCTAATCATCGCCTTGGGTTTCTTGCCTTTCCACTTGAAGCTTGATTTCTTAGGAGCTTCTGGACATTCAGCCTTCATATGTCCAGGCTGCCTGCAATTGTAGCAAATGAGTTTGTTAGAAGGAGCCTTATGTTTATCAGATTTAAACTGGGATGACTTCCTTACCATGCCCTTTGGATTTCTGAATCCTTTACCTTCCTTCCGCAGGAATTTTTTAAATTTTCTTGTAAGCATGGCTAGCTCACCAGATTCTTCACCTGAGCTAGATGAGTCATCATTGTCAGACACCTCAGAGGTGCTTGTCTTAGTCTTTAGGGCAAGTTGCTTCTTTTTCTTGCCCTCATCTTCCTTTCTCTTCAGATTGACCTCATAGGCCATCAGGGATCCTACTAACTCATCCACTGTCATTGTTGTGAGATCCTTTGAGTCCTCAATGACTGTGGCCTTGGTATGCCACATCGATGTGAGAGACCTTAAAATCTTCCTCACTAATTCCTGCTCTTTGTATGTCTTCCCTAAGCTCTTCAAGCCATTAGTCAATTGTACTAATCTGGCATACATCTCAGAAATACTTTCATCATTTTTCATCCTAAACATCTCATATTCTGAGACTAGCATATTTGCTTTTGTCTCTCTTACCTCGGAAGTACCTTCGTAGATTACCTTTAGACGATCCCACATTTCTTTGGCTGTTGCGCATTGGGAAACTCTTGAGAATTCTGTGGGGTGTAGTGAGCACTGCATCACGTTCATGGCTCCCCAGTTGACAGTTGATTTCCTGACCTGTTCTCTGGTCCAGGTTTCTTCATCTTCCGGTAGCTCAAAAGGTCCGCGGCTCACTACCCTCCACATCTCGTGGTCTTGCGCACGTAAGAACACCTGCATACGATTTTTCCAATAAGAATAATCAGTTCCATCAAAATATGGAGGTCTAGTTACAGAGTGCCCCTCAGCTATGAGGCTTTTAGAGTTCAGTCCGCCCGGTCTCTCCTGGTTGTTAGACCACATTTTTGGAGAACCTGCTCTGATACCACGTGTTGGATACGGACTGAATAGATCTAGAGGGGGGGTGAATAGATCTTTCCCCCTTTTTGATAATTTACTAACTATCGACCAGATGAGCTACTGGTAATTAATGAATTATAGAACTAATGCGGATAGTAAAGATGCAAGCATACGTATAGGAAATCAAACACACACAAGCACACCACAAGAGAGGATTTTTAAGGTGGTTCAGTCTCTTCCTGAGACTTACATCCACCCCTTGCTTAACTCAAGCAAGGCTTCACTATGAGAATCTCTGATCTCAATCAAAACACAGCTGACACACAGCTTGTACCTGCTGACACACAGCTTGACTCTGCTGCCTCACAGCTTGACAATAATTGTAATCAGAAATGAAAAGATGATAAGAACAGGTGATGAAAGACAGGACTGAATATTGGCGTGTGTAGAAGAATAGGTGTTCAGCCTGGGACTTGATCACGCTTATGAAGAAGCCTAGACTCCCTGTTGATCTTCCAGTCAGTTGCCTTCGATTGTTCTGCTGCTGGAGATCGCACAGTCTTGAGCTAAGTCTTCCTTCTGCAGCAACGAGATTGCCTTTAACCTTTCTGCAGATTTTTTGATTGGTGGAGAGCTCCTTTTTCCTCTTCTGTGTATATCTTCCTTGGCTTCTATTTCGTGCTCTCTCACTGCTTGCTTGTTCGTGATTTGTTGCCTTATATACAGCTCTTTTTATTTTCAAGAATAAAGTTCTTCCCGCTCAATTTTCAGATCGAGCGCCAATCTGCTAGAAAACAGGGATCGGTTTAAATCCAATCGTTAGAACGAGTTTGACCACTTCTAAGCAAGATTGTTTCCTTGATTCCCGTGCGGAATCTTATCTCCTGAGCAGCCCAACAACCTGCAACAACCATCTGCAGGTTTTAAGGAACCAAAACAGAATTCGGTTAGAGTTCGGTTTTGGACGATATATAAACCCGTGGTCGACCATGACCCTGTCGCTGGTCGACAATGGGCAGTCCCCAGACGGCCGGTTCTTCTGGCTGAAACTCACGTCGCCCGTTGGTCGACCACAGCCTGGTCGCTGGTCGACAGGGGGCAGTTTCCAGATGGCCAGCAGTTCTGTCTGTTGTTTCTGTCTTTTCTGTGGTCGACCAGAGGTGGGGCTTTGGTCGACAGCCAAGGTGCTTCCAGAAGACAGATGATCTGATGCTTTTCTGGTTGAGTTCGTTGGTCGACCATAACCACTTCCCTGGTCGACAAGCGGCCTTTGACACTTCTTCTGATTTGTTGATTCCACTTGGATTTCAGTGGACCTGAAATTACTTAACTTATCAGAAGTAAATTGAACTATCAGATTTATATTGAGTTGATCAGAAACATTGTTTGTCATCATCAAATACTCATGAGTCTAATACTTTGAAGGAACAATCAAACCACTTGTATTTGTTATGAAACAAGATAGAACTTGATTAATCAAACATATCCTATTGTCATCATCAAAACCAAGGGATGCACAACAGTCGTGTCTCCTGTCCTGTGAGACGTAAGCGACGTTGCCTTGTTTTGGAGGTGTCAGAATTATGTTCACTTGGGTGCCGTGCTCTTTTGTGGATTGTTGCCTTGAGATCCTAAGCGTGTGCCTGTAATTGTGATCTGACGGTGTTCCAATGAGCTGTGTCTCTCGAGATTTGTGTTGTTTTTGAGGTTGTGCTGTCGGGTTGTTCTTCCCTGCTTCTCCTTTGTTAGTCCTTAATTTCAAGGGTGAAATTTCTTAAAGGAGGGGAGGATGTAATGCCCTGGATCCTTGGTAGGTCTTGCTAGATCTTCATTGGATCTTTTGGATTGGTTTCGATGAGTTTCGGTTCACTTTTGTGGCTTCCGAGTTGAGCTTTACGAGCCGTGTGGGTTTTTCTCTCGTACTAGTTACGGAACCCTACGGTGAGTTTGTTTGTCAGTTCATCAACTCACGGATGCTACAGCGACGATGTACTCTTCGAGCCGGTCGTTTCGACTATTTTTACGTATTTTTCGGAGGTAGGGCCAGAAATCGGATTTTTCAAAAATTAGGAAATTTCCTAATTTCTTTTCCTTTTTCTTTCCTTTTCCTCTCTCCTCCTTCTCATTCGCACGTTCGCCACTCTCTCTCCCATTCTCTCTCGTTCTCCCGCCTTCTCGCCTCCGGCTGCAGACGGAGGGGTGCAGGGGCGTGCTGGTGACGACGAGATGCTACTGAGGTGCGCGATAGTGCGAGGATCGAGATGGATTTGGCGCGATCCCGAACGGTGGATTTAAAGCCGACGTTTGAGCTCGCGGCTTGGTTTTCGACGCGGTTTAGTCCCTTCGGGGCACGGTTTCTTCGGTGGAGGTAGGGTGACGGCTCCTTACTTCTTCCTCTCCGTTTTCCCTGCCCTTGCACTTCGTTTGGCGAGGAAACGGCCGAGTTTGGGCTTGTGCAGCCTAAACCGTGATTTTTGGAGTTTTAGGGTTCGCCGGAAAATGGCAACCATCTGTAGCTCGGTTAGTGTTGAACTGACCGTTGGGATGTTATGATCCCATCCATGCTTGTTTTGTGTTGATCGGTGGTCATTCGAGGCCGGTAGGAGCCCGGGAACCTCGTTGACCCATTTAGGGTTGATTCGTTGGAATCGCCCGGATCTTGTGTTTTTGTGGTTGCATGTGGACTTTTTAGCCTTCTTATGTAGTTTTTCATCATCGAGGGTTGTTTCCCCTGCGCTACGGCGTGAATGGGGCGTGGAATGGGCCGGTTTGGCCATTCCCTCGTTTTCCCGCCGTAGCCGATGTAGCGGTCATTCCAGGGACCGTTACATGGCCCTGACGGCCCTACGATAGACCGCCACTTCGTTTGGCGTTTAGAGTTTTGTGGCTTCTGGGTGTGTGACGGCCCTAGGGAGGCGCGTCACACCCATGTAACGCGCCTGTGTTGACACGTTACATTCGCTTCGTCATTTTGAGTTTTGGGGTTAAGTCGGTTCCTCTAACACGCTTGACCCAACACATTAGATGGATGTAACGCGCCCTGCGCTGGCCGTTACATTCTGTTTGACCGACGTTGACCATTAGAGGCGGTGCCTCTGACGGTGGTTCCCCCGTGCGTTAGGTGTGTGTAACGCGCCCTGTGCTGGCCGTTACATGTTCTTTGGCTGAGTTGGGTTGCCGCGCCGTTGGATGTAACGGTTGGGACCCCTGTGCGTCAGGCGTTTGTAACGCGCCATGTGCTGGCCGTTACATGCCTCTCAGCCTCTGTTTTTATCTTGAGCCAGTGTGTAGCACGCCTACTCTTGCGCGTCAGGCGTGTGTAACGCGCTTGGCCTAGCACGTAACATGGCTCGAGTTGCCGTGGGTTTTTGTCTTCGATTTCTTGTGACACGCAAGATAAGGCGCGTTACATTTGCTGTGTTGGTGTTTTGGTCCGTGTTGGCCCTGACGGCCCTGGTCGGGCGCGTCAGGTGTGTGTAGCGCGCCCGGTGCTGGCCGTTACATGCTTTTAGTGTGTTTTAGAGTTTGATAGGGCGGTGTATGTGACGGCTGCTCCCCCGACCGTCGCTTGGAGTGTAACGGCCTAGGCTTAGACCGTCACATTCATGTAACGGTCTAAGGGTGGTGCGTTACATGCCTTGTGCTCCGATTTCCGTTCCTTCGATTCTGGCTTATCTTGGCTTGGCCTCGTGGTCTGTCCGCTGTCCCGTGGAGGTCTTTTGACATCCTATGAGGGCTTAGACTACATTGTAAGGTGGCCAGGAGTCTTCTTGCTTGAGGTAGGATTCTATTTCCTACTCTTTGAGCATTATTGTCGGGTTCTGGTCAACCCGGTGTGACCCAGGGGTTGACGAGTAGCCCTGTGTGTGTCTCGGTGGTTTTGCCCGGCCCGAGACACTGGTTCTGGATATCTCGAGGTATTGCCTTACCTCGATTTGTGTGTCCAGGTGTGCTGAGGGTTGCTGGTGTTCCCTCAGGTCTCCATGAGTTGTTTTCTGCGGAGCGTCGTTTCTTGTGGCTTAGGATTAGACCGATTGGCGGCTTGTTCCGCTGTCTGTGACGATCTTACCTTTGAGTCGTCTGACTCAAGGATCGTTGCGTTGTAGGTCTAGTTGCCTGGTCCTGAGTCTCTTGGCAGTGGTTGTACTGCCAGTGGTGCTTCGTATTACGTGTGACAGGGCTTCCGTGGACTGTCTGTACTTTAGCACTCATGTTTTCGAGTCTTGTGCCTCGTGAGCCTCCGTTGTTGTTACCCTTCGGTCTCTTGAGTGTCGGCCCGCTTGCGGATAGCGGAGGGTTCCCGTACACGGTTTGTAAGCTAGTTCCGTGGGCTCCCAGCCAACGATAGCATCCTGCCGAGGGAGAAAACTAGCTAGAGGACCTGGCTTAGGCTAGAGCCAGTGTGTGCACACGTTGTCAGGGACTGAGGACTTACGTCGACGGACGTGACCCTGACTAGTTACTTGTCTTGTTGTTGTTCTGTTTCTGGTTCAGCATCTGTTGGTGCTGCCTCTCCTTGGACTCGGAGCGGTTGTTCCTTGGACTTGGTTTTGAGTACCTTGGCCTCCGCCGTTTTGGGCGTGTGTAGGTAGGTACTTGTGGCGCAGCGTAAGACGTCAGTGACGCAGCTGGCTGTTTCTGTGAGGAGGTGCTTCCGTCACGTGACACGTGACTCTCGGCGTTTCTTGCGCATTGTGACCTTTGCGAGTGGCCCTCTCGTGGCTGTACTCGGGGTCGGTGGCCTATTACGTGCGCGACGTTCTGGTTGTGCGTGGGGCGGCGTGCACGGCGTTCTTGTCGTTCTGGTTGTCGTCCGTCTGGGCCTTTTCTAGACCCTTTTCCGTTTGTGTAGTTGGCTTTTGCCCTCTTCTCGATTTTGGCCGACGGACTGGTGTACCCTACCGTGTGAGTTTAGGGTTGACCGTCTGTTGCCTTTTGGAGTAGCTTAGAGTGCCGAGTTCTCCTCGGTGGCCGTGTTCCTGGTTTTGCGGCCTCGCTCTTTCTTTTGGTTGAGATCCCCTTGCTCTTAGCCTGTTCCCTATTCCCGCTGTCCCTGTTCTATTTACAGCTTTGTAGTGTAGCTTTTCCTGCTTTGCTGCACTCGCTGTTTAGCGGTTGCTTCCGTTGCACTGTGTGTTTTCCAGTGGGGATCCGCGTGACCCCTACTGAGTTTCTGGTTAGAGACTCACCCCTGCTTTTCAGGTGGGTTTCGCCTTCTGCTTCCGCGTGGTTCCTGGAGTGTGCGTGCTCGTTTCGTGCCGTTGCTGCCAGTTGGTACCTGCGTCGGGCTTCTCCCGACCTTTTGGGTACGTCTTTCTTTGCTGTCGACTGTACTGTGCTAGACTTGTTGTCTTTAGCTTTGGACTGACTCTGGGATATAATTGTTAATTTGAACAGTTAATTAAAAAGTAATTTTATTTTTGCTACTTTAGCAAACCTATCTAATGAAATTTAATTACTTCTGTTATATCTCTGTGGTTTCAGTGTACTCTACACGTGCCTTTTTCCCTTCGGAGCTTTCCCGCTCTTGGGAGGCCTCGCGGGTTCCATGCGGTATCACGCGTATCCGGTAGTCCTACCGGGTATGCCGGGTATCCAGAATCTGGGTCGCTACAGCCCCCCTCCGGCAGATACCTCCAACGTGCATCTTCCCTCTGCTTGGAATCAAGGTCCCCCTTCGTCCTTTGTGCAGACGGTTCGGCAGTCTATGGCCCCGCCAGCCATTCCTGTCTCCATCCATCCGCCAACGTTTACAGACTTTGGCGAACCTGCTGCTTTTTTCTCCTTGGTAGAAGTAGAAGCTTCTTGCAGGCCCCTTGAGCTCGCTATTATTGCTTACACTCCCCGTGGCCGGCCTCCGTTTTTAGATATTCGTGCGCACCTCTCTCAAAGGTTTCAGTTCCAGATGGATTTTGCCATTAGTGCCCTGGACAGTCGTCATCTTCTCATGCGGTTTCTTTGCCGTGATGATTATATCAAGGTCTTATTGAAAGGTTCTCTTCTTATTATGGGTCGACTGTTTAAGTTCGCTTGCTGGTCTTTGGACTTTTCTCCTGAAGTTGATTCTCCCATGGTGCATGTGTGGGTGGAATTCCCTGGCCTACCAGCTAATTTTTTCTTAGAGGCCATGATCAAGTCTATTGCGGGCAGCATTAGGTCTGTTCTGCTTGTTGATTGCAATACTCTGTTTGTAATATCCCGGACCTTTCGGATCCTTTCTTCGTGGGTCCCGGATTTGGTTTTTGGAGTGTCCGGCTCTGTTGTGTCCGACATTTCGTTTCGGACATCTTTCGTGTTCGGATCGGCGCGATCCAAAGTTGTTTCGGAAGCCCGGAGGTGTTCCGCGGCTTTTCCGTGTGTGTTTTCCGATTTCCGGTGTGTGTTTCGGCTTTTACTTCGGAAGCTCGCTGCGGGTGAACCGGGCCGTTCACCTGGGCACGAGTGGTACCGTTGCGATCGGTGCGTTCCGAGGATCGCGGGGGTGTAATTTTCTATTTTTTAAAATTTTCTGAAATTTCCGGATTTTCTATAAAACCCCCCTATTTTCTCTCTCTCCCCCACCTTCTTCTTCTTCTTCTTCTTCCTCCTTCCTCCTCCACCGTAACCCTCTCCCTCTTCCTCTCTTCCTCCCGGTTGACCGCGGCGGACCCCTCTCCGGCTACAGACGCCTGCGCGGCGACGGCGCGGTGACATGGGCGGTGGCGAGGCGATCGTGGGGGCGTGCGGTGCTCGCGGGAAGCTTGAAGGACGAGGGTTTTCTAATGCGTTTTTTGCGATTCACGAACGATCCGGCGGAGCATTCGCTCCATTGAGGTAGGGTGACGTTCCTTAGCCTCTTGCCGTTCATTTCCGTGGTTTGTAGGCCGCGGGGAGGCCGAGAGGGGCTTGATTGAGCGGGTTTGGGGCTTTCCATGATTTGGGGAGAGCTCGCCCGATCTATGGTTTTAGCCCGCGATTTCACGTTTGGATGGCTTAGATGCATGCTAGGGGTCCCCAGGGGTCTTCCCCTTTGTTTTCCCCCTCTCCGGTGGAGGCACGGGGGCGTGGTCGAAGTTTTTGGGGTTTTCCCGCCGTAGCGTCCTCGGGAGTGTGTAACGGTCACTCCAGTGACCGTCACATGCTTGTGACGCCCCTAGAGGGGTGCGTTACATTCCTGAGTAGTGTTTTTGGGGGTCCGGGGCTGTAACGGCCTCACGATAGACCGCCATTTGCCTATGACGCGCTTGGGTAGGGCCGTCAGGGGCTTTCGACCGTTGGTTTGTGACCGTTGGGGGTCAGGCCATGTAACGTACCGGGCTAGGCGCGTTACATGCGTGTAACGCGCTGGGGCAGGCACGTTACTTCCTGTTTTCACCCCAAGTGTGAGGGCCATGTAACGCGCTGGGCCAAGCGCGTTACATGCGTGTGACACGCCGGTGCTGGGCCGTTACATCCCTTTTGGCTTTGGGAGCGTGGGGGTGTGTAACGCATGGGGCCAAGCGCGTTACATTCTTGTAACGCGCCTGGATCAGGCCGTTACATCCCTTTCCACTCTGACCGTGTGACGGTCTGTTTTGAACCGTTAGGCGCATGTAACGGTCTCGCCTAGACCGTTACTTGCTTGTGACGGCCCTAGGGTGGACCGTCACATGCCTGGTTACCCCATGAGGGTGGCAACCCCGTTTTTACTCCGACTGTGGCCACCGTGCGACGGGGCTGGTGCGTGGGGTGATTCCCACACGTTGTCGGATTCGGACGTTGTTTTCCGTTGACTCGAGAGTCTACTCCTTTGTGACCCTCCACTAGTCGTAGCCTATCAGTACGCGTGTGCTGGTCGCACCAGGGAGTGGTGTACGGGCTTACCCTGAGGACGGTTTTAGACTGGTTACCGTCGGGCCCCTCGTCACATCAGAGTCCAGTGCTAGGGGAAAACCGGTCAGAGGGCCAGACGTAGGACGCGTGGTCTGTGTGTGCACACGTGGTTGGGGACAATGGACGCACGTCGACGGGCGTGACCCCAGCTAGTCACTTGTTGTGGTTACTTGTACGGTGTTCGCGCCTCTGGTAGGAGCTACCACGCCAGGCGGTTCACCTGCGGCGCGGCGTAAGACGTCAGGGGACGCTACCGGCTGTGCTTCTAGTGGGTGGTACTCCTGTCGAGTACGGAGTGGCAGTCTGTCAGTCGTGTGTTTCCGACCTTCGGGTTTTGTCGGGTTGGCCGTTGAGCTTCGGTCTTCTTACCGTGGCACGGGTGTCGGGTTCCGTGCCATGGGACCTTTGTTCTGTAGAGTACAGGGCTTTCTTTTCCGAGGTACTCTCCTACCGCTAGTGTAGTGGTTTCTCGTTTTACGAGGTAGGGTTCGAGTGATCCCTACTGAGTCTTGTTCCGAGACTCATTCCCTGTGTGTTTTCACCGTGTTTCAGGTGAGGCGCCGCCCCGGGGGAGCGCGTCTGGGGTGCAGCGTGGTGCGGGTGCCCAGAGGTAGTGCTAGAGGTCAGAGATGGGGTATGCCCCATGTAGCTGTACTTTTCTTCCTTGTCACTGTACTAGTCGTTGACTATTGTTATTATTGTTAATTTCTATTGTGGACCATGTAAAATGTTAATTTATTTCCTGCTTAATATTATAACTGTTTAATTTCTGCAATTATTTGTGATACTTGTGAAGTCTCCACACCATCCTTTTAACCCTTCCGAGTCTTCGGGCTCGTGGGTGGCGGTGCGAGTCTCGGGTTATCGGGCCTTCCCGGTAATCGAATTCTCGGGTCGTTAAACTGTTCTTGTCCAAAACCAACGTTGCTCGGGTTTGTGTTCTTTTGGATGTGTCTCAATGGCTCCCAGAGCGGATTTGGGTTGGCATTGGTTCTAAAGGTTTTTGGCAGCCTATTGACTGCCCTCGTCTGCCACTGTTTTGTGCTGCTTGTCATCGTCTTGGCCATGGCTCTGACAGTTGCAAGAAATTTGGTGCTCACCGTGGTGATGTTAATGGCGTCGCCGGCAACCGTCCTCCGGCCTCCGGCCATCCAGCTCTGGCCAGGACAGTGGCGCAAGCTTGGAGGGCTGTCTCCAAGAACGTTCCTATTCCCCCTAACGTTTCTGACGATCCAGCTGGCCCTTCTGTGCAGCGTGGACCGTCCGTTGCCGGCCAGCCCATCGAACATGCGCCTTCTCATGTGAACGGTTGTGTTGGCGCCCATTCAGCTGATGGTGGAGCCCCTTCTCCACAACAATCGTCTCCTAGTGCGCCTCCTCGAGTTGATGTAATTGCTGGCCCCTCACAACAGGCTACCTCGCCGGACGTAGCTCCTGGTGTTCAAGAAAGCGATAATGCATCTACGACGCGCCTGTTCCCACCACGCGCGGACCCTATTGCTCCTGGTGTGTCTATTTCTATGCATTCCCTGGCTACTTCCAATCCTGCTTTGCTGTCGGATGTCGAGGTCCATCTGCTTGGGCCCACGCGTGATATTCTTCCTGGTTGCTGTTCTTATGAAGACCCCGGTGCTCCCTCGGGGGGGCCTACTCCTGCTACTAACGTCTCATTTGCTAGCCATGTTGCTGACAAGATTACTTCAGAGATGGCTGCTCCTGTTGCGGCTGTTGACTCCAATGTTGCTAATGACAATGGTCATGTTCCTGCTCCTCTAAACATGCCTGGAATTTCTCTTGGTATCTCTTCAACCGTGGCAGGCTTTTCTCTGGCTAGTGACCATAAGGCTTCGACTGCACTGGACTCTACTCCTGCTCGCAACTCTTCGGCCCCTATCATTCTAGATTATCCGTCTGGTTGTCCTGCCTCAGTAGAGGAGGTTGTTCTTATTCGCCTGCCAGCTTTTGATGGTGTTTCGAAGACCTATGCTACTGTTGTTGGGGATGTTCCCCCCTTGGATCATGCCGTTGGTTCGCTCACTGAAGGTGGCTCCTCTGTCCTCAAGGAACCCCCTCCGTCCACCGCGGACCCTGCTGTCCGTCCGGATCCTCCTTGCTCGACGTGGAGTGCTGTCCAAGCTGCTGCCTCTGGATAGCCACCTGAACCCACGAACGATGCTTCTCCGGCCATCCCGGCTATTCTACCGGGCGCAGTTGACGTCGTCTTCCCTAAGAAAGCGGAGCGGTTGGCCCGTTTGACTGCTCTGCGTGCGATGAGGGATGAAGTCAACGCTCTTCCAATCTTTTCTCGGCCTAGGGCTTCAAGCCTCCTCCGGCCCTGCGTTACTGCATCGCCTTTGGCGCCGTCTCCGCTGGCCTTGCAGCCCCCCCACGACGTGATCATGGCTTTGCGAACGGAGCCTCACGACGACGCTCCTCCACCACCTGCTATCCCCGTTGAGGCTTTCGGTGGTTCCGCATGTGACGTCCCCAGTCAGCACCCTCCTCCTATTGCCTCGCCTGATGCTCCTCGGGGCTCCCCTGCGCTACCGTTGCAACAGGATATCCACCCTCCGATTCATGATGCTGCCCCCGACGAGTTTGATGGTTCGGTTGATGAGCAGAGACTGGGGTTTGAAGCTTCTTTCCAGCCCGCACGCAGGAGCAAAAGAAAGAATCGACGCAGGCCCAATCACCTCGAGTCCTACAGTCTCAGGCTTTAGCTGGCCGTCTCTTTGCTTTGGTTTCCTTGGCCCTGTCTTGCTTCTTTGGGCCTTTCTTGGATTCATGGATTGGTTTCTCTTAGCTTTTTTGTAGGTCACTCTTCCTTCTGTTGTTTGTGGCCCCTTTCGTCTCTTTTAGTTTGGGTGCCCTTCTCTACTTCCCCCTCCTCCATATATTGTCTATGTTATTTACTACTTTACTTAATGAAAATCGCTTGCCAGGTGGTCAAAAAAAAAGAACAGAGAGGTTAGGTCGCAGCCCTCCTCGTCCCTCTCATATCATGTTGCGAATGAAGAGAATGAGGGAGAACGGAGAGGAAGAGAAGAAGAAGATGGCGGCATGTTGCCAGTGATGGCCGGCTGGAAAGATGCTCCCGATCGGTGGCAATCAGGCAGGAAGAGTAGAATCACAGTAGTAGTAGTCGAAGATGAAGACGCCATCTTCTTCTCGGACCTACAATCTGCAAGAGATGGTTAAGAAGAATAATAAGTAGAAGAATGTGAGGGTGAGAAAGAGCAGAAGTGAGAAAGTTGTGTGGCTGTGTAGGAGAAGAAGAGAGAGGAGAAGATGATGGGAGTATGTGGCGGGGGGGGGGGGAGAGAAAATAAGAAGAAGGTACGGTGCAAGTGTATACGTGTGGGAGCTTATTTTTAATTTTATCTATTTTATTTATTTATTTATTTTAATTTATTAGTACGCAGGCGTGCTAGTCATAAGATGAAAGTTTATTCGGACTCCAAAGACCTAAGTGACTTGGAGCCGCTAGTGCGCGTCATCTGACTGATCAGACGATAGTGGATAGCAGGTCGGGACCGAAACTCGCCGTGCCATAATGGTCAAGACGTTAATTACATCTCTCCGAAGGGGAGAAAACCCTTGATTAGTCGTCAGGAAGAAGTGTCCTATAACCTGAAATTGAATTTATTAAAAGAAAAGAAACAACTGAAAATCAAGCGTGGTAGGGCATCCCATTCCGATGACAAGGATGCTCAGATCGATTCACTTATTCATTATTTGTTTTATTATTATTATTATTTATTATTTATATTTTATTCGGAGATCGTTTCGGGTCGAAAGCACGACAAAGTCGTAAATTATTCTTCGAGTAAATGTTTGCCGTAGATATGACATAATTTAACGTTTGGTGGCGAGAAAGTGGAACAAAGCTCCGGAGGGTTGTCGTCCTCAGACAGGGTCAGATTCTGGCCATGGTGGGATAATCTCGAGGTCCGGATTCGACCTGCAATAGGCATCGTTTATATTCCCTTTATTCGTAGTGCCACTTGAGTGACTAGGAATCAGAATTTTGGCAGCATTTTCCCCTGTCCCAGTATATGTCGAGGGGTGTAGTGGGTGCTCGTTTATAATAGTATGAGACGGTCTCTTAATCGTCCAGGTGTGCATAGAGTGGCAGCACCCGGGCTCGTACCGAATGCAGTACCCCCGAGGGCCAGCCTATCAGGAGGTTAAGATCATTCGAGGGGTTTCTTGATCATGTTTGCGCGAATCTTTCGACTCACCGTTGACACCGTTGGATACGCATGCAGATTTTCAAAGGTGAACCGGCGTAGCCTCGGGCAATCGAGTCTAGGATTAAAAGCGTCGCGGAAAACTCGTTTGGACACAAATTCAGAATTGATTTATGCTGACAATGCAGCAATGCCATGGGTAATCCATTGGACATATGTTCGCCTATGATTTGGCGTAATTTAATTTAATATTAAGAAAGAGGACGAAACCTAGTAGGAGTGGGTCCGACTCGAAGGGTTATTGGCCCCAAAGTGAGATCAAGTCGTGGCCACGGTAGGGCAAGTCCATAGATGTAAACCCAGCTCGCGACAAACCCTATTTGTATTCATTTTATTCATGATTCAATGGACCCGATCGGGCTAAACGGACGGAAAAGGGGCTGACCCGGGTGTTCCGACCGGGGTAGTACAACATAAGGTGAAGCCCGGTGATCGGGGGTCGCGTGAATGGTGAAAAGAGCTCGTTCCGGGGAGTAGAATCGCAACGACAGTGAAATTAACGGAATTTAACTCTTAATAAACTCAAAAAGAATAGTTAAGATCATTATTCATTAAGGCTCCCTTTTTCCCCCGATATCCGACTGTCCAATAGTCCGTACGTAGAAACTTCCTTCAGGACCAGGCGTAGGGAATCGCTAGATCTACCCCATGGGACAAACGAGACGACGATGCGAGACCAAACGGACACTCGGTGGAGCAAATAGTGTAAAAGATGAATAATGCTCAAAATAAATAAAAAAGGTTAATTGTAAAGAAGGAACTGTGTCTCCGCCGATTCACTTATGCGTGCATTTTTTATTTTGTGTTTTTTTAAGGAGAAAGGGGAGGGGGTGCCATGATTCGATGCACCCCACGTCAGATCAGTGTGGCATTTTTCTTTTTATACGTTCATCTTCTTTTTCTTTCTGTCTCCTCTCTTTTCTTTTGATCATAAATATTTTATTTCTAATATCTTAGACATACATACATATGTTGTCTTTTATTTTTATTCATTTATCTATTATTTTTTAGAATTTTATTATTATTTTGTTGTGCAATTTTTAAGAATTATTTTGTCATTCCATCATTTTTAAACTTATTATCACTATTATTATTTTCCATTGTTTATTCCCTTCATTTATCGGCCTAAGGTCTTCGTAAAATTTCGGCAGCAACTCTCCTAGACTCCGGTATTTGGGGAGGTGTGAAGTGGGTGCTCATCCACGGGGAGTCCGAGACGGTCCCTTAAACAACCGAATGCGCGCAAGCGGCGACATGCAGAGTCATCCCGGCGCCGCATCCCCGAGGGCCAGCTTACTAGGGGATCGGAATTGCCCGGATGCTCAGACGGGGCTAAAGGGGAATCGGGTTACAAAAAAAAAAGAATTAATTCTTATTAGGCCTAAAGTGAATAATCAAAGTTGATATTCACAAATGCCCATTTTTTTGCCAATATCTGGTCATCCAACGGCCAGAACGACCCCTCCTCATGGCAGGGTGTCGGAGACCATTGGCTTTAGTCTTGGGATGGACGGGACAGTGGTACGAGGCCGAATAACAGTCCAACGAAAAGAAATAGCGAGTTTAATGAATAGTGACAACAATAAACAAATAATAAAAAAAGTTGAAAGCCTCTACCGTATCACTTGATACCCATGCACCGAATCACTTGGTGATTATGTGTCAGATCACCTACGTGAGAAACAGAGTACCGTATTTCCTTTTATAAATCAAGTTATAAAGAGCCATGGAAGGAAAGAAATGTATGAGCTTGAAGGCCCATATTTCTGGCAACTTTTCCCTCCCGCTGATGGACTGCAGAGGGGGGATAAGGGATCCTAATGGCGCCTCAAACTTCATGCTGTAGT
This sequence comes from Amorphophallus konjac, assembly GCA_022559845.1. Classification (NCBI taxonomy): domain Eukaryota; kingdom Viridiplantae; phylum Streptophyta; class Magnoliopsida; order Alismatales; family Araceae; genus Amorphophallus; species Amorphophallus konjac. The sequence continues at coordinate 473,968,264 of CM040122.1, read as the reverse complement.
CACGCCGGATCACCTATTTCAAGTGCGCCGGTTCACCAGAACCAAGAACGGAGCACCGTAATAGCTCATGGAAACTGCTCTGTGAAGGGCTAACAGGGAAGATGATCACGTGGGCTATTGAAGCCAGACCCCTGGCAATTCTCCCTTCCACCGATGGGCTGTAGAGAAGGAATAAAGGGGATCAAAGGCCTATAGGTTTAGATGATAAAATAGCGCCGATTCACAGAGTCGAGAACGGAAACGCGAGCTTCCCCAACGATCGGACCATGGGGGGGGGAGCAACAAAGGGAACGGTTGCATAGGTCACCGAACTGGGCCGATAGCCCCCTTTCCCCTCCCTCTGATGGAGTGCAGAGAAGGAGACAAGGCCCGGTACCCCTCCAGGGACGGGGTTCGCAACGGGGGGAGATTACAATGAAAATACGATGCCCTTCCGAGGACAAAAGGGAGTTTCAGGCCTCTTAGTTCCCGGGGTCCTACTCAACATTCAGAGTAAACTCTAGGGACTATCACCTAGGGGAGGGGTGCTATTGGGATCACATAGATGCGTTAGACATCATCGGTAGGGAAAGGGGAAAAGACCTTCGTTCATTGCTCAGAAATCAACATAACAGGAAAAGAAACGTATAGAATGCAGTAATATCCTAGAAACAAGGCTAGATGGCCAGCTATTTTATTGATAGAGAGAAGAAAAGAAAATACAAGAGATATAGCCCTCCATCGGGCATGAAAAGAAGAAAAGAAAAAAAACACCGACCCACCTATGGCGGAGCTTCTTCCTCTCTCTCTCTTTTCTCTCTTCTCCTCTTGGAGTTCTCTTCTTCTCTGCGAGCTCTCTTTCTCTTCTTTCCTTTGATTTTTGTTGCTCTCTCTACTCACCTTCTTCTTTTTCTACTCCTCTTCCCCCTATTTTATAGGGGTAAAACAGCCGATCTGGCACAGTTATGCGCATTAGATCGGCGCGGGATGAACTGGCGCACATGTGCGCATTGGATCGGCGCTGGGTGAACCGGCGCAGCCATGCGTGTTGAATCGGCGCAGCCTGGCCCGTTGGATCGGTGCAACCTGCCGCGTTGGATCGACGTGGGGTAGTTTCCCACGCCGTTTAAGCGTGATCTGCACCTGGATCAGCACAGCCAATCCATTTCGGTGCCGAAGTGATGCCGGATCGTTCCGTAGATCGCGCTTAACGACGCCGACTCAAGTATCTTTGATATTTCACCTTTCACCGTCGGGTTCTTATAGTCGAGCCCACGACGGTATACCTTAAGAACACCTCAGTTTCTCACAATTTTTGTCATATTGTGATATATTGTGGTGTTTAGATGTCGTGCGTCAACATAGACTCGAGCAGGGATACCGGATGGGGCTCCCACTTCTCTCCTCTTCTTTTTTCTTTTATTCTTATTCTTTTCTTCTTCTCTGCCGATGCCGGGGCGACAGATCGGAGCTTGCTGCTGTAAATGACAAAATTTAAGTGTCAACAGTACGCATGGAATAGGAGAAGAAGGAAGAGAAAGTGTGTGCACGTGAGGAAGAAAAACGGAGAAAGGGTGGGTGTGAGTGCAAATGCTGTGTGGCAGGGGAAGGAGGAGAAAAAGAGTAGCGAGGAGGAGGGAAAGAGGAGAAGGGAGTGGCTCTGTGTGCTATGCAAGAGGACAAGAAGAAGAGGAAGATGGGATCCTACGAACTAGGGAGAGAGGCGTTGCCCCCATAGGAGGAGAGGAGGAGAAATAAATAGGAGGGGGTGGTGTAACGGAGAGAAAAAGGAGGGGATCGATTCTGTCATGTTGTCCTGGTTTAGTAGCCATCTTTCCTTTTAGAAAGATTCCATCAAATACCTAGGGCAACCCTATAGTATGGTCACAAAATGATTAAAATATCTCTGGACCATCCACCACTCTCCGGAGTATCCTTGCACATAAAAAATTATAATTATGTCCTTAAAAAGATAGAGATTATGCAAATAAATTTCAAAAATATAATCATGACGACAAATTCATTTAAATGTCCATGGAGGTTTTAACAAAGTTTGGCCACGTCTCTGTATGAAAATTTGCAATTAAGTCCCTACCGAGAGTAAAAGTACACATATATTGACACTCAACTTTTCACATAAAATAATGAGATTTTTAATCCAGAAATTATAAAACATGGTGTTATTGGAAAGATAATTAAAATCGCTATTATTCCATGTGATTTTGCCCATAAAATCATGAATGTGAGGTACGAAACATGTCAATTTAGTGTGCAAAAGTGACGAGTTATCACTTATGAATTGAACTCAAAGTTGAGATTTGTTAGGGGTGTATTGATCTGCAAGTAAATGAAGTCAATGTTGGACTCTAGATTTGAGTCTATGTGAGACTCAGGGCGTGTTTGAGAATGTATCCGGACGTGACTTTCGAACGTTAATCCCCCGACAACATTTAATCACCATCAAATAGTCACAGTGGTTATTGCCTTCCGTGAAGATGAAATTCTAAAGAAGAGAGAGAATCGGACATAAAAATATCCCCTTCTCATAATCTCTCGAAATAACCTCAGAGTTATTTATGAGAATTTTAAATGTTAGAGAATCTCACATCTGCACATTTGTACCATCACTAGATTATTTGGGGAATGAAAATGACGTTTTCCCTCAGTGTAGGCACGAGGAGACTGTCCTAATGCCTACATGAACCAATCACACTCAGAATGGGAGCGAAATTGCATGAGTTCTTGCAATTTAGATCCCATCACTATTCACATACACCCACATGAACCGATCACAGTTTAATTACACACATCTGATGTGCAAAAAATATTCCTTAATCTGTTGATAGAGTTTTATTTTGAGAAGAGCATGCACGAGATCCCTTATTGTGACATCATCAGGTACCTGTAACGAAACCATTATCATGTTGTTGCCACTGGGTGACAAGCTTAACTATTGTGAACTGCAGATTTTGAATTCATCAATTTTAAAATTGGCAAAAGTAGGATTTTTGATATTAAAAATCACCGATTTTAAATCTCAATTTTGATTTTCAAATAGTTTTGGATGAGAAGTAGTTCGACAAAAAAAGAAAAAATCTTCCCTCAAATCAACTTGACTGCACTGCAGCCGTGAAACAAAAACCATTGTCGAATCTTAAGATCCTGTATCAGATCTGACCAATTCCATAGTAGTCGAAGAGAATTAGACTCGTTATTATAATATTAATAATGACGATGATGATAATATTAATGATAATGTTAATAATGACGATGATAGTAATGAAGGTCATTAATAATTAAGACAAGTGAGGTTGTTGTCAAACATTACCCACCCCGCCAACCATAAATTTCTGGAAGCCCATCTCGTCCCTTGGGTCAGAGAAGTCACAATCCCTGACCCACGATTCCCGAACACAACAAAGAAGAGAGCCGAAGAGGACGCCGAGAAGACGTCAGAGCGAGCGAAATCCACAGGTCCAAAACGATGTCTGTACTGCGTTTACACGCAAGAATGCTCCAGATGCATCCGTTGCGCCGGGTGAGTTCGCCTAATATGAAGCCGCCACGATGGTAGGATGACAAAATTTCGATGGTCTCGTGCCACTTCGCTATTGGTGGCAGCAGTAACACGCTACCCCTCAGATCTACTGCCCTCTGCGAGGAAATCTACGCCGCGCTGAGCTGTTTGAAGGGAGGATAGGACACTTTCCTCAGACTGTACGGATGTGGACGCATGATTGTAACAGGTGTCATGTCAAATGATTATGTAACAATTAAAAGCTCAAAATAAGGTCCGGTTCTCTTGAACCGGATTATTCAGCCCGAAGATATCTAATAAACAAAATTTTTAAAAATTAACATCATACATTTAATTGTACTCTTCTCATAAATTTTGATCACTTTGGTAATAGTTTAAGATAAATTAATTTGGGTTGACTCGAGATGGGTTATTCTTAAATTTTTATATTTTTAATTTAGTGATTATTTTATCTCGATCTTGTCGTATAGATATTTGTACGAGAGAAGTAGAATGAGTTAACCTCATATTAAGGTCCTTAATATTATTCGATCTCTAGTGATATATTTCGACTCTTAAATTTAAATAATTCACCCACTTACGAATAACTCGTCTTAACCCATCTTATTTCATTATCTAAGTGATTTTAAGAATTATTGTCATTTAATAATATTTTTAAAATTTTTAATTAATAACAATGAGTCAATGACATATATGATATTTGACAAAATAAAATTTTGATATTTTTCACGTAAGCAGAAAGTAACCTTAAGGAATCTGCTGATTTCTTTAATGGAATCATCCAGTTTTTATGGGGCCACTGGGTGCATTTCTTTATCTGGGACTATTTCTTACTCAAATTTTATTTCACTTAAATTTCCACCTCAATTTTTAAATTTATTGTAATTAACTGTTAAGTGCTAACCTGTTTGGGTAAAATTATTACTATTTCTAAAAATTGTGAAACCCCGTTTGATATAATCTGCATGCGTTCCAGCGTCAGCGTGAACGCCCAGAACTTTCTTCCGCAGCCGTGGCGTGACGGCATTCTTTTCCGTGAACGCCCAGCACACTAGTCAACACATGGGTCTCCGTTTCCTTCAGGTTTTCTCCGTCGCCGCCTCTCCCAGTTATGAGACCTCCGAGTCTCTCTCTCCAGCACAGGCCCCAGCTCAATGCCAGATGGAGGAGGGCAATTAAGCTGTGCCTGTGTGGCGTCCTTTTCCATTCTCCCTCAGCAGGTGAGGAAAAGGGAAACGGAAGATAAAAAGGAACTCTGGGAGAAGACTGGAGAAGGGAACAGAGGTAAGCTAATTGTTGTGCTACATGTGATTTTGATTACAACAAAATTTTACTAACACTAGTCGTCTCAAGTAAGTCGAATACAAGTTGTTTAGCTTCTTATTTAATTTGTTTCTCACTTTCTTCTTGTTTTTTGGGTGCATTTTCTTCGGTGTTCGTTGGGTATATAGTTTCTGGTACTGTTAAACGATGATGAAGTAGCATCATGCATGTTCTTCCAAGTGGCTATTTTTATTAGATGTTAGAGTATGTTAAATTCCCAGATTTCGTTTTGCCCACATGCTCGATCCCTTTCTGCTATTAAAATTTCAAGTTCTTCTTCCCCAGCGGCCTGTAATTGAAGGTGGTGGGAGCCCGAGATGGTTTTTCTGTAGTTGTAGGGTTAGCAATGGATGAAGTTCATCAAATTTGATTGAGTAGCTGTTTTGGGGCCATGCTGCCAGGAAAAAAAGTTTGAGATTTTGGGTGGTTTCACCCGTTCCCTACTGGTAGATTGCAGCCCTGGACCGCACATCTTTGCCATCTTTCTACAGAAGCTCCGTAATTTCTTATTAGTTGTTACTGAGATCAACGACTTTGGCAGATGCATTTGCCATGCCTGGCAGGTGAACCACTGAAGAAGTTCCATGGGGTATCACTTGAAGTACTGCTCTTTCCATGGCAAGATGGGTTCCCGGGTTCTCCTCTGGTGCGTCCTGCTAGGCCTTGCTGCCTCCCAACAGGACGCGGATTTCACCTTCAATGGCTTCCGCGGCGCCAACCTGAGCCTGGACGGCTCGGCGGAGGTCATGCCCGACGGCATCCTCAGATTAACCGACGCCAGGAAGCTGCAAGTAGGCCATGCCTTCTACCCCCGTCCTCTCCGCTTCAGAGGCTCCTCAAATGGCAGCAACTTCTCCTTCTCTTCAAACTTCGTGTTCGCCGTCCTCTCTCCGGTTGCTGATATCAGCGGCCATGGCATCGCCTTCCTCATCTCCCCTTCCAGAGACCTCAGCATGGCCACCGGCGCCCAGTACCTCGGCCTATTCAACACGTCCAGCAACGGCAGCCCGGCAAACCGCATCGCCGCCGTCGAGCTCGACATGATCCAGAACGCCGACCTCGGCGACATCAACGACAACCACGTCGGGATCGATATCAACAGCCTGAGGTCCATTAACTCCTTTGCTGCAGGGTACTACACAGCTGGTGCTGGCGGTAGGTTTGTGAACCTTAGCATCTCCAGTGGTAACCCAATGCAGATGTGGGTGGAATATGATGGAGTAGTGAAGCAACTAAATGTGACTCTCTCTCCAATGGGCATGGCCAAGCCTAGTGTTCCCTTGCTGTCTTCCACTGTTGATCTTTCCAACATCACCAAGGAGGCTGTGTATGTGGGTTTCTCCTCATCCACTGGAACATTCACTACATCCCACGTGATTCTTGGCTGGAGCTTCAAGATGAACGGAAATGTTCGGCCATTTGATCTCTCCACCCTTCCCTCTCTCCCTAGGAGGGCATCCAGTGATAAGAGTAGCACACTTGCTATATCTCTATCCATTGGTGTCCCAGCTGCTGTTTTGGCAATGGTTGCTGTTGTGACGTTCATAGCAATGAGGAGGAGGAAGTTCTCTGAGATACTTGAAGATTGGGAACAAGATTATGGGCCTCACAGGTTTTCATTCAAGGAATTGTACAGAGCAACCAGGGGATTCAGAGAGAAGGACCTTCTTGGGGCAGGAGGGTTTGGGAAGGTCTACAAGGGGGTCTTGCCCACATCTCACTTAGAAGTTGCAATCAAGAAGATCTCCCATGAATCTAGACAAGGAATCAGGGAATTTATCGCGGAGGTCGTGAGCATCGGCCGGCTTCGGCACCGGAGCTTAGCCCAACTCCTAGGATACTGTCGGCGTAAGGGAGAGCTCCTCTTGGTCTATGATTTCATGGCCAATGGTAGCCTGGACAAGTTCTTGTTTGATCAAACAAGGCCAGCTCTGGACTGGAATCTTCGATATCGTATCATCAAGGATGTAGCTTCAGGACTCCTATACTTGCATGAGGAGTGGGAGCAGGTGGTTGTTCACAGGGACATCAAGGCCAGCAATGTCTTATTAGATGGTGACTTTAATGGGAAGTTAGGTGATTTTGGTCTGGCTAGATTATATGACCATAGAACCGGTCCTCAGACAACACATGTGGTTGGCACCATGGGTTACATTGCCCCAGAGCTCACCAGGATCAGCAAGGCAACCACAGCAACTGATGTGTTTGCATTTGGGGCTTTCATGCTGGAGGTTGCTTGTGGAAGGAGGCCAATAGACACACAACTAGAAGCAGAGGAGATGATGTTGGTGGACTGGGTGCTGGATAATTGGAGGAGAGGAGATATAAAGAGATCTGTCGATCCACGGCTGGGAGGCAGCTATGCAGTGGGAGAAGTGGAGTTGGTGCTAATGCTTGGGCTGTACTGTTCTCACCCATCACCCACAATTAGGCCGAGCATGAGACTGGCGATGCAGATTTTGGATGGTGATGCACCACTTCCAGAGCTACCTTCAGGTGATTTTATTGCAAGCTTTCAGCAGTGGCAGCAATTTGATGCTTTTAACAATTACGTCATGTCATACCCCTCTTCCATCACCACGGAGTCGCTTCTTTCCGGCAGCCATTGAATTTTGGAGAAGTATAGTTATCTGTAAGGGGATTCTGCATGGTTACGCTTGTAATCTATTCTCCCATCTTGAGTTGTCCATTATATTTTCTAGCATCAATTTAGTAAAAATCCCAAGAGAGGAAAAAGATTTGAGGCCCTTGACCCAGATACTGCTTTGGTTTACTTTCTGATTTCCACATGGTTTGCCTGTTATTCTTGATGGTGGTGTGTTCTCAAATATTGAGGTCGAAACTAGGGGCACATTTTAAACAAGTTTAAGCTCCGGCCATCTAGGGGACCTATTAATACATATTGCCTAAGGAATTTGTTAGATACCTATTCAAATAGAAATTGAAATCGCATAATAAAGGGCAAAGATTCTTATTTTGGATGATGACTGTCCTCACATTTTCCACATCTGAAATCTCGTCCTGAAAACATGCATTGGAATTTCATATCTTCATTCTAACAACGGAAACAATAGACCCATGAATCCTTGTTTCCTTAGGAAATCTGCTAAACTTCATTCTGGTATTCGTTGTGTGTGAATGATGGCATGAGCAGTGGAGGGTTCATTTTTGTGATGTTACTCTTCTGTTCGTGTTTTGAAGATACTTTCTCTCTTAGTATGTAAACTGACAACTGAGGATGAATCACTGTTAAGTTATTAATGGGGTAGATGCACCAACATCAAAGACCTGAATCATCTTAAGGATTGGGAATTGTAAGCAAATCACAAAACAAGCTTACCAGTACAATAATATGTGTTCTGGAGGGAATTTATGTGGTCTACATATTGCTTACAGTTTTCGATAACGTATGTTACCTACTGCTGATTAAATGCATTTCTTCTGTTCTGTTCTAGCAGAAAAGGGCTTGAACAAGTCATCTTCTTTGAGCTGGAGCTCGGCGTTGTTGCATGTTATGAAAAATAAGGAGTACTGGACCTGAAATAAACATTCTGCCTCTGTAAATGAAGTGGCTGTTGATATTACCAAATCACTTGTTTTCGATGACCAAAGCAATGGTTTTTCTTGAGAGCAAGCTTTTTCAGCATACCATATATGCAGTACCCGGTCAATCACGAAGTTGAAATATGAAATTTGGCAGTATAGGCTTTTCACACACGATTGTTTAGTTGATGAGAAATGAAGGAAGCATTGATGACTTATCAGTTTTCTCTTTTCCCACTTGTCTTTTTGTGAGAACAGGCTGAACCCTTCCACAATTTCTTTGTCCCCTTCATGATTCTTACCACCAGAAATATTACTGTAAGGTACCGTGTGCCTTAGATAGAAGGGCACTTGACTTGACCCTAACAAAGTGATGGGCTAACAGCAAAGAAGGAACTGTAATGTACTTCTGCCCTTCTGCAATATTGTAAAGAAGCAGAGAGGGAACATGCCAAATCTTCTTCTTCTTCAGGTGCTGGCCTCCATTCTTCTCCACTCTGCAGCCTCCACTGATGAGGGTTTTGTCTTCAATGGACTCCGGGAGACCAACATGAGCCTGGACGGTGCAGCCAAGATAGCAGCCAACGGCCTCCTGACCCTGACGAACTCCACAAAGGGGCAGACGGGTCACGCCTTCTACTCCACACCTCTCTATTTCAGGGTAACCCCAGGCGGCAGGGTCCTCTCCTTCTCCACCACCTTCGTGTTCGCCATCGTCCCCGTCTCCCCCGAGGTGGCGAGCTACGGCATGGCCCTCGTCATCTCCCCCACCAAGGAGCTCCCCCGCAACCCGCCGGGGCCGTACATGGGGCTCTTCAACTCCACCAACGAGGGCAACGCCACCAACCGCGTCCTTGCCGTCGAGCTCGACACGACGGTCCACTCGCAGTTCCGGGACATCGACGACAACCACGTCGGGATCGACGTTAATGGCGTCACATCTATGAACTCTTCCAGTGCTGCCTACTACACGGATGGTAGTGGGAAGGAGAACCTCACCCTCGCCAGCGGCAACCCCATGCAGGCATGGGTGGAATACGATGGCCAGGCGATGCGACTCGCCGTCAGCATAGCTCCCCTTGGAAGATCTCAACCGGGGACCCCTCTCCTATCTTCTTCTCTAAACCTATCTGAGTTGTTCTCGGAGCCCATGTACGTGGGGTTCTCGGCATCTGCAGGCAAAGCCCTGACTTCGCAGTACGTCCTTGGCTGGAGCTTCCGGGTGGACGGGAAGGCCGAAGCACTTGACCTCTCCAGCCTCCCTCCAGTTCCTCGGACTGGTAACTTAAACCGGACGAATCCTCTAGCAATATGGCTGCCCATAGTTCTGTCTGTGTTGATCCTGGTGGCTGCGGCGGTGGTTGCATTCGTCGTGGTGAGGAAGGTGAAGTTTGCGGAGATACGCGAGGATTGGGAGCTCGAGTACGGGCCGCACCGGTTCTCATACAGGGATCTCTACAGGGCAACCAAGGGGTTCAGGGAAAGCGAGCTTCTCGGGGTCGGGGGCTTCGGCGAGGTCTACAGAGGGGTGTTGCCCGTCTCCATGACCGAAGTTGCCGTCAAGAAGGTCGCCCATGATTCCAGACAGGGGATGAGGGAGTTCATAGCCGAGATTGTGACCGTCGGCCGCCTCCGGCACCGGAATCTTGTCCAGCTGTTGGGATACAGCAGGCGAAAAGACGGGCTCTTCTTGGTCTACGATTACATGCCCAATGGCAGCTTGGACAAGCTCCTCTTCGATCGGACAGTGCCAACCCTGAACTGGGCTCGGAGGTTTCTCATCGTCAAAGGTGTAGCTGCGGGTCTTCTCTATCTACACGAGGAATGGGAGCAGGTGGTGATCCACAGGGACGTCAAGGCCAGCAACGTGCTGCTGGACGCAGACTTCAATGCAAGGCTGGGGGATTTCGGCCTCTCCAGGCTGTACGACCACGGCACTGGCCCCCAGACCACCCATGTGGTCGGGACGACGGGTTACATCGCGCCGGAGCTCGCCAGGACCGGCAAGGCGACCAAGGCCACCGACGTCTACGCCTACGGGTCGTTCCTTCTCGAGGTTGCTTGCGGGAGGAGGCCCATCGAGCAGCTGCCCGGCGGAGAGGACCAGAGGCTGGTCAACTGGGTGCTGGAGTGCTGGGGCAAAGGAGCGGTCGTGGAAGCTGCCGACCCAAGGCTTGGAGGTGCGTACGAGGAGAAGGAGATGGCTCTGGTGCTGGTGCTGGGGCTGCACTGCTGCAACCCTTTGCCCTCCGCGAGGCCGACCATGCGGCAAGTCGTACAGCTTCTGGATGGCGACGCGGCACTGCCGGAGCTGTCACCGGCGGAGATGAACGGAGATGGCCATGGTGGATCATGGCGTCCCGAGGTGTTTGCCGATAGGTCCTCATCGAGTGCCTCCTCCATGCTCACGGAGTCGGTGCTTTCTGGTGGGCGTTGAGCCCCTGGTTGCTGGTTTCCTGCACACATGGATGCTCTGAATGGCTTTTAACTAGACAATGCTACATGCCGTAGTCCCCGCATTGATCACCGACAGCTCATTGGATGCTCGATGGATTGCCTCACAGAGAAGTTTTTACCAGTTCTTCCTCCACAGGTTGTTAGTTATTAGCAAGACTTTACATGGATTATCTGATCATGAGCTGTGTCTTCGGTCCGATAAACCTCATGTATAGTTTTTACCCCTCGTAGTTTTTTTTTTTTTTTACTGAAAGCTAATACTTGGAAGGTGGTACACGAGGGAGTCCGTTCATCCCTTCATTATGGAAGGGACTGGACGTGCTACCTCGGCCACCAGCCAAGCGATTTTCCATTAATGAAAGTAGTAGGAACATAGAGGAGTACATAGATAGGGACGGCGCCCAAACAAGGGGTGGAGAACAACCAAAAAGCCCGAGGGCCCCAAAACCAAAAGAGGCAAAAAGGCTAAAAATTAAACAAAGTCACGATAACGAGTAGAGCTCGTAGAGTTGGATCTGCGCAGAGAACTCCTGGTGTTGACATGATCGGACCTATCCGTCCTCAAACCTGGCCGCGAGCGATCCTGGTCGTAGGTTCCGACGAAGCGCGCATGGACAGTGACGAGGTCAGGGAATCTCTCGCAAGGCTCGAGCCCGGGAACAGTGAGCACCCGAGTGATCTGAGGAAGGTGGGGGCCGCCATCAGGAGATGGAAGAGTAAACTCCTGGACAGGAAGCACAGGGGCAGGAGCCAAACAAGGACCTGCTAACGGACCGGGCGGTTCCCGATTGATCTTCTTTTTTAGGGCCTGAGCGAAGGAGAGGCGAGGGGATGCAGAGGCAGCCGGGGTAGGGGCTTTGGCACCGTAATTTGAGGCCGCCGGACTGGGAGGCCTCTCTCCCGGGGACCAGGAAGCCGCCGCAGGGTTGAGTCCACCAGCAGGGGGGCCGACAACAAGAGGGCCTTTGCCACGAACAGCGGAGGCTGACGGAGCGGACGAAGGCTGCGGGGTCTCAACGGCCAGCAGAGGATGGCCGTCAGCAACGAAGGAAGACTTCTCGCCCGGAGAAGGATCAGGTGGCACAGCAGAGGTGCCAGCCAAACCCAAGTCGATGGAGGAACTTGGCATAAGCAGCCCTTCCACTGCGACGGGGGCAGAGGAGGGAAGGGAGGCCTGCACAGAGCCCACCAGCGTCAACGGAGCGGCGGGCACGGGAGGAGGGTGCACCGACGTAGCAGTGGGGACAGCAGGCCAATTGTTGAAAACCCCCCGGGAGGGGGAGCTGCCCAGCTCGGCCGCAACAGTCACAGGGAGAAAGGGCGTGGGCCCGTCAGCGACTGGTAGCTGGACGCCGGGAGGAGCAGATGGGGTGTGGGAAGCAGGATTGGTGTGGGAAGCAGGTGGGCGGGGTGGCGAGAGGCCCGAGCCCTGGACAGCTGGTAGGGGGAGCGGCTCGGAGGAAGCTATCTCCGCAGCACCGACGCAGCGTGCCGACACAGGAAAGTGCGTGAGGCACTCCAAGCCAAAAGCAGGGGCACGACCAGAGGGGGCGGAGGGGCTTTGCACGGCAGCGGGGCAAACCCCGGGACCCTGAGCAGGGGGGCACGATGGCGGGGCGTGAGCCTGCGAGGGGGCGAGGCTGCCGCAAGCCAAAGAAGATGCACCATTAAGAGTGGGTGCCACTGCAGCAGCACTAGGGCCCACTGGCAGAACAGTGGATGCCTTCGAGCACTCCTGCACAAAGGAATGAGGACAAGCATGCGGTACGACAACCATGCCAGAGCCAAGGCCAGCCTCGGAAGGAGCTGAGCAGGGGCCGGCAAAGGCCCCCTCCGTGGCAGTGTTGGGGGCATGGCACTCGGTAGGGTCGTCGGTGGAGAGTGCAGGCACCAGCGTGAGTGGCTTGGGCAGGATACCAGTTCTGGCAGGGGGCCTTCCAAGAGCATGTTGGACAGCGAATGGAGGGACCGAAGGGCCAACGAAGGTGCCACCCGTGGGTCTCCATGTGGGTCCAGGAGGAAGAGAGGAGGCAGTCGGCCGTGGCCGTCGTCCCGGAGCAGCTGCTCCCACCACCGCGTCCGGCGGAGGAGGGGGGGGGCTTCTTCTTACAGTCACCAACCAGGTGACCCAGGCGGCGACAGTTGGGGCAGAAGAGAGGGGGGTCTGGGAAGACCACTGGTTGCCAGAAGCCGCCAGCACCAATGCCCACCCACACACGGTGGGGGAGCTTCTTGGAGATATCCAGCAGGACACACACCCGCGCAGCGTGCGCATGGGTGAGGCAAAGCGTGTTGCGGTCGATCTTCAGGGTCGGCCCGATGCTGCCAGCGATGGAGAGGATGGAAACTTCGTGGAAGAAGTTAACATGAAGGCTCGGAAGTCAGAATATGAGTCACATGAATCTAAATGGATCAGATCAAATTAGACTTATTTTTTTTTGTCAAATCTTTATCGATGACTTTTATTTTAATCTAAGTACTCCTTGTCACCTCTATGTTCTTCATTTCTTGTTATCCCTACTTATCCATATAACTGTGATCTTGATAGTTGACCCGAAAGAAATAAATTATGATCTTGTTAGGTTAAACATCTACGTACGGGAAGTTTAAACTTAATTTGCTAGATGACTGTGAATAGACCCCATGTTCTCCAATGCATTTCTTTGATGGGAGAAAGTTGGACATCTTCCATCCTCGGTGGTAATTAATTCTTCTATACCGGAGGCCATAATTTACCTTTTTTTAGGAAAAAAAATTCTGCCATCAACTTATCACCTTAATTTTGTCATTCGATGTTGAATTTAGATGTGACCAAGATGAAATGAAGTTGACGTCAAACTAAATTGTAATATTAATCTCAAACTCGAGAGCATCAAAGTTAAACTCGTCCTTTTTATATATTGTCCAATTTTCAAAATCAAGTAGGAGGAAAAGGGGGAAGAATAAGATTGAGAAAATGGTATAATATGTACCGTGGCAATATTCTCCTAAATGCAAAGTTGGATCACGTGCATGCACACACATCAAGTTAGTACGTAGTACATATGTTTTAGCTTTTTTATATGTAAGAAAGAGCATCTGAAGGAAAGAAACAATTCTTAATTATTATGCCAATATATCTATATATTTTCTCATGAAATAAAAAATAAAAAATCAAGATCCAAAGTGCCGTTTAGGGTTTTACTTCGTTAACACTCTAGCATAGTTTAAAGCTCCACATTTTGGAAAATTATTTCACAGCTAAAATTTTACAAATGATAATGTCAAGGACAAATCCTTGTAGAAATGGATTCCTATCTATTACCAAAGGAAATGCAATTTCACAGCCTCTCATAACTTCTGCCTCCCCTGTCATCTCCCTTCCTCTCACTAGACATCTTCTCTCTCTCTCTCTCTCTCTCTCTCTCTCTCTCTCTCTCTCTCTTTAATTTGGCATAAGATCTCCATCTCTTACTTGAAAGATTCTCCAATGTGAGGAGCTGTGGACAGAATCCAACAATTGATTGGAAAAGGAACTCTCTAGCTATATGGGTCCGTTAGGGGCTCTAACTTTTTTTTAATTCCTTGGGAATGAAAATTTTATTTCCCAGACTAAAAAGTATTTTGTCAAAAAATATTTTTTGATGATTAGAAGTTGCAAAAAAATCAAATATTGTATGGGTTTAGGTTAGATCTCACGTGTTGTCAAGAATATGAGAGAGAGATCCAGAGACACAAGAGAGAAGCTTGATATTTTCCTTAAAGAAAGATCTTAGCTGTATAGACAGGAAACTTGTTAGACAGCTTTTCCACTCAAAGAGCAAAAGATTTCTCATACCTACTTATTCTACTAAATGGCCAATTATCTTAGAAGAAATCTTTTTTTTTCCAAAAAGTAAACACTTCCTTCGAATTTTACAGAGTTTTATTGTTGGATAAAGAAAGTTGGATTGCATAATGATTGGTGGAAATTTGTTGAATCCACAAAAAGTTTGATTGCATAATGATCGGTGAAAACTTGTTGAATCCATAAAATCACAGCGTTAAGATACACAGGTCCGAAGTCATAAATACATGAATCAAAACTCATTTAATTTAACTAATACGGGACAATTGCCCTGAGAACTATGTCCAAATATTCTAACAAAATTGACTGGCTGACAATATAAAATGGTACCGTCCCAGCTCTTAAACTGTCAACACGAGTTTGACCTTACCCCATGAACTACCACCACCAAGTGTGATGCAATTTGGTTCCCCGGAAAGCCTTTTTTTTTTTTAAAAAAAAACAAGGATCCCTCTGAAGGAGACAGCTCTTGTGCCCACTGAATTCGTTGACGTGGTCATCAATACATTACCGAGGGAAGCAGAGGTCCACTTATGGTCACCCAACCGCACTTACACAATCCCTTTCAGAAATTAAATGAAAAAAATAGAAGAAAAAACGGGTTTACACAAAAATGAGAGGTCGAGACATATCCTGTTGCTTCCTGACTCAATGAACCCAAAGGCAGGGAACCGTCACTGTCACCCGAGGCTTTGGGGAAGTCAGGAGAGCACTGATCTTTGAGGTGGGTTTACTACTTGAATCTTGTTTGGACAGTGTATTTTCCCGATTTTAAAAATTAGAAACAATTTTGTTTGGATGATCATGAAATAAGACATAACATTTTACTGATTTATTGTAACTTATTGTATCTCCTTTTTGGAAGGTTTTAGAAACTTTCGACAGTTAATACGTGGGGTTGCTCACTATTCTGTTCAGCCGGAAAACCAAATCAAATGAAAAATATTTTGGTTTTGTTTGGTTTCCTGAGCCGTCGAACCACAGAAAATCAGACCAAATTTAAAAAAATTAAGATTTATCAAATAATACTGATAATATTTTAATTTATTACATTATATTTATGAAAAAAAATTAGTTGACCTCATTTTTTATATTTTTGTTCTCATGATTAGTTCAAACCAAATCAAACCGTTTAATCACTCGGTTTGTAAGTTTCGGTTGAAATTTTTGTTCCTGCAACCCAAATCAAACATCATTAATTATCCGCTCGCCATGCAAACCTGATTTTAACAAATTAATCCTTGGTCGAGTTGACTAGCAGGCAGAAGGATTAATCCACTTCAGGGTTTCCTCTAACAGGTGTCAGCACCGTCCCGAGCTCCAAGGCCACCAGCATGGGTATTTTAATCCTTGCGTCACCACCTCTCCCCACCTGTGACGTCTACGCACACAGTCCTCACCTCAATTCCCAGGGGAGGAGGGCGAGCTGTGTGACTTCCGTCCTCTTCCATTCCCTCTCGATCGTGAAGGGCACCAAGGATAAGGAGAGAGTGGAACTTTGGAAGGAAGGGAGGACTAGGGTGGAGGAAGGGTGTAAAACAGAGGTAAGCATGTTCTTTTCATAGTTGAGCACAACTTCTTTCATCTCTCTTCTCATTTTGTCTCCCTTTTGTTTTATTTTTCTGTTATGTCATGTCTTAAGCAAGCCCGAGGATTGTCCAGAGTTTCTCCAGACTACTCGTCTATATGCATACAGATTTTTCTTTTTTTTTCTCTCTTCCTTGCGGCCTGTATAATTCGTAGATGGAGCTCGCAGGAGTGTGTTTGCAGAGGTAGTACGTACCTGATGAAATTCTGTCAAAGTCGAGTAGCTCCCATTGAGCCATACTGCTGAGAGCAAGAATTTGAGGTTTTGGGTTTAATTGGAGCTGAAATGTTGTGTTCTAACAATTCGTCGTCAGGTAACATCCCCTGATCGGTCTCACATCTTTGCCGGGTGCAGTTTCTTATCACTGATCAGACTAACATCTTTGACAGATGCACAAAGCTAGCTAGCACGTACGGTGGTACATTCAACAAGCACCCTATATATGGAGTCATCCTTGCAGCGCTCCTTCCATGGCGAGATGGGTTTCGGGGTCCTCCTCTGCTTCCTCCTCCTCGGCCTTGCGTCCTCCAAGGATGCGGATTTCACCTTCGATGGCTTCCGCGGCGCCAACCTCACCCGAGACGGCTCTGCAGCGATCACCCCCGGCGGCCTCCTGAGCTTAACTGAGACCAGCCAGCAAGTAGGCCATGCCTTCTTCCCCCGCCCGCTTCGCTTCAAGCCCTCCCCAAACGGCAGCACCTTCACCTTCTCTTCAAACTTCGTCTTCGCCGTCCTCCCCGAGTTCCCCGAGATCACTGGCCACGGCCTTGCCCTCGTCATCTCCCCTTCCCCCCATCTCAACGTGTCCACCGCCCATCCCACGTTCTTGGGCCTCCTTAACCCGTCCACCGACGGCAACCCGGGCAACCACCTCGCCGCCGTCGAGCTCGACATGATCCAGAACTCCAACTTCGGAGACATCGACGACAACCACGTCGGCATGGACATCAACAGCCTGAGGTCCGTCAACGCCTCCACTGCGGGTTACCACACAGCTGGTGAATCTGGCGGCACTAGGTTTGTGAACCTCAGCCTTTCCAGCGCTGAACCCATGCAGATCTGGGTGGAGTACAATGGAGCAAGGAAGCAGCTGAATGTGACCCTCTCCCCCATGGACATACCCAAGCCCGGGGTTCCCCTGCTGTCCTCCACTGTTGATCTCTCCAACGTCACCATGGAAACCATGTATGTGGGTTTCTCTGCATCATCAGGCAAATTCACAACATCCCATGTAATTCTCGGGTGGAGCTTTAACATGAATGGAGATGTTCAGCCGTTTGAGCTGTCCAGTCTGCCCTCCCTCCCCAAGAGGGGATCCACCGGGAAGAGCAGCAGCACACTGGTCATATGCCTCTCCCTTGGTGTCCCGGGTGCTGTCTTGGCAATGGCCGCTGGGGTCACGTACACGGTGCTGAGGAGGAGGAAGTTCTCTGAGATACTTGAAGACTGGGAGCAAGACTACGGACCTCACAGGTTCTCATACAGGGATCTGTTCAGAGCAACCAAGGGGTTCAGAGAGAAGGAGCTGCTTGGGGCAGGAGGATTTGGGAAGGTCTACAGAGGGGTCCTGCCCACCTCCAAGTTGGAAGTTGCAATCAAGAAGATTTCTCATGACTCTAGGCAGGGAATCGGGGAGTTCATAGCAGAGATTGTGAGCATCGGCCGGCTTCGGCACAGGAGTTTGGTCCAACTCTTAGGATATTGTCGGCGCAAAGGAGAACTCCTCTTGGTCTACGATTTCATGCCCAATGGCAGCTTGGACAGGTTCTTGTTTGGTCGAACAAGTCGAGTTCTGGATTGGAATCTTCGGTACCGCATCATCAAGGATGTAGCCTCGGGGCTCCTGTACCTGCACGAGGAGTGGGAGCAGCTGGTGCTTCACAGGGACATCAAAGCCGGCAACGTCCTGTTAGATGGTGAGTTTGGTGGGAGACTAGGTGACTTCGGTCTCGCTAGATTATACGATCACAAGGCGGGCCCTCAAACAACACGTGTGGTTGGAACCATGGGTTACATCGCCCCCGAGCTCACCAGGACCAGCAAGGCAACCACAGCAACGGATGTGTTTGCGTTTGGGGCCTTCCTGCTGGAGGTTGCCTCTGGGAAGAGGCCAATAGAGGCAAACCCCGAAGCAGATGTGATCATCCTGGTGGACTGGGTGCTGGACAACTGGAGGAAAGGGGAGATCCTGAGATCTGTGGATCCAAGATTAGGAGACGAGTATGTTGCGAAGGAAGTGGAGTTGGTGCTCACGCTTGGGTTGTACTGTTCTCACCCATCACCCATGGCGAGGCCTAGCATGAGGCTGGTGATGCAGATCCTGGATGGAGATGCACCCCTTCCAGAGAAGTCTTCGGATGATCTGATTTCTAGCTTTCAGCAGTGGCAGCAGTTCGAAGCATTTGATGACTGCATCTCGTCGTCGTATCCCCCCTCCATTGCCACGGCCACTGGGACGACGTCGCTTCTTTCTGGAGGCCGCTGAATTGTGTTCTTCTGACCTTGCCAGTGCTGTTTGTTCTCTAATTTTGTATCATCCAATACAATTCTCTGGCACTATCACAGAGTCTGAGATAATTAATGTACGTAGGGGGAGAAAATAATATCAGTGAGACTGGAGGAGAAATTCTCACGCCTGTTTACCTCTCATCCTGAGGTGTGGGCTTATTTATATTGCTTGAATAGGATCATGGTTACAACAGGAATCTAACTCTGTAATATGCAAGGACTCCTAGGACTCTGCACAGACAGCGAGTCCGTTCTCTCAGAATACACAAAAATATTAAACATTGCAATTGAATTTATGGAAGAGTCCTAAACGGAATCAGCCCCGATCTCTAATCACCAGATCGCTCTTAGGCGATGAGTCCTCTTCAGCCAGCGCGCAAGAGTCCTAGTTGCAAGCGGTCTGGGTAGCAGAAGATGGCGGTGTCATTACTGGGCCGCCGGTCGTGCAGTAGCCTGCTCGCTGACACTCCACCGCAAGCGCGACGGGGCAGGATGCATGCTGACTGCTGAGCGTGGACGTAAAAAAAAAAAAAAGGAATTTTACATATATGCTCTCATAAAATTTGATATTATCAAATATATCTTTTATTTGATTATATTATCATAAATATCTTTTATTTAGATAAAAATATTATAATTATATCTTTTAATTTATTATCGTTAACGGGAGGAGAATATTCTATGAAATAATGAAAAGTCGGATCAACGGATAGAGTGGCCTCGTGCTGCAACCAAACTTCGTGAGAAATTAACATGGTACGTAGATCTTCTAGAGAGAAGTCATCTAAGCGATCAGTGAGGATAGGGATCGAAAAGTCAAACGATGGGGCAAAGGCCAGAAAGTAGATGCATGATGATGGTTAGAGTCGAGAGGGGATCTACGATTGCCTCGAGCGCATCCGCCAGAGACTTCACCCGTTGAAAATACTCTGTAACCGAAGAGATACGTACCCTGCTTGATTATTTGCAGCTGATTACACAATTGAAGAGAGTGCGCACGGGAATGAGCAGCGAAGGACGACTGAGAAAGGGATTCCCGGACATCTCATGCGAGGTAGGAGAGACGTACGATCACTAGCGGGAGCAAGTACTCGGTGATGGGCGAAATGAACCATCTAAGAACTAGCTGATTTTTTTTACACCCAGTCGTCGTACGCTGGAATAGGAAGCCGAGCGCTATCCGCGGATGTTGAAAGGAGAACCATCTAATAAACTATTGATTTAAAATTATTATTCTTAAAAATAATTAACCTCTCGCATAAGCATGTGATTTACACAATTATAAATTATTGATTTAGCATGGTGAGCTGCAGGAGAAATGACATATTTTTCCTCTCGCATGTATTACACGGTGAGTTGGAGAAGAATATCCAGACTAGGTTGTCAACAGGTCGAGTCCAAGTCAGACTTAAGTTGGTCTGACTCGGGTCAGACTCGACTTATCAATATTAAAACCGAGGTTGATCTGGGCCCGATTTATGTCGGGTCGGGTCGGGTCGAATCGGGCCCGGCATTATTTAAAAAATACAAAGCCCGACTAAAGTCCGACCCAACACGATAACTTAAATAAAATAATAAAAATAATAATAATTAATATATTTAATAATATAAAATTATAATCTCACTAAATTAATTAAAATTTTGATATTAATTACATAATTGGTGTGAAAAGAGAATTTTAAAATTTTAATTAAGTAAAATAACATAATTTTAACTAAGTGATTTTTAAAATTTGAAGTGAGAATAAAAAAAGAAAACGGGTCTGATCGGCCCGCGGGCCGAACTCAAAGCCCGAGCTCGACCCACGAGTCTAGTCGGGGTGACCTTTTAGGCCAGACTAAAAGTCCGCAAACTGAAAAAGACCTTGCGACCCGACCCAAAATCGGGTCAAGGCCACGAGCCTGTGGGGTCGACCCGTCCCATTGACAACCCTAATCCCGACACATATTCTAGAACTACATCTAGCTAGTCGAAAAAAAAACTAATTAAGGTGCAAATTCAAGGATAAAGTTGACGCTTAATCCTAGACTTGCATTCTTTGTCCGAGAAAAAATTAAGGACGCATTAATGAACAGGTGAAAGGAGATTTTTTTTGTTCTAATCATTCGAAGAAGACTACAAAACATTCATGATGATGTGAAAGGATTATCTATCATACAGGAAAAAAAGTTACATTAATAACCGGATTTAAACTCTTTAACAAGAAGGATTTAGAAATAATGAAGAAAAAGGCATTGATGGATGGTAACTTCCCGTAACTGTTAACTACCACCTGCCCGACCGCAAACAATTAATGGATGGATCAAGTTTTTATTTTTTTATTTTTTATTAACGGGGAGGCCCGAGACCTCCACTTTGAATAGTGGGAGGGTGTCCAGGGACAACAGCCTCTAATAACTTGATGACCCAACGGCAAACGAGATATACCTTACCAAAGAAAGAAAGAATATGGTTATGTGAGGGGATCGAGATATTGAAGGAAGCAGAAATGCCCGGCCCTCTTCTTCTTCTTCTTCTTCTTCTTCTTCTTCAGGTTTCAGTCACCGTTAATCTCCACCTACACTCTGCAGAATTCATTGGCGTCAGTCTCGTCTTCAATGGATTCCACGAAGCCAACATGAGAGTGGACGGTGTAGCCCAGGTAGCCGATAATGGCCTTCTGACCCTGACCAACTCCACCAAGGGCCTGACGGGCCATGCCTTCTACTCCACACCTCTCCATTTCAGGGGATCCCATGGCGGCGGCGACGTCCTCTCTTTCTCCACCACCTTCGTCTTCGCTATCGTCCCTGTGGCCACCAACTTGGCGAGCTTCGGCCTGGCCCTCGTGTTCTCACCCACCGGGAATCTCCCCCAGAATTGAACACACTGGAGACGGGCGTGTACATGGGGCTCTTTGACCCGTCCAACGACGGCAACGCCACCAACCACATCCTCGCCATCGAGCTCGACACGGTGGGCAACACTCGGTTCAAGGACATCGACGACAACCATATCGGGATCGATGTTAATGGCATCACATCCCTCAAAGCCGCAAGTGCCGCTTACCACACGGATGTTGGTAGGATGGAGAACCTCACCCTTGCCAGCGGCAACCCGTTCCAGGCATGGGTGGAGTATGATGGCAGGGCGATGCGCCTCGCCGTCGCTTTAGCCCCTCTTGGGGGTTCCCAACCGGGGACTCCCCTGCTATCTTATTCCGTCAACCTGTCCGGGCTGTTCTTGGAACCCATGTTCGTGGCATAAATCAGATAAACATAGACAAATCTGGAATAATCATCTATGAAGGTTATGAAATATTCCTTGTTGTTATATGCCTTTATACTTAGGGGGCCACAAATGTCCGAGTGGACCAACCCTAACAATTCGTTTGATCTATGACCTACTGTGAAGGGTTTCTTAGTCATCTTTCCTACTAAGCAATGTTCACATGGTGTTAATTCCACCTTTGACAAACTCGGCAGTAGACCCATCTTTATCATTTTTTCCATTTTAGATTTTCCGGGATGTCCCAATCTAAAATGCCATAGATCACATTCTGATAAAGAACACAAGGAATACTCAAAATCTTCAATATTATTATTCTCAGTGTCAATTACAGGGATACAAAATAAATCATGTTCGGAGATAAATCTCCTCATAGCAAGTACTTTCTTATCCTTCCCTATCGACACTCGATTATTATAGAACCGCACTTCCATGCCATTTTTCATCAAGGCCGGTACAGAGATTAGATTCCGTCGGATTCCAGGTGCATAGAACACATCCTTGAGGACCATGATGTTATCCCCAAGATCCAGCCTGTATGTACCGACACCTTCTATATCCAGATAGGTGTTGTTGCCCATGTAAATCCTCTGTTCTCATGTCTTTAGCTTGTTTAACATCACCAGTCCCTTCTTCGTCTTTGTAATATGACGAGTGGCTCCAGAATCGACCCACCATTCATTTGAGTCGGCAATCGCGGCATTGCATTCCGTGACGCCAATGAATTCTCTCTTTCCAGCTCTTCTATTTTCCGAGTGTTGTTTGTTTCCACCCTCATTGCCTTATTTTTGGGGACAATTTGCTATAAAGTGGCCAAATTTTCCACATGAGTAACAAGCACCACGAGGAACCTTCTTTCCTTTTCCTTGGAATTTGTTGCCCTTAAACTTGGGACTTTGCGTTCCGAGTGGACGATTCTGGCCGGTGGGCTTCCGGTGTACAGCATTGGCCTCCTGCAAGTGCGCTTCTAGTTCTTTTCTCCTGGCCATTATGTCCTACTTAATTGCTAATCGAGCTGGCAAAGCTGTGACACTTACAATAGAACCACTCATTCTTAAGGTTGTGGCAGCCATGCCTAATGATGCTGACAAACTATTCAATATAGTCACCACCTGCATCTTCTCTGGAATTTCGGTTCTAGCGGTCGATAGCTCCTTAGCCATGACAATCATTTTATTTACATGCTCGACAACGCTATCACCTTCCTGCATCTTACACGTGTTGTAACGATGCAATAAGAGTTGAGTATTCACCTCTGTTTTGGTGTCATACTTCTCTTTGATAGCTTTCCACATTTCATTGGAGGTTTTGTAAGTTTCAAAAAACTTTATTAAATTATCCTCCATGAACATGAGCATTAGGCTTAGCCTTTTGTCATCTATTAACCATTGCTCCCGTTTTTTATTTTCCACTTCCGTGTTGTTTCATTAATTTCGGAGCATTGGTGATGGGAATCGACGCCGAGCACGTACATTTTCTTTTACATTTATGTCCTTTTAGTTTGTGTTCATATCCTTGGGAAAGTATGTACGCAAATGTACGGCTTTGTAAGCCAATGCGTCATTTCCTTGGATTGTGTGGATTTTTGTGCAATTATGTAGTAGGTCCAGCTAGGGGGCCCTCAGCCCTTTCCCATTGGTCCATGTCATCCATGTGGGGCTGGTCAACCATCCTAGGTGGCCATCTAGAAGGGTTGAATGTCAATTGTCCACATGGGAGACAAAGGGGTCAAATTTTAAAGGTTGGCCACCAACCTACCCCTTGGTCAAGGGGGCGCCCCCTTCCACTAGGAATATTTTATTTTTTTGTGTGTCATTCACACTTAATCCCAGCCCTCTATTTCCCATCCCTAGATCCAAGGGTGTACAATTGATTAGATACCTAGCATATAAAAGGTTGTAATTTCCATTTGTTGGCATTAATGAAGAGAAAAATTGTTGGAAATTCAAGAGTGATTCTTGAGCCCCTCTCCCTTCTCCTGGTGTTCATCTCCTCCAACCTCAAATTCTAGAGTGGTTCTATCTTCAATTCCCTCCCCTCTATCTCCGGTGATCATCTGTGCTGCCGCCGCCGCCGTTCGTGCCGCCTTCGAGCCGCCGCGGAGCCATCTTCAAGGTTCTGTCCTGCTGGACAGAGGTGTAGTTCGTGAATTCTTGCTGCCAGCCACGAGCTCAGATGGATTTAAAATTTTGCGAGTGTGTTCTTACCTTGAATCCCCACCTCCACCTAAATTTTCACGTCCAAACTCCTTCATTTAGTAATTTTTCATTTTCGTTCATCTTTCACTCCCAGATCTGTTTTGTCTCTGTCTACAGTGACAGTAGCTCTGTGTTTCCCATCTCCGACCACCATTTTGATTTTTCCAAACCCTCCCAATTTTACTTGGAATTCTGTCCATCAACCTCTCACTCCATGAATTTTCTTAATTTTTGATCAGCCTTCTATCCATTTTTCAAAAATCGTGTCCTTCTTCAGCTACAGTACTGTCAGCCAGATTCCAGATCCGACCACCTTCCAGTAAACAAATCATATCAATTCGTAGCCTCCACAAAATCAAGATCCAAAAATATGCCCATTTTCTTAGTTCACTTTCCTACAACATTGATGAAGAGTCCCGGAGGTGAGTCGGAAGTCTACTAGACAGTCAACGGCAGTTCTCAGACAAGTTCCCTGCAGATCTGAGAGCTCGGGCACTGTACAACAAGAACTTGTAAATTCACTCAAGCCTAGATCCGTGCAGATCCAGGTCCGATCTCCAGGCCTAGATTGAAGTATTTGAAGTTAGCTTTCCAACGGTGCTAGTTTCGTGTCGATCCGACATCGGGGCTGATCGCAGCGTCCGTTCTCGCCGGAGCGCGCGCCGGAAAACAGAACCGGCAGATCCGTGGCCGGTGATTCCGACCGGTGCCGATCGGAGCCTGCCCGGCCTCCGGCCGCCGTTCCAGCAAACCTCCAGCCCAGGGAGCGCTTCTCTAAGTGTCCCCACTATAGCAGTGCCACCGGGTCCCACACGGCCCCTCCGGACAGCGCGTGGGCCCCACAGCCACAAGTTCGGGTGCTGCCGAAGAGACGCGAGAAGCCGCCCGTCAACCCAAATTCGGTCCTCCCGGGCCCATTTGTGTAACCCTTTACCTCCCTGCGTGGAGTGGCCAGTGACTTGTATTGTTGTAATAGTGTGTATTATTGTTCCGGGAGTACGAGTTTCGGCCGGGTCTGTCGTCCCCACGCCGAGCGCGTGGAGGTATCGTTTTCGCTCCCTTCTCGATATTTTACTTACTTCATATATATTTGTTTATGCCGCTGCTAGAGAGCATGTGTAGAGATATTTACCTCGCTTTATATGTTCATTACCGCTGCTGCGAGAGAGTGCGTGACCGTCCAGTGACCCGATCCGGGCACAAAAGAGAGCCGATCACCCTAGCTCACTGCCGGTTTCTCAACCGTGCACGTCCGACGCTTCCCTCGTTAAGGGACAATCACGAGCTTGTCGTGTCCGTGTCTCGTCCCGCATCAATTTGGTATCAGAGCCAGGTTGAGTCTAGGGTGTCAAAAAAAAAAAGAGTGTCATTTAAGTCTAAGTGTCTAAGTCGGTCTTAAGAGTTGCATTTGCATACCATTAGTCTGTATATCAAAAGGTGTTGTCCGAACGTTAGGCTACGCCTATCGGGAAGGCCGCACACTTGCGCGAGTGATCTTCGGATCGGTTGTCTCCGCCACGTACCGAGTTTTGGTTATGTCTAGGTACATTAGTTAGCATCACATTTTGCTTTTACAATAAAAAAATGGCCTTGCATATCCATTCCTAGGGGACCCAACCCCATCTTAGCCACCGTGGCCACACCCCAAATTCATAGTGCCGATGAAGTGGGCGCAATGTTCCAAGCCATGATGGGACAAGTGCAAAGGTTTAGTACAAGCCTAGATCGGTTTAGTACTAGCCTAGATCGGTCTATCGGGGTAGATTGGTTGTTCCCGGAGCCACCCCAAGGACCCCTTCACCACGAGAAGGATATTCCTTCCTCACCCATGAGAGCTCCAATGTCATCACTCTCTATTTCCAAACTTGATTCGGAACCATCTCATTTGGAACTACCAAAGCCCGAGCCACCCGTATTTCTAACGGGTACTCTTTATATAGCTGAGCCACTTCTTAGATGGCTCAAGGAAGGCTCGGTCACACATCCCTTTCCATCCATGGACCCCACCCTACCTTTAGTGCCGGTCAATTCCTTCCATACCACATTTCGATCTCGTCACCATGTTGATACGTTGGACGATCTTATCATGGGATTAGATTCACAATGGGAGTTGACGCATCTTTTGGCCCGAGACTTTGACCAACCCGCTAGTCTTAGATTCACCCATCCGGCCTTCGGGTCCATTACCTCCGAGTGCACCATGGGTTGTGTCACCACGGAGGTTCTTCTACTTCTTCCGCTACCGGACGAGTCTAAAATTCATACCCTTTTATCCCGAGGGAGGAATCATACTTCTTGCCTATAATCCCCGTCCCACCCGTCACAATTCAAGAAGGTGACTATCCACACCTTCAAAACTTCTACACGTGGGACCGTGACTTGTGGGAACCCACCAAAAGGGGTCATACCTTCTTTGATCCCTTTGACACACTCCCTAGTGGATCCTTAGACCCTCCACATTCACTTCACTTCTTCGAGGGAGTCCGCTACCACACCCCTTCCCCACGGGCCGGGTCGTCTATGCCCACCAAGTCCGTACACTTACAAGATACGCCATCATCTAGGGGAGATACTCTTGGCCCTCCCACATCCACATCCCATATGCATGCATGGCCCACCTTAGGAGATCTAGGATTTTCGCATGATGTCAATGTGGACGCACTTTTCGATCGTTTATTATGCTCGTCTATTCGGGAATGGTTGATTCGTCTATTAAGTGCGTGGGCGTGCCAGTCACCGAGGTGACAATTCATTCGGGCTCCGAAGAGCCCATGGTGCGCTCGATCTGACTTCGTCAGGCGATTGTGTGGTTCGTGTCGGGACCGAATCCCGTCGCACCATTAAGGTTACGACGTCATTTACATCCCCCATACGAAGGAATACCCTTGATTAATTGCCGAAATTAGGGGCCCCGCAGCCGAAAAGGATAATACTAATTGCGAGAGAGAGATAGGGGCAGATCACACTGGGAGTCGTGTTCAGACCATAAATCGTCGGCCGTGTTGGTCACTCGTGGACCTTTTCATGTTCGGACACCGGTCCGTGATGGGAACGCGACAGGAAAACTGGGACGAGTCCGTTCAAATGTATGCCGGGCGCCCCGCAATTTCAATGATGACTCGGAAGGCGTCCGGAACGAGAAATAAATCCGATCCGGTCGAGATGTCGGCCCGAGGCTAGGTCGGGGCCGGACCATGTCGGGATGATTCCCAAGATCCGAGCCCGGCCTGAGAGGGCGGCATTGTTGTTCCTTTTGCCCCGGGTCCCAGGGAGAGATGGGGCTGTGGTGTGGGCCCTAGCATCTTTTATCTGGGATTCTCTTGATTATGTGCGTCTCTTTTCTCTGTTGTTTATTACTTCTTTATGCATTTGCTCCGGATGATTTCTCTTCTTTTATTCATTATTGTCATTATTTTTTTTATTATTACTATTTAGATTATCTTTTATTACCCCCCACCTCCTTAATCATTTTTAAAGTTGCATGTTCAGAGTCCTTTAATTAGCATAATTTTCGTTAATTTATTTGCTATTGGTAATGCCCTTATCATGCTATATATATATATGTGTGTGTAGTGTACCGGCGAAGGGAATAGGGTGTACCGCTGGGAGACCCTAAGGGAAGTGTGCCGGCGAAGGGTGGAAAAGGTGTACCGCTGAGGGGAAGAGTGTGCCGCTAAAGGGTGTGCCACTGGGGCAATCAGGGGTGTACCGCTGAGGGTTCAAGGGGCGTGCCGCTGAGGGGCAATAGGGGTGTACCGCTGGGGGTTCAAGGGGCGTGCCGCTGAGGGGCAGTAGGGGGTACCGCTGGGGTTGAAAGGATTGTGCCGGGGAAGGAGTTGGAGGAGTGTGCCGCTGGGAGGCGACAAGGGCGTACCGCTGAGGGAAAGAGGTGTACCGATGAAGGGGTGTTGGAGGATAGAGAAGAGGCTTTGAAGCGTGCCGCTGAAGGCTGGGAGGAGTGTGCCGGCGAAGGGATTGGATGAGCATGCCACTGGAAGATGACTAGAGTGCACCGTTGAAGGACCAATCAGGGCGTGATGGTGGAGGTTCAATCAGTCTTCACTTCTTTGTTTTAAGGCTTTTCTTTTCTTCTTGTTTTAATTTTTTTATGCAGTTTTATATAAACTTCTCCCTTGTTTTGTTCTGTTCGGCCTCTCTGCCATAAGTCGAAAGTTCGGCCTGTCGTGGCGTTGATCAGTTCGGTTCTTATCATGGTACCGGCAGTGGCTTGATTAGTTGGAAGGCTTCATCATTAATTATTCTGTTCGTTTGTTGCCTCCTTTTGCCTTATTTAACATGTTATTTTCTGACAAAAAATTCGGCAGCATCTCCCCTTGACCCGGGGCGTAAGGGAGATAAAGGGAACGCTCCCACATGGAGTGGCGGAACCTGACAACTGGAGGTGGGCGCCCGAGGGCAGCAACACCTTTATGGGGCTTCGGAAAACCCGGAGAAAATCGTGAACGGAGGGCTTCTAGTACTAGGCAGAATGGGCTGGGGGTTGGCGGCTGAGGGCGTACCGCTGAGGCACCACGGGGGGGGGGGGGGGTGTACCGCTGGGGGGCCAGAAAGTGTGTCGCTGAGGGCCTAAGTGGTGTACCGGCCAAGGGCAACGGGGGTGTGCCGCTGAGGGCCAATAGGGGTGTGCCGCTGAGGGCCAGAAGGGCGTACCGGCCAAGGGCCAACGGGGTGTGCCGCTGAGGGCCAAAAGGTGTGCCGGCCAAGGGCTGGAGAGTTGCATCGCTGGAGGATTAAAAGAGCTAAGTGTGTGGGCTGGGAGACCTACAGGCTATTCAGGGAAAGAAGGGGAATTCAAGGCCGAGGAAGGGCTGCTGGAAATGAGTGAAGGACCCACAAGGCCAGGCTTCAAAGGGGAGGCATCACGTTGATACGGTGACTCGAAAGAAATCGGAGAAACGGAGAAAATGGACAACACACTGCATGCATTGTGAAGGTGGGAGTAAACCATCAGACATAGTAGGAAAGACCCAAGGAAGGTGATTTTTCATTCATGGGAAGCAAAGGGCCGAGGCCCTACATACACATTGACGGACACACCCGAGCCAAGGCTACGGGCAAGAAAGAAAACCCAAAAGCAAAAGAAAGGGAAGAGGAAAGCAAGGAAAACCATGGAAAGGAAGGTGTTGGGGCTGAAGTGGGGACGATCGTCCACCCCCCCTTCTCCAACACTTCCCCCCTGTTACATCAAGCCCTTCTTCTCTCTTACTCTCTCTTCTTCCCGGTGGCCGTCGGAGGGAGCTCACGCCGGAATGCCTCTTCTTCCCTTTCTCTCTTCTCCTCTGGTCTCTTCTTTCTTCTCTGTGGGTGTGTCTCTGTCTGCCTCCATCTCCTTCTTCTTTTTTTCGTCTGGCCTCCCCTTCTCTCTTCGTCTCTATCCTCCTTGCCAGTTGAAGCGGGAGTGGCTTTATACTCCCTGCCGCCGGAGCTTTGAGCACGACCGTCGAAGGCGGGAAGCAGCTCCGTCATGATGATCAAGCTTGACTCTTCCATCCTGGGTGTCAGGGGACTAGCCTGCGTGGCCCAGTCATTGGTCGACACCTCGGATCGGCCACTGCGCGTCGAAGATGCGTAGGGCATGGGCACCACGTCGCTCGGCCGTTGAAAGTGTCTCACGCTGTGCCGTTGGCGGGCTGCACAAGCGTGCCGCAGGAGAGCCAAAAAGGCGTGCCGCTGGAGCCTCCTGAGGGCGTGCCGCTGAAGGCCCTGGGGGCGTGCTGCTGAAGCCCATTGGGGCGTGCCGCTGAAGGCCCATTGGGGCGTGCCGCTGAAGCCCATTGGGGCGTGCCGCTGAAGGCCATTGGGGGCGTGCCGCTGAAGGCCTTGGGGCGTGCCGTTGAAGGCCAAAATTGGGCCTGTTTTTGACCCCATTCTGAGCCCGTTATGGACACGAGTCGTGGCCTGTTTGGCTCTTCTCGAGGCTCACGGATTGTGGGCCTCTTTGTGCTTGGTTTCTCTTCACTGTCGTGACTCCTGGAGACGACTTCACGATAATCTCTCTCGGGGCTTATTTACTCGGGCCGTTGTTGATACTGGGCTGAGTAGGATATCATGGGTGTGCAATTTTTTGGTGTCCACAAATGCCCCCCACCCACGGGTAGCGCGGGCGAAGGATGAGCCGGGCGGTGCCCGTGGGTGTACTTGCCTCTTTTCTCTTCGTCGGTGCCGATGGGGTGTCGAGAGCCGACCTGGTTTGTTGTTTGTTGGTCCCTTTGTTAGTGCCGACGGGGTGTCGGGAACTGAAGTAGCATATTGGTCTCTTCGTTTCTTCATCAGCATCGACAGGGTGTCGGGGGCTGACCTGGCTTGTTGATCTCTTTGTCTCTTCGTCAGTGCCGACGGGGAGTCGGGGGCTGACCTGGTTTGTTGTCTCTTAGTCTCTTCATCAGTGCCGACAGGGTGTCGGGGGCTGACCTGGTTTGTTGATCTCTTGGTCTCTTCGTCAGTGCCGACAGGGTGTCGGGAGTTGACCTGGTTTGTTGTCTCTTAGTCTCTTCATCAGTGCCGACAGGGCGTCGGGAACTGACCTGGTTTGTTGATCTCTTGGTCTCTTCGTCAGTACCGACAGGGTGTCGGGAACCGACCTGGTTTGTTGTCTCTTAGTCTCTTCATCAGTGCCGACAGGATGCCGGGAGCTGACCTGGTTTGTTGGTCTCTTTGTCTCTTCGTCAGTGCCGACTGGATGTCGGGAGCTGACCTGGTTTGTTGTCTCTTAGTCTCTTCGTCAGTGCCGACAGGATGTCGGGAGCTGACCTGGTTTGTTGATCTCTTGGTCTCTTCGTCAGTGCCGACAGGGTGTCGGGAGCTGACCTGGTTTGTTGTCTCTTAGTCTCTTCATCAGTGCCGACAGGGCGTCGGGAACTGACCTGGTTTATTGATCTCTTGGTCTCTTCGTCAGTGCCGACAGGGTGTCGGGAACTGACCTGGTTTATTATCTCTTAGTCTCTTCATCAGTGCCGACAGGATGCCGGGAGCTGACCTGGTTTGTTGGTCTCTTTGTCTCTTCGTCAGTGCCGACAGGATGCCGGGAGCTGACCTGGTTTGTTGTCTCTTAGTCTCTTCATCAGTGCCGACAGGGTGTCGGGAACTGACCTGGTTTGTTGATCTCTTGGTCTCTTCGTCAGTGCCGACAGGGTGCCGGAAACTGACCTGGTTTGTTGGTCTCTTTGTCTCTTCGTCAGTGCCGACAGGATGCCGGGAGCTGACCTGGTCTGTTGTCTCTTCTGTTCTTTTCTTTCTCTCTTTTTTTTTTGAACCACATTATCGATACAAGCGCCCTTTCGGGTTTTCGCCGGTACCGGCTCCCTCTTGCTTTTGCCCACGCGTCCTTTCGGGTTTTCACGTGGCGGGGTACCCAATTTTGCCTGTAGCGCCCTTTCGGGTTTTCGCCACAGCCGGGTTGTTACCATTTTTACCCTTGTCCCCATGTAGGGGAAAGTCCGGCGGGGTATCTCTATTTTTAACCCCATTTTCTTTTCTTCCTCTTTTTTTGACTAGCGAGTGATACGCAAGTGTCGGCTAGGGCACGAAGCCTTGCGCCGGAAGGTAAGGTTCATTCGTTGGCAAGAAGAAAATGCCAGTGCAACGGGAGAATTCGTGCCGATTCGGACGTAAGGTCCATAATGGCAATATTGTGCGGAGTGGGTGGCTAGGGCACGGGGCCTTGCGCCGGAAAGTGACTTATTCGTTGGCAAGGGACTAATGCCAACGCAAGGATAGAGATTCTGCCGATCCGAGCGTAAGGCCCGTGATGGCGATTTTGTAT
Organism: Amorphophallus konjac; assembly: GCA_022559845.1. Classification (NCBI taxonomy): domain Eukaryota; kingdom Viridiplantae; phylum Streptophyta; class Magnoliopsida; order Alismatales; family Araceae; genus Amorphophallus; species Amorphophallus konjac. Next base: position 473,936,254 of record CM040122.1, on the reverse strand, counting down.
GATGGGAGGTAGCTGAGGCACGAGGCTGCGTGCTGGGGAAGGACTTGTTTGTTGGCAGGGTAATGGTGCCACTGCCGGGGTAAAGTTGCAGGGGTAGAGTTGTCTTCGCCTGTGAGGACGCTCGTTCGTATAGGATTGTGGGGATGGAATGTTTCCCCGGGGACATTTATTACTGTATGTTATCGACTTACTCCTCCACATATGTGAGTGGATGAGTATGTAAATGTGTGCACATATATGGGTATATATATATAACATCTTACGTATATTTTTGCTTCCCCTCCTTTTATTATCTCCTTTTATTCCTTTTTCTTCTTCTTTTTCTTCTTTTTTTTTATCTCTTTTATTCCAATCTAGATATAGATTGGCATCTGACAAGTGACACTCAAACACCTCGAACGGGTGGAGGTCGGCGAAGATTCTGACTTCCTTCCCTTCACAGGGGTACTTGATGCATTGATGCAGGGTGGAGGGCACCACTCTGTTCTGGTGTAGCCAGGGCCGACCAAGCAACGCCTTATAGGAAGTGTTGGAGTTGATGACGTGGAACTGGACCTTGGTGGTGAAGTCATCAAAGGTCAGGCTGAACTCTGCGACCCCCATGGGCACCTCACATTTTTGGTTAAAACCAGCGATCTTGACATTTCTGACTTCAACCAGGTGTACATCGAAATAATGCTTTTGGTACACCCGGTATGGGAGTATATTCACTGCTGCCCCCGGGTCGATCAGGACCCTGTTGATAGGCTGGCCATTCAACTGCCCTTTCATGTAGAGGGGCCTGTTATGGCTGCAGGTCGGCAGGTGCATGTCGTCTTCTGTGAAAGCCACAGCTACTTCAGGTGAGGTTTCTGCCAGGCAAGCTTCAAGGTGCGCTGGCGTCTGGAGTGCAGCAATGATGGCTTGCCAGGTTTCTTCGTCCAAAGACAGCATCTCCCACACGGTAAATCGGGTCGGGATCTTCTTGAGGTGTCTGACTATTCGGTCGGCAGCCCGCACCTTGAGTAATTTCATCTCTTCGGGCTTGCTGCGCCTGCTCCCACCCTGGAGCTGGGGTGTCAGGTCAGAGGATGCCAGCTTTGTGGGCTCCGTTGCAGCCTGCCGAGCCGGCGGGGCCTGCTGGGCTTCCTCCGCCCCCCGCATGAATTCGGCGAGGTTTGGGATATCACTGTTGTCCGCTTCTGGCTGAGGAAGAGTTGCCGTCGGTAGAGCTTGAGAGCTGCTTACTTTTTTGGTCGAAGGAGACCCCTGGGAGCGCGCCTTCCCGCCTGCTCGGGCTAACAGGAATTCGGCGAATGAAGGGGTGCCTCGGCTCCTAGCCCCTACGGGATAGAGACCCGCCGGAGGAGGGATCTCGGTGCCTCGGACCTCAGGGTCGGGGACCTGGTATGGTTGTTCCCCCCTGAGCATGATGTTGAGGTTATTCTGAGGAGGGCGCCCCCACTTCCTTCCTGACCTGGTGGCATGTTGGGAAGTGGAGACTTCAGCTTGATTCACCTCTGGCGGCTCATGGGGTGGCTCTTCTTCTGTTTCCTCCAGGGAAAGGGCAGTGTCGAATAAAGCCGAGAGGGTGTTGCAGGCGACGACGACCTCCTTCTTCTTCTTGCCCCTGGGTCTTCTCTTCTTCTTCTTCTTTCCTACTGCGGCGGATGGCTGCTCTTGGGGAAGTTCAGCCCACAGGGGAGGCTCTTTCTCTGCTTCAGCTTCTGCCCCTGGAGCCAGTTCGAGTGATTTGAACTCCTCCCATGGGACATACTCCTTCAGCTCCACGGGCTAGATTTCGGGTTGCTCATAATCTTCAAGCCCATCAATAATAGCCTGGAGTCTTTCAACCTCTGGGCTGGTCTTCTTGTGCATCCGCAGCGGGACAGAGCTCTTTTTATTGTGAGTGGGCCGCCTCATGACTAGCCGGGGGGCCGTGTCGTGGCGAACTGGGCTTGCTGGGGGCGGTGCAGGCCGGGGTGTTGCGTCCCTCAGACGAACTCTGGGGCTGGGTCGAGGGATGTGTGCTCTTCTATTCTTTCTAGTTGCAGTCTGCCAACCTCCTTGATCCTGAGCCGGGGTCATGATGAAGGTCTCATAAGTGGCGCGGGCGCAGGCCTCCGCCCACTCCTCAGGCAACTCCTGGTATAGCGAGACCATGTTGACAGTGGAGGTTATGCAGGGCAACTCATGCGGTTGCGGGGGGTCTAATCTATGCTCCCCCATGTCCAGCTCCCCATTCTTGATTAAGGACTCAATAACATCCTTGAAGACATAGCAGTCTTCAATGGTATGTCCCAGCACTCGGTGGTACGGGCAGAAGCGCGGGTCGTCCTTTTTCTTTAGGTCGCCGGGCCTTTTCGGCTCTGGCAGTGTGATTTTGTTGTAGCTGGTTGCCCATTCGAACAGAAGCTTAGACTTGTCCCGGGCAAAGGAATACAACTTATTTCTCATCTTCTCCCTTAGTGAGGGGCCTTCCCGCCGTTCTGTGGTTCTGGGCGGAGGAAGGTCGGCAGCCCCCTTGGCTTTCTCTTTCTATTTTTCAAAAGCCTGGAAATCTAATGTGTGCACCTCAGGGGGAGCTAGCTTCTTCTCGGCCTGCCTGGCTCTTTGGCTCGACATGGCTGGGGTGGAGGAGTATCGGGCCAAAAATGCCTCGATCTCTGCTACCACGTTGTTCAGGCGGTCAAATGTCTTGACCTCGGTGCCAATCATCCTTTCCAGGATTTCTTTCTTCAAGTTCTGTTTGCAGATCTGCACCGCATCCTCCTAGTGTGGGGGACGCCTGCACCTCATGCTGAGGTTCCTCCATCTCTTATTATAGTCGAGGGCCGACTCGTCATTCTTCTGTCTTGTGGCGTAAAGTTCGGCCACGGTGACCTCTCGTTCTGCAACATAGAATCTTTGTTTGAACTTCTTTTGCATGTCGGGCCAGTCGGCGACAGACCCGGGTGGCAGGCCGGAGTACCACTCAAAGGCAAGCGCGGTGAGTGTCGAGCCGAAGAACTTCAGGAGGTAGGCCTCATCAGCAGCCAAGTCCCCCATGACATTCACATAATAAGCAATGTGCTCCCTGGGGGACCCTTGCCCGTTGAACTTTTCGAACTTGGGTGGCTTAGTGACGCCGATCGGCAACTTCTTCGCAGCATGGTGAGCCGGGTAGGGCACCCGGTAGACGTCGAACGACGTCTGATCCCCGTCACCTCTCTCAGCCAGTTTCATGTCTATCATCTGTTCCAGCATCAACCGGCTAACCGTTGCCGGGTCGACCGGACTCGGATAAAAATGGGCGGGCTGTGCGCTCGGGGTAGCCAGCACGGTCGCCTGGGGGGCCATGAGGGACCTTTGGGAAAGTAAGGCCTGTGGCGGGACTGGTGCGGTGCAGGGTGCCTGCTGCAGGGACGCGTCTCCAAGAGGGTTGAAGGTTGCCGGAAGGGCTTCTTCTGAAAATTGCCCCCTGTCCCTAGGCGCTTCGGGTAAAACCTCGGTCTGCCAGGACGTCGGGGGCGGTGTGTTCCGTTCATTCAATTGCTTTTTGAGTGATTCAATTTCCTGCTGGAACCGCTGCATCATGAGCAGCATTGCCGGGTCGACCGTGGAGAGGCTGGGCATGCCCCCTATCTCCTCGGCCGGGGCATCCTCGGATGATGTCGAGGGTCCGCCACTCGTGTCGCCGGTGGTGACCACATTGGCCGTGAGGGCCGAGAGGGGCTCTTCAGGTAAAGTCCCTTCGGCCCCTGTGGGTGCCACGCCGCCTGCCGCTCTCCCCCTTCTAGTGAGGGGTCCCGGCCTGACGGCGATTCTGGCCACTTCTTCCGGATCAGTGGGCAAGGCCCCGTACCGACCGTGAACTCCTGCCATGTTGCAGGTGAACGTTTGCCATCTCTTGTTCTTGCTTCTCTTTGTCTCCCTCCTGGACGATCTTCCTGGGAACACCAGCCTGTCGAAGACCGATCGTCGGGACGGCGCCTCCTCCCGTACAAGGGACTGGCGCGGCTCCTCCGAGCGATTCCTCGACTCCGCACTGGGTGCGGGTCGGGCTCCTTCTTCTGGGAAAGTGGAGGCCATTGCCCCCAGCAGTCTCTGGCGGCCGGCGGGGGTGCTACCCGGGCCTCGGAGGTAATTCCTCATAGCCTGCTCGATCCCTTCCCATTCCTGGTCAGGGAGAGCAGCCTGCGGTTGCATGTCGATGATAGTGGCAGGGGGAAAATAGGCCCTGAGTGCTGGGCGAGCAGCGTTGTGTCGGCGCCTTCGGGGACGGCGGTGGACATTCTCGGACGGCACCGGGATGACGGGTGCCGGTCGTAGAGTTGGGGTCATCACCTCGACCGTGCCATCTCGTCGGGCCCTCCTCGGGCGGGAAGTGCTGGGCCCTGCCTGGGCGGGTGCAGTGGGCTGGGCCTCCTTGGGTACCCAGACTTGCTTCAGTTTGGCCAGCCTGTGAGCCGGTGCCTTTTTCGGTGCCGCAGCTGGGGTTGCGGGCGTGGCCCTCTCTTTCAGCTTCTCCAGTCCTTGAAAAGAGTTGCGGACTGGGACGGTCGGGGTGATACGGTCTGGTGTCACTTGAGACCTCTGCCCGTCCAGACGGACTCGGAGGGCCCCAACAGACATGGACTTTCCGGAGTTGGACAAGCGGCGCCCCGAGCCGACGCCGGTGTTGTTCCTCCGAAGCCTTCTTTGGTGGGATGCTGACCCTTGGTGGGAAGGGCCGGTAGTTTGGTGCACGTGGTGCACGTTGCAGCTCAGCGTCGTTGTGGGGACGCTGTTGTTGTTCTTGGCCGTAGTTCGGCCGACAACAGTTTCGACGGCCCCCGGAGCGGGAGCGTTGATCTGGGACTCCTTGGGCGCCTTCACCTCAAGAATGTTGACAAAGGCCACCCCCAAGAAGTTGAGGAAGCCTACGGTGGGAGGGAAGCTCCCGAAGCTGAGTGGGACCGCCAGGTAGCCACCTCGGACGTGGTTCTCGACGGGCTGAGGGCCGCAAGTGACAGCCATGGTTGGCACCATGATGCAATTCTCTCTCCTACATTTGAGAAAGTAACGCAATTAGTATTACAAGAAGGGGGCCGCGGGGCCCCTAATTTCGGCAAAGAGATGAAGGGTGGATTGGTCCCACCGGGCGTGCCAGAACTGTGGACGCACTTTTTGATCGTTTATTATGCTCGTCTATTCGGGAATGGTTGATTCGTCTATTAAGTGCGTGGGCGTGCCAGTCACCGAGGTGACAATTCATTCGGGCTCCGAAGATCCCATGGTGCGCTCGATCTGACTTTGTCAGGCGATTGTGTGGTTCGTGTCGGGACCGAATCCCGTCGCACCATTAAGGTTACGACGTCATTTACATCCCCCATACGAGGGAATACCCTTGATTAATTGCCGAAATTAGGGGCCCCGCGGCCGAAAAGGATAATACTAATTGCGAGAGAGAGATAGGGGCAGATCACACTGGGAGTCGTGTTCAGACCACAAATCGTCGGCCGTGTTGGTCACTCGTGGACCTTTTCTTGTTCGGACACCGGTCCGTGATGGGAACGCGACGGGAAAACCGGGACGAGTCCGTTCAAATGTATGCCGGGCGCCCGGCAATTTCAATGATGACTCGGAAGGCGTCCGGAACGAGAAACAAATCCGATCCGGTCGGGATGTCGGCCCGAGGCTTGGTCGGGGCCGGACCATGTCGGGATGATTCCCAAGATCCGAGCCCGACCTGAGAGGGCGGCATTGTTGTTCCTTTTGCCCCGGGTCCCGGGAAGAGATGGGGCTGCGGTGTGGGCCCTAGCATCTTTTATCTGGGATTCTCTTGATTATGTGCGTCTCTTTTCTCTGTTGTTTATTACTTCTTTATGCATTTGCTCCGGATGATTTCTCTTCTTTTATTCATTATTGTCATTATTTTTTTTATTATTACTATTTTGATTATCTTTTATTACCCCCCCTCCTCCTTAATCATTATTAAAGTTGCATGTTCAGAGTCCTTTAATTAGCATAATTTTTGTTAATTTATTTGCTATTGTTAATGCCCTTATCATGCTATATATATATATGTGTGTGTAGTGTACCGGCGAAGGGAATAGGGTGTACCGTTGGGAGACCCTAAGGGAAGTGTGCCGGCGAAGGGTGGAAAAGGTGTACCGCTGAGGGGAAGAGTGTGCCGCTAAAGGGTGTGCCACTGGGGCAATCAGGGGTGTACCGCTGAGGGTTCAAGGGGCGTGCCGCTGAGGGGAAATAGGGGTGTACCGCTGGGGGTTCAAGGGGCGTGCCGCTGAGGGGCAGTAGGGGGTACCGCTGGGGTTGAAAGGATTGTGCCGGGGAAGGAGTTGGAGGAGCGTACCGCTGGGAGGCAACAAGGGCGTACCGCTGAGGGAAAGAGGTGTACCGATGAAGGGGTGTTGGAGGATAGAGAAGAGGCTTTGAAGCGTGCCGCTGAAGGCTGGGAGGAGTGTGCCGGCGAAGGGATTGGATGAGCATGCCACTGGAAGATGACTAGAGTGCACCGTTGAAGGACCAATCAGGGCGTGATGGTGGAGGTTCAATCAGTCTTCACTTCTTTGTTTTAAGGCTTTTCTTTTCTTCTTGTTTTAATTTTTTTATGCAGTTTTATATAAACTTCTCCCTTGTTTTGTTCTGTTCGGCCTCTCTGCCATAAGTCGGAAGTTCGGCCTGTCGTGGCGTTGATCAGTTCGGTTCTTATCATGGTACCGGCAGTGGCTTGATTAGTTGGAAGGTTTCATCATTAATTATTCTGTTCGTTTGTTGCCTCCTTTTGCCTTATTTAACATGTTGTTATTTTTTGACAAAAAATTCGGCAGCATCTCCCCTTGACCCGGGGCGTAAGGGAGATAAAGGGAACGCGCCCACATGGAGTGGCGGAACCCGACAACTGGAGGTGGGCGCCCGAGGGCAGCAACACCTTTATGGGGCCTCGAAAAACCCGGAGAAAATCGTGAAAGGAGGGCTTCTAGTACTAGGCAGAATGGGCTGGGGGTTGGCGGCTGAGGGCGTACCGCTGAGGCACCACGGGGGGGGGGGGGGGTGTACCGCTGGGGGGCCATAAAGTGTGTCGCTGAGGGCCTAAGGGGTGTACCGGCCAAGGGCAACGGGGGTGTGCCGCTGAGGGCCAATAGGGGTGTGCCGCTGAGGGCCAGAAGGGCGTACCGGCCAAGGGCCAACGGGGTGTGCCGCTGAGGGCCAAAAGGTGTGCCGGCCAAGGGCTGGAGAGTTGCATCGCTGGAGGATTAAAAGAGCTAAGTGTGTGGGCTGGGAGACCTACAGGCTATTCAGGGAAAGAAGGGGAATTCAAGGCCGAGGAAGGGCTGCTGGAAATGAGTGAAGGACCCACAAGGCCAGGCTTCAAAGGGGAGGCATCACGTTGATACGGTGACTCGAAAGAAATCAGAGAAACGGAGAAAACGGACAACACACTGCATACATTGTGAAGGCGGGAGTAAACCATCAGACATAGTAGGAAAGACCCAAGGAAGGTGATTTTTCATTCATGAGAAGCAAAGGGCCGAGGCCCTACATACACATTGACGGACACACCCGAGCCAAGGCTACGGGCAAGAAAGAAAACCCAAAAGCAAAAGAAAGGGAAGAGGAAAGCAAGGAAAACCATAGAAAAGAAGGTGTTGGGGCTGAAGTGGGGACGATCATCCACCCCCCCTTCTCCAACACTTCCCCCCTGTTACATCAAGCCCTTCTTCTCCCTTACTCTCTCTTCTTCCCGGTGGCCGTCGGAGGGAGCTCACGCCGGAACGCCTCTTCTTCCCTTTCTCTCTTCTCCTCTGGTCTCTTCTTTCTTCTCTGTTGGTGTGTCTCTGTCTGCCTCCGTCTCCTTCTTCTTTTTTTCGTCTGGCCTCCCCTTCTCTCTTCGTCTCTGTCCTCCTTGCCAGTTGAAGCGGGAGTGGCTTTATACTCCCTGCCGCCAGAGCTTTGAGCACGACCGTCGAAGGCGGGAAGCAGCTTCGTCATGATGATCAAGCTTGACTCTTCCATCCTGGGTGTCAGGGGACTAGCCTACGTGGCCCAGTCATTGGTCGACACCTCGGATCGGCCACTGCGCGCCGAAGATGCGTAGGGCATGGGCACCACGTCGCTCGGCCGTTGAAAGTGTCTCACGCTGTGCCGTTGGCGGGCTGCACAAGCGTGCCGCAGGAGAGCCAAAAAGGCGTGCCGCTGGAGCCTCCTGAGGGCGTGCCGCTGAAGGCCCTGGGGGCGTGCCATTGAAGCCCATTGGGGCGTGCCGCTGAAGGCCCATTGGGGCGTGCCGCCGAAGCCCATTGTGGCGTGCCGCTGAAGCCCATTGGGGCGTGCCGCTGAAGGCCATGGGGGCACGCCGCTGAAGCCCATTGGGGCGTGCCGCTGAAGGCCCTGGGGGCGTGCCGCTGAAGCCCATTGGGGCGTGCCGCTGAAGGCCATTGGGGGCGTGCCGCTGAAGGCCTTGGGGCGTGCCGTTGAAGGCCATTGGGGGCGTGCCGCTGAAGGCCTTGGGGCGTGCCGTTGAAGGCCAAAATTGGGCGTGTTTCTGACCCTGTTCTGAGCCCATTATGGACACGAGTCGTGGCCTGTTTGGCTCTTCTCGAGGCTCACAGATTGTGGGCCTCTTTGTGCTTGGTTTCTCTTCACTATCGTGACTCTTGGAGGTGACTTCACGACAATCTCTCTCGGGGCTTATTTACTCGGGCCGTTGTTGATACTGGGCTGAGTAGGATATCATGGGTGTGCAATTTTTTGGTGTCCACAGTCAACCACCGATTACGTCAGATGCATGCATGGCACACATTCAGGTGTCCTGGTCCGCCGTCACCCATGTACGGGTTGGACTAACATTAGGTATGTCTAGGGTCATATTTGAGTTGGTGTGTTTTCCTTGTGTGGTTTGTCTTGTGTGGTTTGTTTGCATGGTTTGTATGTAGTTTGAGAATCTGCATGTGTCTTGTGCAAGCTCGTTGTCGTTCTCTTATGAGTAAGAGGCGAGTGGATTCATTCGATGAGTGTGGGATCGGTTCTACATCTAAACTCGGATCAGTCACCTACAGGGACTCAGCGGTGATTCCTAGTGAGTCTTCGAGCCGCTTCCTTCCCTTTTGAGAGTGCCACACCTGGAGTGTCCACCTTTAGCCCATAGCAGTTCGTGCATATCGAGTATATATAAAATGAGCAGGTGACGGTCACTTGGAGTGGAGCGTACCCGCGTACGTGGCACGGTGACGGATCCGCTGGAGTACTCGAGCATCCATACCCCTACTCGACGGGGTCGAGTTCCTCCCACCCGGGGAGAGTTGATGGGAATCGACGCCGAGCACGTACATTTTCTTTTGCATTTATGTCCTTTTAGTTTGTGTTCATATCCTTGGGAAAGTATGTACGCAAATGTACGGCTTTGTAAGCCAATGCGTCATTCCCTTGGATTGTGTGGGTTTTTGTGCAATTGTGTAGTAGGTCCTGCTAGGGGGCCCTCAGCCCTTTCCCATTGGTCCATGTCATCCATGTGGGGCTGGTCAACCATCTCCTAGGTGGCCATCTAGAAGGGTTGAATGTCAATTGTCCACATGGGAGACAAAGGGGTCAAAATTTCAAAGGTTGGCCACCAACCTACCCCTTGGTCAAGGGGGCGCCCCCTTCCACTAGGAATATTTTATTTTTTTGTGTGTCATTCACACTTAATCCCAGCCCTCTATTTCCCATCCCTAGATCCAAGGGTGTACAATTGATTAGATACCTAGCATATAAAAGGTTGTAATTTCCATTTGTTGGCATTAATGAAGAGAAAAATTGTTGGAAATTCAAGAGTGATTCTTGAGCCCCTCTCCCTTCTCCTGGTGTTCATCTCCTCCAACCTCAAATTCTAGAGTGGTTCTATCTTCAATCCCCTCCCCTCTATCTCCGGTGATCATCTGTGCCGCCGCCGCCGCCGTTCGTGCCGCCTTCGAGCCGCCGCGGAGCCATCTTCAAGGTTCTGTCCTGCTGGATAGAGGTGTAGTTCGTGAATTCTTTCTGCCAGCCACGAGCTCAGATGGATTTAAAATTTGTAGAGTGTGTTTTTACTTTGAATTCCCACTACCACCTAAATTTTCACGTCCAAATTCCTTCATTTAATACTTTTCCATTTTCGTTCGTCTTTCACTCCCAGATCTGTCTTGTCTCTGTCTACAGTGACAGCAGCTTTGAGTTTCCTATCTCCGATCACCATTTTGATTTTTTCAAACCCTCCCAATTTTACTGAGAGTTCTGTCCATCAACCTCTCACTCCATGAATTTTATTAGTTTTTGATCAGCCTTCTATCCATTTTTCAAAAATCATGTCCTTCTTCCGCTACAGTACTGTCAGCCAGATTCCAAATCCGACCACCTTCCAGTAAACAAATCATATCAATTCCTAGCCTCCACAAAATCCAGATCCAAAAATATGCCCATTTTCTTAGTTCAATTTCCTACAACATTGATGAAGAGTCCCGGAGCTGAGTCGGAAGTCTACTAGACGGTCAACGGCAGTTCCCAGACAAGTTCCCTACAGATCTGAGAGCTCAGGCACTGTACAATAAGAACTTGTAAATTCACTCAAGCCCAGATCCCTGCAGATCCAGGTCTGATCTCTAGGTCTAAATTGAAGTATTTGAAGTTAGCTTTCCAACGGTGCCAGTTTCGTGTCGATCCGACATCGGGGCTGATCGCAGCATCCGTTCTCGCCGGTGCGCGCGTCGAAAAACAGAACCGGCTGATCCGTGGCCGGTGATTCCGACCGGTGCCGATCGGAGCCGCCCGGCCTCCGGCCGCCGTTCCAGCAAACCGCCAGCCCAGGGAGCGCTTCCCTAAGTGTCCCCACTACATCAGTGCCACCGGGTCCCACACGGCCCATTCGAATAGCGCGTGGGCCCCACAGCCACAAGTTCGGGTGCTGCCGAAGAGACGCGAGAAGCCGCCCGTCAACCCAAATTCGGTCCTCCCGGGCCCATTTGTGTAACCCTTTATCTCCCTGCGTAGAGTGGGCAGCGACTTGTATTGCTGTAATAGTGTGTATTATTGTTCCGGGAGTACAAGTTTCGGCCGGGTCCATCCTCTCCACGCCGAGCGCGTGGAGGTATCATTTTCGCTCCCTTCTCGGTATTTTGCTTACTTCATATATATTTATTTATGCCGCTGCTAGAGAGCATGTGTAGGGATATCTAGCTCGCTTTATATGTTCATTACCGCTGCTGCGAGAGAGTGCGTGACCGTCCCGTGACCCGATCCGGGCACAAAAGAGAGCCGATCACCCTAGCTCACTGCCGGTTTCTCAACCGTGCACGTCTGACGCTTCCCTCGTTAAGGGACAATCGCGAGGTTGTCGTGTCCGTGTCTCGTCCCGCATCAATTGGTATCAATGACATGTTCTATGTTGTCATGGATAAGGGCATATCGGATTTTCCGGTGCCACATGTCAAAGTTGGTTCCATTAAGTTTGTCTAATTTTGCCAACTCCGAAGCAATGAGCTTACTAGCCATTATGATTATGATGAATCTGAAAATTGAGTAACTTAATTTAATAAACCTAAACATAATGACTAAATTAAACTAAGGTTTATGTTGATTAATTCTGCTAATTATTTGTGAGGGGTTTGATATTTTATTCTGTCTTATTTAAAATGTGATCAAAATAACTAAATATGCATAAATATCATACCCAAATATATATAATTTTTTTATTACTAAATGACAAATATCATTTTTATGTGTCAATCCCTAATGACATGAATAGTTATCTATGAATGTAAATATAACCATTTAAAAAAATAACCAAACATGCTTCCGTCATCTAAACAAGATACTGCACACAGATTAGTAATATGCACTCAAGTATATATCTATTTAAGAAACAATTAAATAATAATAATGATTATTATTATTATCTAGACAGAATATGCATACAATTAAGTAAAAAAAAACTGAAGATATACTACCTTGTATGAACAGAATAACTAAAATATGAAATCTATTAAATATAAATGTAGTAACAGTTTAATGAGTTCGATTCATATATATTAAGAACTTTATTTGTACTATTCATGTATGATAAGATTTTTCAATAAGTCTGCAATCTACCGTAGAAGATCTTATAAGACTTCACATGAAGAAATCTACCGTCCCAATCCTTTTTAATATTAGCTACTACCTATAAGGCGGTGGGTGCACAAGAAAAATCAGAAGTTTATTTTATATGCATATTTTATGCGTACTAACCTTTTGACTGTTATGTCTGGGGCTCACGTGGGATCGTGAAAAAATTCACGCTGTTTCTGATAGATGGCAGGCGACAGGTCCCCTCACTTTTTATTCGTTTAATATATTCTCCCTCCTCCTCCGATCACGGGAAGAAAAGGAGGGCTTCCGTTCGTTTATTCCTACGGTGCCCAGGGGAACTTACCTGGACGACCAGGGAGTCCGCGTGTGAGGCCGGTGGCGGCTGCGCCTGGTGATGGCAACGATGCAGGGCGTGCGGCGGCGCACAGTTGCTCGACACGGCAGGTGCAGCAGCGTAGTCGGGCGAGGCCGGTGATGTCAACGGCGAACAGCGCAACGGGGTGGGCGGTGTGGTGGCGAGGGCACAGTGGGGTTGCGCCGGTGGTCGCAAAGCGCGCCGATGAGCAGGGAGCGAGCGGTGGAGGTGAGGCCGGCGTGGTGCGGCAACGGCGAGCAGCAGAGATCAGGCGACGAGCACAGGTGGGTTGGCGGCCGGCGAGGATCGCGGTGGTGGCGCTCACGGCGGGTCTTCCCCTCGCCGATGTGGCAACCCGCCTCGGATCCTGCTGTACGGACGTCATCAGCCCGTCGCCTTCGGTCGCCGGCGGAGCTTGTCCCCGTCGATGCGTCTAGTGCGTCTTCGCTCTCGCCCACCCCTGCCCGTGATGGGACAGCCACCGGGAACGGTACTCTATTTTTCATTCCCGGCGCTTGTCCATCTTCCACCTCTGCCGCTTATCTGCCTCCGCCCTCCGGTGTGTTTGGTCGAGCCGCCCCTGAGCTCCGGGCGGCTATTCCCTCCTCAGCTACGGTGGCCGGGCACCCGTCGTCCTCCGTCCGCTTGGTGCGCCTGTTGGTGTCCTCACGCGGGGCCCCTCCAATACCCCTCTCAGTGCGCCTGTTGGTGTCCTCCCGCCCGTTGGTGCACCTGCCAGGTTATCATGAAGCTTTGGACTTGGGCCACCACCCCACTACACGAGCGCACCTTCCCACGTCTGCCATTTCCACTAATCCAGCCGCACCAAGTTATGACAACCTGCTAATAGCTTCAGCCTTGGTCCCCTCACCACTAAGTATCGATATTTCCCTCACTCATTCTGCACCGTCTGTAAAGACAATTTGCTTATATCTTCAGCCGTGGTCCCCTCTCCAAGCTTTTATAAGGCTGGAACACCACCCACCATTCTTGGTGATTCCTCCTGCGGTTTTTTCTCCGTCTACCGGCCTTGCTTTGCTGCCACCGGCGCCCTCGTCCGGCGTTCTCCACGCCGGCCATGCTTCTGCTGCCTTCGTTCTCCCCGCCGACCAAGCCTTGCGGCGAGCGGTCTTGCTCGCTCGCCTTGCTATGGTCCGGCCTCCGTTCGAGCCTCCTCCGACAGATGGTGACGTCAGGCTACCCTTCCTCAGGCTGCACCCGAAGCTCCCACCGGCAATCAAGCTCTGGCTCCTCCTGCCGTGATGCGCTGCCACCTTCTCTTGGGCTGCATTATTTTGATCTGTTTGGGCCTGGCCCACTTGTTGTATTGGGCCTTTTCTCTTGGGCTTAGCCCCTCTATTGTAATGGGCTCCTCTCTCCCCTTGCAGGATGCCTCCCCCCAGACCTTAGTGGTCCCATGTATCCCCTATTCTCTTCCTTTATGCTTATTATATATATAAACTAGCTTGTAAGGTGGCCGGGGTCGAGCCTCTCCCCCTGTCCCTTGCAAGTATGGCCTTAGTGAAAAAAAAACTGGTAACCCAAAGCGGACGAGTTCTCTGGTGATATGGCTGCCCATAGTTCTATCTGTGTCCGCGCTGATGGTTGCCGCTCTGGTTGCGTTCGTCGTGATGTGGAAGATAAAATTTGCATAGGTACGCGAGGATTGGGAGCTCGACTATGGGCCTCACCGGTTCTCGTACAGAGATCTTTACAGGGCCACCAAAGGGTTCAGACGAAGCGAGCTCCTTGGGGTCGGGGGCTTCGGCGAGGTCTATGTTGGAGGAGTGTGGAGTCTGATCCGGATATTGGTAGGCTCCCCCCTGTCCTTTCGCGGATCCAGGAGGGTTACCCTAGTTTCCTTATATATAAAGTGGTGCGGACACCAGGGCGATCAAGTGACACGTCGGCGAACCGACGGTGCCATACGCGGAGCACCAAGTGGACTACATCGACTTCTCTTCAAAATGGGGACAATTTGACTTGAATTTGGACCTTTTTTGCATTACAATTGGGCTTGTAATGGTTATTGTATTTGTAATTTGCTAATGGGCTGGTTGTAAGGCTCCTAAAGGGCCAAATGGTTAAAGCGCCTTAAGCATTCCTTAAGAAGGAATGGCCTTGGTCCATTTGTAATGGATCCATAAGCCATATGGGCTTCCTTCCTACATGGGCTATCTAGATTGGGTTATCTAGAGTGGGCTCTCTTCATTCATGGACTTTCAAGGGTGGAATGGCCTTAAGCCATATTGGTTGGGTGGGCTTGGTTAAGCCATGGCCAAATTTGGCCCATTCAAGGCCCAAGAAGGGGGGCGTCCCTTCTTTTGGCTTATTAGGCTAGGAATTGTGTTTATTTATGTTTCTTCCACCTCCATTTACCACATGGAGTATTAGATGGCTGCTGGTCAAGTTCCAATGGCTGCCACCTACATTCTTACCTTTGAATTTCAAAGGGTAGGTGAGCCACCATGTCCCCTTGTCACCTTCTTCATTTCCCTTTCACCCATGTCATATTCCATGCGCATTCCCCCTCCCCCTTCTTGCATCTTGCGCAAGTCCCCTCCCCCCCTACCCCTTGCATTTCCCTATATAAGGGCATGTATAGTGTTTATGTAGAAGTGAATGAAGTTTTGTTGAAAGAAAAGTTCATTAGAGAGTGATTCTCTTAGTGTGTTCTTGGGTGTGACTCCCATTGTGCTGTCCTGTGACTGGACAGAACTAGGTCGTGTGACTCGACCATGTATCCCTCCCTTCCTTTTATCTTATCCTTCTACAAAAAATCTCTGTGATACCTCTGCAAGTTATCAAACTTTCAGCGCTGGTTTTGCATCGATCGGAGTTTGTGAGCAACGGTGGCGATTTTTCTCGTGGAGGCACGCAGATCGGTTCCTGATTGCTGCCCAGATCTGAAGATGACTGTGTTTTAATTTCTGGAGCTCAACCCCGACGCCATATGAAGTTGGTTCCTGAAGAGAGATCGTAGTATTTCAAGTCATCTTCGCGTTTCCGCTGATCTCGCCTAGATCTGATCACCGTACTGCCCGCGGCGGCGATTCTCGTGAGATCGCGCAAGAAATCTGAGTAGATCCGGTTCAGAACCAGCACCAACTTCCCGAGCCTGCCCCGTCTCATCCGGTTAAGATCTGTGCGAGATCTTTGGAGAGCTTCTTCCCCTTGACGTCGCCTACCATCTTCCACAAAGAACGCTCCGATCCGACATCGGAAACCATTATTCCCTCATTTTACCGTGTCTTTGTGTAGTTCTGTGAGCACAAAATCAGAACCTGAGAAGATTCATCACTGCTCCCAGATCTGAAGGCATCTGATTGCGCCCTTCGGAGTGAAGAAACTACGTCCAGTCGCTGACATTCTCCAACAAACGGCGCTCCGATCGAGCATCGGATCTGGTCGTACCAGCCTCCGCAAGTTCGCTGCGCAGGGTGACCCGCGCGGGTAGAATCGGGTCGGCTTTCCGTCGACGTACCCGAGCGGCTCCGGCACGCGTCCCTCGCCTCCTGCGAGTGTGGCCCGTCAACCCGGGTTCCAACAACCCCAAAATCAGTCATTGTAGCCTGATACCTCCCTGTGTGGAGTGGGCATTCAGTTCTGAAAATTGTAAAAGCAATTCATTTGTATATCGGGGTTGTTCGGAAATTGGCCGGGATGTCTTCCCCACGCCTTGTCTTGGAGGTACGCGATTCGTTCCCCACTCACATTGCTGTTTAATATGCTTTCTATATTTCTGCGTTTGTGAGAATAGGGCCGATAGCTAGTTCAAATTCACCGCGTTTGTGAGTTGTGAGCGCCCGTTCCATAGCTCCAATTGAGCATCGAGCGCGAATTAGCACCCTAGACGACGGTGGTTTCGTAATCGCCGCGATCCCCACGTTTCCCTCGCAAGGGACAATCGTCGGGCTCAAGAGAGTCACTGTTGAGAGACGTCTCCACCCGGAGAATATCACGGTAGTCAGCCGCCCGGCTTGCCTTAGTGTGCTAGTGCTGGCCGCACAACGAGTCGGTCGTACATCTTAGCCCGAGTCGGTCATCCGTCCCGCATCATAAAGGCAGCATCCCTTGTAATCGCGATTGTGTGTGTGAAATAAGAGATTTCAGTGCGGCCGTGGATGTAGGAAGGCACATCGCCTCTGAACCACGTAAATCCTAATGTTCTTGTGGTTTGATCTTCTCTTCCCCCTTCTTTCTTCCTCCTCTATTGTTTGTCCATCTCTACAGGTACTCCGGTTTCTAACAGTCTACAGAGGTGTGCTGCCCGTCTCTAAACTCGAAGTTGCCGTCAAGAAGGTCGCCCACGATTCCAGATAGGGGATGAGAGAGTTCGTCTCGGAGATTGTGACCATCGGCCACCTTCGGCACCGGAATCTGGTCCAGCTCCTGGGATACAGCAGGCAGAAAGACGGGCTCTTCTTGGTCTATGATTACATGCCCAATGGTAGCTTGGACAAGCTCCTGTTCGATCGAACAGGGCCAGCACTGAGCTGGGCTCGAAGGTTTCACGTCGTCAAAGGCGTGGCCGCGAGCCTTCTCTATCTGCACGAGGAATGGGAGCAGGTGGTGATCCACAGGGACGTCAAGGCCAGTAACGTGCTGCTGGACGCCGACTTCAATGGCAGGCTGGGGGACTTCGGCCTCTCCAGACTGTACGACCACGGCTCCGGCCCGCAGACCACCCATGTGGTTGCGATGATGGGGTATATGGCGCCGGAGCTCACGAGGACCGGCAAGGCGACCAAGGCCACCGACGTCTACACCTACGGAGCCTTCCTTCTGGAGGTTGCCTGCGGGAGGAGACCCATCGAGCCGCGGGCTTCCGGGCAGGACAAGAGGCTTGTGAACTTGGTTCTCGAGCTCTGGGGGAGAGGACGGGTCGCGAAAGCTGCCAACCCGGGGCTGGGAGGCGAGTACGAGGATAGGGAGATGGTGTTGGTCCTGGTGCTGGGGCTGCACTGCTGCAACCCTTCGACGGCCTCAAGGCCCACCATGCGAGATGTTGTGCAGCTTCTGGACGGGGACATGGCGCTGCCGGAGCTATCGCCGCCGGAGGTGGACGAAGATAATCATGGCAGAGGGAGGAGAGACAATGAAAAGGTGATTCGACATGCGTTTCTCTCTCCTCCCGTTTCCCCCTCGCTGGTCTCCTTCCTACGGTTGCCTCTCCCTGCCGTGGGTTGCTCCCCTCCTCCGTGCCTGACCTCCGACGATGGTTAGTGGTGGGGGGGAGGCCCGGTGCCCCCCCTCCCCTCCTTCCTCCTCTCTGCCGCTGGAAGGTCCACCCGTGCCAGCTCGTGCAGCCCTTGCCCCCCGCCTTGGGTGTTCGATCCAGCAGGGTTTCCCTCCTCCTGCTGGCCTTGGCGCCCTCGCTATCGGTGGTGGGGCTGTGCTGCCTCTCCCTGCCGCGCACGGCTGCCTTGGGTGTCAGCCGTCCAACGACTCCCCTTCGCCTTCGTCTGCTGCAGTTTTGCCCGTCTCTGTTAGCTCCTGCGTTGCTGTGGAGGGCTCGGACGCAGGTGGCTTGGGCTATTCTATTCTTGGTGGTGTCTCTACTATCGGCATCCCTTCTTCTCCGGCTGGCGTCCAAGGTTTTTCCTCCGTCTCCGGCCCTTTGGCTCATCCTCCGGCCTTCTCTCCCTTGGCCGTCGGCGTCCCTTGCGGTTCCCGGTCTGCTCCACCACCAACTCCTGGATGCCACGTTTTCCCCCATGCCAGCACGTTACCTCTCCTGGCCTCTGTAGATCCTAATTAGAAATCCACTTAGGAAAAAAAATAAATATGGATATGGAGTAATATGAAACACAAAAGCATGCACGAGGTGCAAATATGGAGATGTGATCGCCAGAGATGCGAGGGCCTCAAAGAATATAATCAATAATAATATGGAGGAGGGATCGCGAAAAATACCTTGAAAGCGCGGGTGATGTGAATGCTCCTTTCTCTTCCAATCGGCCGGCCGATGAAGAGAGTTCTTCGATTTGATTATCCTTGTAAAATCAACAAACACCAAAAGATTGATTGGATTAGAAATATGGTGAGTGTAGCATCAATTCTTAATAAGATGAGCATGAATAACATGTGTAAGAACACATCTTAAGGGTGGTTGCCCTTAAACCCCTATGCAAAAGGGTGGGGAATATATGATGAATGAATGATGTAAATAAAGATATAAGTGCAAGCGTTGCACTGTGGAGACTTTCTCATACTCAACGTGGTTGAGTGATATAGGATTAACAGTAATGATGCATGCATGTATATGTGAACCGATGATATTAAAATAAAAGAAGAATAAAAAACAAAGGGAGCCTGTGCTTTGGCTTGAATGCTCGATGGGGAGAAGCTTTGATGGATGAAGAGGTGAACGTATAAGCTCCTCCTTAGCCAAGCAAACGCAGCCCCTGCCTGTAAAAGAAAAGAAGAGAAAACCACAGAGAAAACATGAGAAGAAGCCTCGGAAGAAAAGAGGGGGGAAGTGTAAGAGCCTTCTCCTTCAGCCACAACAACAGCACCCTGCGTGAAGAAGAAAAAAACACAGAGAAAACAAAAGGGGAAAGAAGAAGCAATCGGAGGAGAAGAATAATAGGGAAGGAACCCCATTAACAGAGTCGCATGGCTCTATTAATAGGGTAGACCATTGGATTTAGGGAAGGATAAGAATGGGCAAGAGTCCAATATGGGAAGGATTAAGTTCCCAATCGAGCAATGTGACCAAAGAAAGCAGGGACTCTCTGGGGAAAGGGCTGCGTTCGATTAGAACACGAAACTGAAACACGACCTGGAAAGGGGCGTCAATTCATAAAATAACAACCTGAAGAAGGGCGTTAATTAAAAACACGCCTTGGATCGAGACGTCAATTCACGAATCATTTTAGAAATAAAACATCTTTTATTTGTCAATTGTGAAAGACGCCTGAATGTGAGGCGTGATAAATAGCCAGAAAAGAAAGGACGACCGTTGATTCGGGCGTCAATTTAATTGACGTACGATTCAAGGTCGTTAAATCAAAATATTTAAAATAGGGTCATTTTTTATTTTTCAATATTATTTTTCTATTTTTTAGGTGGAGGTGAATCACAAGGTGCTGATTCCAATGACTATTTTTACGTATTTTTCTGACACACGGAAGGCCACCAAATCTCCTCTGGAAGAGGGTTAAAAAAAATCAAAAAATTAATCAAATGAAAGTGACGCCCTGTTCACATGTCGTTAATTCAATTTTAAAATTTTTATTTTATTAAAACTCAAAATAACGTCCCATTCTTGGTCGTTAATTCTTCAAAAAAATCCGAAAAAACTTCAGAAAAATCCAGAAAAATAGAATTTTGAAAGAATGGACGCCCTTCACTATAGTCGTCAATTTTCTTTTATTTTCTTTTAATTTTATTAAAATAAAATGACGCCCCTCTTTAAGTCGTTATTTCTGGAAAATTCATAAAAATAGAAAAAAAATGCGCAGAAAATCCAAAAAAATAGGGGAAAATGCCCAGAAAATAGAGAAAAATAGGAAAAAATAAGAAAAGAGAGAAAACCAAGAAAAGTTAGAAAAACCACTCAAACAAAGGTAATTTGAGGGTCAAATTGGGGCATTATAAGGTAATATGAGATGTACTCGCAGTAACGTCAATTTTGGCGTGTCTACAGCTGTCCCGCCTTGACGTCTGCTTTGCAAGGGAGCAGAGCAAACTGAAAAGTAGATGCCAAGGTGTGATGAGACACGCAATCAACATCACTTGATGAGAATTAAATCAAAAGCTCGAGACGAAGCAATCTCGGGAAATTTAATGAAATCAACGATGTTTGGATAAAAGAGGGAGTGTGCACGCGGGCACGAAGGAGAATGATCAACTTCCAGCGCGGTGGAAGTACCCCAGGTCACAAACCTGTAGGTTTCACCATTGGGGAGCGGTTACCAGCCAATGTGGACGTGCTGCAGCCAAGGTGGATCAAGGGAAAAGGATTGAAATAAGATGATAGAAATCCAAACAAGGAGCTTTCGAGAAAATGACCCAAAACAGTGACAAAACGAACTGAGGATTCCACAGCAATGAATATCTCATATCTGGAAAGATTAAGATCAATTTGACTCTCCAAATCCGCTTAAGAATGATTTTCCAATGTTGATTCAAATTCCTATATGAATGCATGCTGAGGTTAAAAGGAAAAATTAAAACAAATGAAAATATAAGATAATCAAGGATAATATTGTTAAGCTGCCCAGACTGGGTCAAGAAACCGATTTCGCGAGCTGATACTAAGCCGAAGCTCGTTTATCCACGCACCAACTCACAAAAGGGAACCATCGTCCCCAGTCCTGGACGGCTTAACTGCCTATCCGTATGACTAAGACTCCTCTGGAATCGTCATCGTTTTTGATGAAGGGGAACTCAGATTCTAGATTTATCAAAGCCACAAGGTCCTTGATATAATCTAGTAGCATATGTAACATATAGTAAAAATGCATACAGGGGGTGGTGATAGCAATGAGCATGGGGGAACTGAGAAATGAGGTGCAAGCATCGTGGGGCTTGAATGTTGATGCCCAGTCGGTGGGACCAAAAGCTCCTTATCCTGCGCTCAAAAATCATTAGCCAAGATATAAAAAAAATAACAAGCAATGAATTAAGCATGTAAGCATAGCAAGCAACATCAAAGCAATCAAATTTTGTATAAACATCATTCAAACATGTATAGCATGAATAGCATTGCATTGCAAAACATCATTGTTTGTCGTTTGTCATGAGGATGACAATCTTGGCATGCCAAGATTTGGAGTTGAATGATCATAATCAAATAATACCCAGTGGCAAAGTGATCAAGGAATTGATAATGCCCATTGGCAAAGAGATCAAGTGAAATCAGCAGGAGTTGATTAAAAAGATCTGGAGATGAACGATAATCAAGAGATATGAGAAAATGATAATCAAAATGCCTAGGGTGGCATGTCATGAGAATATCGGGAAGAATCAATAGATTGATAGCAATAAGTGGAGAGAGGACTCATCCCGTGCTCTTGGTCCTTGCAAAGTTGTCCCTGCAAAATACCATCAGACAATACAATGCAATTTTTTTGGATTTTGAAATATGCAAATTTTTATGAGTTTTGAAAAATATATTCAAATTTTTATGGATTTTGAAAAATATTTCAATTTTTATGAATCTTTGGAGAAATATCTGATTTTTTGTTTGATTTTGCTTAGGAAATATTCAAATTTTTTTGGTTTGGTTTAGACATTGCTATTGCAGCATCAAAGGGTGTTTTTGGAACCACTGACTAGGGGTCCTTGTTCCTTCCCCTTTCGCTAAAATTACCCAAAGCCGAGCGTGCATTGAAGGGTGGCGCCCTATAACTGACTGCCCTTGATTAACGGTGCTCCTACCAAGGCCATACCCGAGAAACATTTGGTCTCAGAGGGAGAAGAGAAGAATAATTGAGGATAAGCTTTATGCAGGATGGGAGATGTCGGGACTTGAATTCCTTCCAAGGTGTTTCCCCTCAAAGAGGTAGTCTGTTGTGCCGGGGCTTTGTGCCTTTGATTTTTAGACCCTTGACATGCATACGACCAGGGTTTTCCCTACTGGGACTTTGCCACTCTTGACATGCCATAATTCACAATTTTGCTTTTATCGAAATTTTGACTTGATTTTCATAATAGCCCTTTTGGCGAGATGTATCATGAAGTTTGATTTTCGTTTGGGTCAAGACTGCCCCTATTTGAGACTTCTATCGTATTGGGGATTACCTAGGTTAGTCATCTCGTCCGCCAACCTCTTGCCCCTGCATTCGGCCGAGTAAAGAAGAGAAAAAGACTTTCAGATATACTCATGGCATGGCCAAAGTAGGGACGGTGTTTAACCAAAGGAGCCGGCTAAGGACGCCGTGAAGTGTGTGGAATGCCCAACTGAAGGTTACTCTTAACAAGCAGGGAGAGAACGTTGAATTCCCAACGTGGGGTTCTTATTAACCAAAGGTGCTGCAAAAATAAGCCTAAAAGACTCTTTTGATAATGATTTAGTTAAACAAAAGCCTAAGATAATGGTTTAAAACACCACTCTTAATCTTGTTAAGAAGCACTCTTTTTTGAAAATCATGCGTGAAGCAATAAGGTAATGATATCATAAAATGCGTACTTATGCCAATACGTTACCTTGCGATCTTTGTGGAAGCAGCTGCCAGGGGCGAGGTTGATCAACATGGGATAGTCCTCTTTGGCAATCAAAAGGATTGAAAGTGGCTTAACAAGAAGAGTGGTGCTCAGACCAGACTCAGACGAATAAGGAGAAAAAGAAAAGAGGCGAGGGCTAGAACTCCCTCACTAAGGTGAGGAGACCCTGATCACATAAAAGGTCTACAGAAGAAGCGGAGAATTAGAAGGAGGAGTGAGGACTAAAGCCTCGAAAGCAGTGAGAGAATGGGCAGATGCCCAAGGCAGTGGATGTGGAAGAAGTTGGGTCGGACCCAGGATAAGGGGGAATCAGAAGAAGAAATTGATAGATGGAAAGAGGCGGATCTGGAGGGTCTGGGAGTAAAGGAGGAGAATCGTGATAGGAGGAATCCGGAGGCTCCGGAGGGATAAAATATCGAGGGACGTGGTGCCCTGGGAAGAAATACGGAAAAAGATGATGGAAAAGGAAGAAGAAAATGAAGGATGTGATGTCCTGGAAGAGTAGAAAGATGAATCGGAAGAAAGATGGATGGTCCGGAGGTTCCGGGGGAATGAGATGCCAAGGGACGCGGTACCCAGGGAAGAGTGGATGAAAAGGATGAGGAGGGTCCGGAGGTTCCGGAGGAATGAGATGCCGAGGGACGCGGTGCCCGGGGAAGAGTGGATGAAAAGGATCAGGAGGGTCCGGAGGGATGGAATCAGAAGGGTCGGGATGCCCCGAAAGAAGATAAAGAGAATAAGATGGAGAATCCGGAGGTTCCGAAGGAAGAGAATCAGAAAGGGCGCGATGCCCTGGGAGGAAGGAAAGAGAGTCCGGCAGTTCTAGAGGGGGAAAGTACCATGGGATGCGATGCCCAAGGAGAAGAGAAAGATCCGGAGGTTCCGGAGGAAGAAGACGGAAAGGGGCGCGATGCCCAAGGGATAAAGAGAGGGGTGAAAGATCCGGAGGTTCCGGAGGAAGAAGATAGAAAAGGGCGCGATGCCCTGGGAGAAAGTCCGGAGGTTTCGGAGGAAGAAGACGGAAAGGGCACGATGCCCAGGGAGAATCAGTAAGAAGCCCAGAAGATCCGGACTTGAGGGTGTGTAGGGGCGCGATGCCCAAAGAGCAGGATCCGGAGGTTCCGGAGGAATGAGTTGGAAAGGGGTGCGATGCCCTGAGAAGAGATTGGAAAGGGGACAATGCCCGAGCAATGAGGATGAAGATGAATAGGATGGGAAATGCGTGATATCCGGAGGTGCCGGAAGGTGAGGAAGATATGGGTTTGAAAACCCGGGAAGCTGGATGTGCAAACGTATGCAATAGGATGGATGCGATGAATGCAGTGAATGCGTGAATGCAATGAGATGCAAAGAACATGAAGAATGTGAAGGGCGAGAGGATGAGATCCTCCTCCTTACCCCTGGAGTGGCCCATGAAGAATCGGTGACAGAGGAGAATATGGGTGGAGTTGAATGGAAGGTGGATAAAAGAGTGGAAGGCCCCTTAGCACCAAGATAACTGCCCCTCCACGGCAGTGAAAGTGTATAGCCAATTGGCCCAAAGAAAGAAGCTTCAATAATAAATGACAACCCTCTTGAAGAGTGAAGAGTAATAATGTGAGGGAGTTGGGAAGTTGGGACAGGAAGCATTGCCATACCCATTGATTGCGGCATATAAAGAATGTTGACAAAAATGGGCATTCGCCCCTTGTATGGAAGAATGAATTCAGGATTTGAAAGTTGGAGCAAGGGGTGCCCTGCCCTGCCCTTGGGTGGCATCAACGCTTGGCATTCTTCTCTAGTGAGCAGTGGAGGCTTGACCTCTTCAGCCGTGCTTGGCACAATAACCCAGATTGGCATCCGGCAAATGAACTCTTGCATCTTGAACTGCACGGCAGTGGCCAAATTCTTCTTTCGCGGCTCTTGATCATCCTCGGCACAAGTATTTGTAGCAGCGCTCCCCTTCCGAGTAGTAAAGGGAGGTGAAGCGGAGATGGGAGGCTCCGTGGATGGTGGGGGTATAGTGGAAGGCGTTGGAGAAAGGATAAGTGGAGGCGGAGGTTCAAACACGTCGAGCTTCTCCCTTTGCTCGGAAGCAGTTGGGGTTGGCTCGAGTGCAAAAAAGGGTTGATCCTGCTCAGGATTAGCCACGGGTAATAGGTTAAGTGGTGGAGTAGGGGTAGTTGGGTTTGGTGTTAAAGGTGTAATGGAGGGTTGAATTGGGGAAAGTTCGACGTTAGGCTCGGTGGAGGCCGATGATGTGAAGGCTGGCATAACCGGTGGAGGTGTAATTGGTGGAGGTGTAATTGGTGGAGGTTTGGTGCAGAGAAAACGCCGAACGGGGTGAGCGGTGTTAGGAGGAGGAGACTCAAGATGCGCTGGCGTGGGTGATTGAAGTACCGACCCATCATCGTAACACCAAGAGGTCTCTGAAATAGGGGTTGGATTAGGGACGGTGGTTTCGTCCTGAACAGGGGGTTCATCAAATGATAGTGGGGGAAGTGGGAAGCGAAGGAAACTCGGAAGGGGTGCCTGCAAAGCTTCATCGTATGTTGCCTCGAATTCTCCAATTGCCGGTTCTTCATCATCAAATTCAAGTGGACATCGTAGTGGAGGCGTATATGTGGATGGAGGAATGTAATGATGTTGCGTATGTGGAGGTGGAAGACCATATGAATGAAGTGTGCGGACGGGTGGAAGGCGGACGGTGTCCACTTGAGCGTTGAAATCTGCCGGCTCTTGCTTGCTTGAACTGCTGATACCATAGTCATCCATCGTATCTTTCCAATCTTTCTCCATTTTTGTAATATCATTCAGAGCGGCATGAAGGGGATTGACTGGAGTAGGAGGAGCGGGCCGTGGGCTCGTAACCCTCTTTAATTGTTCCTCCATTAAAGTGACCTTGTCAAGAAGAGTTTGTTGGAGGGGTATGGCTTGAGCAACCAAGGGTTGGCAGGGCCTTGAAGGAGGGGCCGCATAAGAAGGCCGTGGAGGGGATTAATGGGCCGACCCGTAGAAAAACCCGGATGGGCCGGATTGCAAGAAATAAATGGGCCTTGGGGCCGTGATGGAGGAGGAATAGAAGGAGGCGGGTGTCGGACCCCCCGAGGAGGAATGTGAATAGGATGAGATGGGTGATGGGC
Organism: Amorphophallus konjac; assembly: GCA_022559845.1. Taxonomy (NCBI): domain Eukaryota; kingdom Viridiplantae; phylum Streptophyta; class Magnoliopsida; order Alismatales; family Araceae; genus Amorphophallus; species Amorphophallus konjac. Next base: position 473,910,562 of record CM040122.1, on the reverse strand, counting down.
TACCCGGGTAGGAATGTGAATTGAAGAGGGAGGTGGGTGATGGGCCACCCGAGTAGGCATATGAGTAGACAAGGGAGGTGGGTGATGGGCCACCCGCATAGGATTGGAAGGAGAATGAGAAGAATGCGATGAATGAGATGCACCCCCAACAACGGCCTTAAGGGCTTGGATTTGTTGAGGGGTGAGATGATCTAATGCATGAATGATTTGGGAGACCTTCTCATCATCGGGAGGAGACGGTCCCGAAGGAGTAGTGGCTCGTGATTGAATAGGGGGGCCATAAGATTGGACATTGCCCATGGGCCGGGCATGACCATAAGAATGAGAATGTGGTCCCTTGAAGATATGGAGAGAATGATGTTGAAATTGAGGATTATAAGATGTGCACGGTTGTGCATCCTCATGAATTGAATTAAACATGTTAGTTTTCTTATCATGGTAAGCCATTATGCAATCAATGTTTCAAGCAAAAATAACTTGCAAAGAAGCACACAAGTTGGAATAGTGATTTTGCTTTACTTAAACTTTGGTGAATCAATGACTTTTGCAAATAGATATGCTCACTCAAGGGGTGAACCTAGTTTCAAATGAGGTTTAACTTCGGTGCCAACTAGGAACACTCTCTCACCATGCTTAGGCCAACTAACCCGGGACTTCAAGGGTACAACCTGCCCGGGGTCCGTGAGGGAATCCACGGGTGCGGGGGCTTACGGAGGCTTGGTTTAGGAATTTTCGGTCCAAAGAGACGGAGCGCTCAATGGAGGGTCGTTCCTTCACCAAGAGGGTGTGTGGCTCCTAAAGATGTGGGGAGAGGAGGTCTCCCAAACCAATGCAAGTGGATGAATGCAGCAGGATATGAGTGAATCAAACAATAAGCCAGAGCAATCAGTATAATAATCAATGCAACACGGCTCTGAAAAAACACAGGAAAGAATCGACCTGGGGAAGGTCGCTATAAACAAAATAGACGACCGTGTGACGGTCGTGAATCACTGTGGGAGCCCACAGGCAGGGTAAAAACGCGCCTTAGAGGGAGGCGCTACAAATGAAAGAAACGCCTCTGGGTGAGGGCGTCAAATCCAGGGGCACGCACGGCCAACTAAAGAAACGCCTTGTGGAGAGGCGCTTCTATGACAAGAGACGCCTCTATGAGGGGCGTTAATTCTTTTTGTCTCCAGAAACAGCCCTCTACCGGCCAGCAAAAACCAATCAGGAGGATAATCACAGTCATAGTATAATTATGGCAATCAATAACATGCAACAGAGTATAACATACCCATCAAAATTTTGGATAAGTGGAATTTCCAAATAAAATCCAACAAATTAGCCAATCATAAGTGGGGAAGGTACTACGTGTAGCACGAAAGGAGGCGCACCGTGGATGCAAAAGGGGAGATGGCACAGGTGGGTGCCCAAGGGAAAGGGTAATCAAATGAAAAAAAATAAAAGGAGTCCCACCGTGATCGCCAATTTGTAGATGCTAATTAGAAATCCACTTAGGAAAAAAAATAAATATGGATATGGAGGAATATGAAGCACAAAAGCATGCACGAGGTGCAAATATGGAGATGTGATCGCCAGAGACGCGAGGGCCTCAAAGAATATAATCAATAATAATATGGAGGAGGGATCGCGAAAAACACCTTGAAAGCGCGGGTGATGTGAATGCTCCTTTCTCTTCCAATCGGCCGGCCGATGAAGAGAGTTCTTCGATTTGATTACCCTTGCAAAATCAACAAACACCAAAAGATTGATTGGATTAGAAATATGGTGAGTGTAGCATCAATTCTTAATAAGATGAGCATGAATAACATGTGTAAGAACACACCTTAAGGGTGGTTGCCCTTAAACCCCTATGCAAAAGGGTGGGGAATATATGATGAATGAATGATGTAAATAAAGAGATAAGTGCAAGCGTTGCACTGTGGAGACTTTCTCATACTCAACGTGGTTGAGTGATATAGGATTAACAGTAATGATGCATGCATGTATATGTGAACCGATGATATTAAAACAAAAGAAGAATAAAAAACAAAGGGAGCCTGTGCTTTGGCTTGAATGCTCGATGGGGAGAAGCTTTGATGGATGAAGAGGTGAACGTATAAGCTCCTCCTTAGCCAGGCAAATGCAGCCCCTGCCTGTAAAAGAAAAGAAGAGAAAACCACAGAGAAAACAAGAGAAGAAGCCTCGGAAGAAAAGAGGGGGGAAGTGTAAGAGCCTTCTCCTTCAGCCACAGCAACAGCACCCTGCGTGAAGAAGAAAAAAGCACAGAGAAAACAAAAGGGGAAAGAAGAAGCAATCGGAGGAGAAGAATAATAGGGAAGGAACCCCATTAACAGAGCCGCATGGCTCTATTAATAGGGCAGACCATTGGATTTAGGGAAGGATAAGAATGGGCAAGAGTCCAATATGGGAAGGATTAAGTTCCCAATCGAGCAATGTGACCAAAGAAAGTAGGGACTCTCTGGGGAAAGGGCTGCGTTCGATTAGAACACGAAACTGAAACACGACCTGAAAAGGGGCGTCAATTCATAAATTAACGACCTGAAGAAGGGCGTTAATTAAAAACACACCTTGGATCAAGACGTCAATTCACGAATCATTTTAGAAATAAAACATCTTTTATTTGTCAATTGTGAAAGACGTCTGAATGTGAGGCGTGATAAATAGCCAAAAAAGAAAGGACGATCGTTGATTCGGGCGTCAATTTAATTGACGTCCGATTCAAGGTCGTTAAATCAAAATATTCAAAATAGGGTCTTTTTTCATTTCTCAATATTATTTTTTCATTTTTTAGGTGGAGGTGAATCACAAGGTGCTAATTCCAATGACTATTTTTACGTATTTTTCTGACACCCGGAAGGCCCCCAAATCTCCTCTGGAAGAGGGTTAAAAAAAATCAAAAAAATAATCAAATGAAAGTGACGCCCTCTGCACATGTCGTTAATTCAATTTTAAAATTTTTATTTTATTAAAACTTAAAATAACGTCTCATTCTTGGTCGTTAATTTCCAAAAAATCCAAAAAAGTTTCAGAAAAATCCAGAAAAATGAAATTTTGAAAGAATGGACGCCCTTCACTATAGTCGTCAATTTTCTTTTAATTTTATTTAAATAAAATGACGCCCCTCTTCAAGTCTTTATTTCTGAAAAATTCATAAAAATAGAGAAAAATATCCAGAAAATCTAGAAAAATAGGGAAAAATGCCCAGAAAATAGAGAAAAATAGGAAAAAATAAGAAAAGAGAGAAAAAAGAGAGAAAACCAAGAAAAGTGAGAAAAACCACTCAAACAAGGATAATTTGAGGGTCAAATTAGGGTATTACAAGGTAATATGAGATGTACTCACAGTAACATCAATTTTGGCGTGTCTACAGCCTCATCCAAACCGTCGATCGTCCAATCTCTATCCACTCTATCATCGTCAACTGTCAACTGGACACGTCCCCCTATTGTCAACTTCTCCCCCCCCGTTGACCATTCCACTTGATGGGACCTTGGGCAAAAACGGTGCTCTGTTTTCGCCTCAAGGCCCCCTTCCTTCCAGCGTTGCTCTCGTCGGCTTTCAGCTACCCCGGCTTCCGATCTGTTCATCGTCCTCGGCCTCCACCGCTTCCTGTCATGGCGTCCTTGGCCCTGGTGGGGTCTCGGTTGTGACCTCCTCCGCGCCCTCCCATGGTCCAGCTTGCCATCCCCCCCTTCTGACGAGGTTGTTTGTGGCCCTTCCACGGTGCCCCCAACCCTCGGTTTGGCGCCTCCTGGTGATGCCTCGCGTCCTGCTCCTCCGGCAGGAGCCCTGTTATCCGTGCCTGCTAGTGGCGCCTTCGCTTCCGAACCGGTCTAAGGCAATGCAGGTCGTCACTCCAGAGGACCCGGCCGCGCCTCTCACCCTGCTCCAGTGCGTCCGTCCAGTGGGGGTGCCCGTCCGGGAGCACAACCTATGGCGTCTCCGGATGGTGCTTTTCTGCCTGCAACTTCCCCATGGTCAGGACCTGCGCGCCCTCCTGTGCCTGGGGGGGCTGCCTCTACATTGCTTGCTGCCGAGCAGGCGGGGACGCCTCAAGCGCCTACTACTGCTCCATCCTTCGCACACGTGTTACTTCAGTCCTTAGCCCCTCCGGCTTTGCCATTGTCCGTTCATGCTCCTGCATTCACCGACGGTGGGGAGCCTGCAGCCTTCTTTACCATGGAGGAGATCTCCATGTCTTGCAGCCCACTGGAGTTCGCCATTATCGCACGGACGCCACAGGGATGACCTCCATTTCAAGAAATTAGAGCACACTTTGCTCAACGGTTCCATTTCTCTCAAGACTTCCTGATTAGCTCCATGGATCGGCGCCATCTTCTTCTTTGCTTCCACAATAAGGAGGACTTTCTACAGGTGCTCCTCAAAGAGTCCCTTCTTGTTAAAGGCCTGCCATTCTCCTTCTTCAAATGGTCTCTGAGTTTCTCTGCTGACGAAGATTCACCCTTTGTCCCGGTTTGGATCGAGATGCCAGGCCTCCCGGCTAATTTTTTCAATGAAGCTATGTTGCTCTCCATTGCTGGAGCCCTTGGAGCTCCTCTTAAAGTGGACCGCAACACTCTTTGCCGCACCAGGTCGCACGCGGCCAGGGTCTGCGTGCTGCTTGACACCTCTAAGAAGCCTCCTCCCCGGGCATGGATCGGATATGGTGGCAGCGGCTTCTGGCATGCTCTGGAGTAACCTAACCTCCCCTTGTTCTGCTCTATCTGCAAGCGTCTTGGCCACCACTCGCTTCATTGTAAGAAGCCACATGCTGGGCCATCCGAGGCCTCACAGCCACTGCCCACCCGCTGTGCTGCTAAAGCCCCTGCCGAGTTCCACAAGTCTGCTGCTCCAAATCCTGGAGGTTCGTCGCACGCTGCTTGTTCCCAGGCGGCATGTCCGCCCCTTGCGTCCAGCCAGACTGCTTATGCCGTTGCTGGTCCTTCTCCGTCAGGGGCATCTCTGCCTTTGGAAGCAGCCGCTTCAGGCCGCTCTGCTCGCCAGGAGGACGTCTTAGCTGTTCAGGCTAGCCCTGCGGCTTTGCCTCTTGACAGCATTCCTTCCCTCGGCAGTGATTCCCAGGTCTTCCTGGCCGCTGCATCTCCGAGCTTTGCTGTTGTCCCCCTCCAGCAGGCCTTGTGCCCCCTGCCCTCTATTCCACTTCCGTCGGTGGCTTCACCGAAGCTGGCCACGGTTCGCACAGATGGTTTGCGGGCTTCTGGTCCTCTGTCGCCCCCTTCCTCCTCTCGGCTCTTGCATGACACCCAGCCCGCTAGTGCTTTGGTCAGCGCGGCAGCTGACTCCCACCTCCTGGGAGTTTCTCCTGCTCCCCTTCATCCTAGCGTGGGGTTTGTTGTGGATGCCCCTGAGCTGCATGCTCGGGAGATGCCTCCTGCGGTCTCATCCTTCCAGGCTGACGGCTTCATCCACTTGGACTGTGTCGCCCCTGTTGTCTGCACCGTGCATGTTGGCTCCCAGGTCCCTGTGGCCTCTCCTCCGCGTGGGTCTGCGCTTCTCTCTGCGACTTTGGGCACGGTCCTCACCACCTCTGCTGCTCTGCCTCCGGCGGCTGTGCCCCGCTGCACCGACTCTGTGGATGCGCCTCTCCAAGCTGATCCTGTGGAGGCTCCTCAAGGTTCTTTCCAGGCCGAACGAGCCATTGGGAAGGGTGCTCCTCCTCCGTGCCCCGCTTCATCTGAGGCTGTCTCTTTGCCGGCTGCCCAATCTTCCCGTGCCCAGGTGGCTAGTCGCGCCGCCGCTACTTCATTGGTCCTCGGCCCCCAGGCACCGAATGCTCAGGCCCATGCCGAGCCCCCGTTGCCTCCTGCTGGTCTTAACGCCACTGCTGAGGATCGGTCTCCAGGGCTGCAGGCCTCCACCATGGCGGGTGGGGCTGCCGGTCCAGTGCCACCCTCCTCTACACCAGCGTCGTCTCCCCGTCTCTCCTTTGCTCAAGCACTAAAGAAGAAGATCAACCGGGAACCGCCCGGGCCGGTTGTTGCCTCTGCTGGGCCATTTGCTCCATTACGGCCCGCGACCACCTTGCCTCCACCGGGATGTGGTTCGGGCATCAAGCTACCTCAGTTCTTACAGGTTCTCACGGTTCCCTGGCTCAAGCCGGCGTCGGGATTTTCTGACTTTGCGGCAGCTCATGCGACTTTTGTGGGGAAGCCTGTTCGGGACCGTTCGCGGCTGGCCATGAGGTCGGAGGATGGCGCTCCTCGGCGTTCCTACCGGCGCTCCAACTCGACTTCCTCTTCGCGCGATCGGCAGTGTCAATTTGAGGAGGCTCCTCCTCCTCCCCGTCGCTCACTTCGTCTCCATTCAGCTTCGGCGGGGCTCCACCAGTCAGTCCACTCTTCCCTCTCCGAGGAGCTCGATCAGGATGGTTCGGATCTTGACCCTCTCGACTCGCCAGGATCACCGGTCCGTCTCCGTGGACTCCGATCCTCGCTCTCTTCTGACTCTGAAGGGGTGTTCGAGGAAGATTCTGTCTTGTTGGGGCTGTGATTATTTTGTACTTTGGTTGCTGGGTTCGGCGCCATGCCCATGTCTTGGCCTCTTTCGTTTCTGGGCCCTTCGGCCTTGTACTTGTCTTGCCGTTATGGGGCCTCTCCCCCCCCCCTCTGTACCCCCTTCTCTTTTACTGCTTTCCTTAATGAAGACGCTTGCTTGACGGTCGGGGTCGTGTGTTCATCTTCTTCCGCAATGAAGGGATGAAGCCCCGCCCCTCTCTATCACCTTACAAGTATTGACTTAAGTTAAAAAAAAAAAAGATCATCATGGTGGGTCAGGGGGTGTCAAGGTGTTCGACGACACGGGATCCTGTCCGTTTTCCACGGTCACAGAGGTGTCCCTTACTGGTGGGCGTTGAGCAGCTAGACGCTAATGTACGTATTCCTGTACATGGATACCCACCGTGAGGTAATTGTACTTGCAATGTGACATCCACTGCCACTGGCCCGAGCGTTATAGTTTCACTTGTCTGTACCTATTCTTCTTCCTGCGTGTTTGCTCTTGCATGGATCATACATGAGGTGTGTTATTGGACTGTTTTGCCTTAGTAATGTGTCATTTGATTATTAACATGGTTTACAAGGATTATATGAGGTGTGTTATTTGTCGTATTAATTAACATGAATATTAATGTGTCAGTTTCATCGTGCCCAACTTCCCTGAATCTTCCTACCTAGCACATGCCATATGGGTACGTTGAGTGTGGTTTAGACGTACTGGTCTTGGGGTCGCACTCTCCCCTTTCCCTGGGGGCACTGCCAGACTAATGCTTTCACTCTTTCACATGCATGAATTTTGTTTTCATTTTTGCGAAGACATCTCTGGGTTTATGAAAGGGAGGGCACCTGGTGCTGCGAAATGCTGGCACGCCGGTGAGTTTGTTCACCAGAATGGCTCTTGGGCCACACAACCGTGTGGTCCATGGGCAAACAGCCTCACCCTTAGACAGAATGAAAAACCCATCAAATAACAGAAAGTATGTTTAAGTTTGATGCTCCTAGTCTGGGAGAATAAAGTTTAGGTTACTTAAGTCAATTCTCTAATCTTATGATCATATATAGTCTAAGAATGATAGTTATATAATAGTGCATGTAAGATGATTATTTTAGCATTTATCTCTTTTAACTTCACGAGTTAGTTCTTAGTTTTCAAAAACAAGGATCAAAGACAAGAGAATGGCAGAGGTGGGCTATCTTTTAAAACCTGAAAAATTACAGCGCACCAAACATCAGGGAAACCCCAAAGTAAATAGAGAGGGTATTTTCCCTCCTTTCCAAAAAACCCAATAATATAGCTCGACCCAACAGATTAGAGACCGACCCCATAGCAGCCATCCCGCTCACTTAGATTGTTTATCTGAGGGCTTAAGAAGACCTGTCAAATCCGGCACACTCCAGGTGTCAAATGAGCCTCTCCGCCAAATTTCAGACCCAGATAAAAGTCCCCTAGAAAATAGTGAAAGGTCTCAAGAGGCTCTTAAGTCTTAACTCGACCCATAGCCATCGCAAGAGAAGTTTTAATTAGATCCGGAGCAATGAGATGGAGTCTTACCTTGATCCTGAATCGTCACAATTTTAACTTGGGCAATGGCCCTATAGCTTCGGTTCCGTAGCCAGTTCTATTGATGGTCTATAGCCTGGCTAAGTGAGACCGATCATCGACTCAACCAAAATGAGTTATTTACTCTCCTGCATTAATCCTCAAATAGCTCATCACGTATTGGGCAACTACAATAAAAGTCACGATCTATGCTAGTGCTCACGTCCCCACGATGGAAGTCATGATTGTTGGTAAAGACTTTATTAAGGCCACTACTTCTATGATTGCATATAACGACCCCATTATGGTCCCGACCTCCATAAAACATAGATGGAGAAACTTTATCCACCACTATAAATAGGAAGACTATTGGCAAGCTAAGGTACGTAATCCTAGATGCAATACACAATATTTTAGAACTCACTCATATTTTATTACTCTCGCCTAAGCATCGAAAGATTTTACCTGAAAAAAACTCTCAGGGTCCCTCGATTCGACCTCTTCTATGTAAGACCCGATAGTTAATGGATTCTTATTGGTATCGTCATATAAAAAGATTCTTGAGTTTAGACTATTTTATTGGGTTTAATGGGCCTAGTTTAATGGGCTTGGTCATTTTTACAAGTTTTTAGAAGCTAGATAGGGCATATATGCAATTTTGCATATATGCAAAAATTTTATAACAAAAAAAATATCACAAAAATCATTTAATTCTTTTTTTTTGTGAAACTTCCTCTCTCTCCCTCTCTCTTTCTCTCCCACGTACGTCCCTCCCCTCCTTCGTGCCTCCGGTGGTTTGATCACCTCGGGGCTTTGCAAGAACTGCAGGAGGCGACCTTGGCGAGCTTAGGGCGTGGGTGGAGTGGCGGTGTCGCCATGGAGGCGAGCCATGGAGCGTGGAGGCGGGGAATCTCAATTGTGGGGCGCGGTCTCCTCGTGTAGAACGGTGAGGAATCGGCGTTTTCATCGTAAACCAAGTAGGGGGATGTGGACGCACTTATTTTTATCGATTAATTAATCTCTTTTGGTTTGTTTATTTATTGGTTTTATTAAGTGCGTAGGCGTGCCAGTCACAAAGTGACGATTTGTTCGGACTTCATGGAAGCCCATGGTGCGCTCGATCTGATTTAGTCAGGCGATTGTGTGGTTCGGGTCAGGACTGAGACCCGCCATGCCATGAAGGTCACAGCGTCATTTACATCCTCTCAGAGAGGGGAATACCCTTGATTAATTACCGGAAATAAGGGCTCCACGGTCGAAAGAATTAGTAGTTAATATAGGGGGGGGGGAGCAATCAGACTATGCTGAAAAACCCACATCGAGGGTATAAGCACTCGGATTATGTCGGTCATTGGTGGACCACTCCATGTTTGGACGAAAGTCCATTCGGAAAACAAGACGGTGACGGGAATGAATCCGTGCAGATGTCAGCTAGGAGATGGCAATTTGATACCAGAGCGGGCTCAGGTCCCGGTGGAAAGGGGGGAACTTTGATGAGATATTAGCCCAAAATGAGATCGAGCGATAACCATGACGGGAGGGATGACTCCCGAGGGTGAAGCCCGGCTCACAAAGGCATCATTAATATTCCCGGATCCGAGGTCCGAGGGAGACAAAAGCCATATTATTTTATTCATGATTACTGTTATTGTTCATTATTATCATTTATTTCTAATGATTACTATTTCTTTGTTGGTTCCCCCTTTTTATTACCCATGGATCAATGGAGATCTTCCTTTATATATTATTGCATTTCTTATTGTCTCACCCCTTTGTTCTGTGTTTCTTTATTATTATTCTCTTATCAAAGTCCCTCTTTATCATTATCACCATATAAATTTCCCCTTTTTTGTTACCATTATACCCTCTTTTCTTCGGTGCGATGCTTTGAATGCAGGGTGTACCGGAGTAGATGTGTGCGAGAGTGTGCCGCTGGGGAGTGAGCCAAGAGTGTACCGCTGGAGGAGGGATAGAGTGTACCGGGTGGAGACCAAAGAGTGTACCGGGTAGGGCGTAAGCAGGGGGTGTACCACTGGGGCATGAGCAGGGGTGTGCACCGGGTAGGAATGAGTGGAGGGTGTACCGCTGGGGAGGATTCAGGGGTGCACCGCTGGAAGCAGGTGAGAGTGTGCCGTCCAGGAAGGGTGTGTTGAGGGTGTACCGCTGGAGGCGCCATCGGGTGCACCGGATAAGGCATTGTTGAAGTGTGCCGGACAGGGTTGAAGACAGAATGCACCGCTGAGGGTGAGAGTGCACCGAGCTAGAGGCTGAAGGGTGTACCGCTGGGGTGTGGTCAGGAGGGTGGAAGGGTGTACCGCTGAAGAAAGGCGCAAGTGTACCGGGCAAAGTAGTTGGGGGTACAGGGGGCACGAGTGTGCCGGGATATGTAGGCTGAAGAGTGTGCCGGGCTGGAGCCAGTTGAAGTGTGCCGCTGGGGGCAGGCCAAGGGAAGTTAGAGGCAATGCCATTGGGGCAAAACCCACATGGTTGGGGTGAGGTTTAAAGGGAGATTTCTGGTTTGATGTGTTCAGGTGGAGGGTTCTAAACGACAGGCTTCCCAATTTTCTATCATGTGATTGAGTTCCAAGCCTATGTTCAATAGTCTAATTCTCTGAGTCTTGTTCAGTCTAGCTCCTCGAATCTTGCATAGTTCCTTTATTCCAGTTAGAATGTTTTATTGTCATTTATCCTATTTGTTTATTGCTTCCTTTTATCTTTTCACTTATTGTTATTTCTGACAAAAATTCGACAACATCTCCCCTTGACTCGAGATGGAAGGGGATAACAAGGGACATGCCCACAGAGAGTGGCATGAACCAACAATTTGAGGTGTGTGCCTAGGCAGCCACCTTTGAGGAAAACTTCAAAAAACTCGGAGAAAACACCGAATGGAAAACCACTAGGCTGACACGAGCTATGAATGCACCGGAGAAGTGATAGCTAGGGTGTGTCGGGCTGGCAACCCAGGGGTGTATCGGATAAGCCATGGTCAGGGTGTGTCGGTGAGGGCATGGCCAAGGGGTGTATAGCTGAGCAGGCCAATGGGGAGTGTGCCAGCCAAAGCACACAGGGTGTGCCGGAAAGGAAAACATTGAGAGTGTGCCGCTGGGGCACCTCAGGCATGCAATGGGACAACGGCAGATAGGGTGTACCGGTGGGAGGCCTAGATAGGTACATATGGACCATTGGCTTTGAAAAGAAGGCAAAGGGGGGAAATGTCCTGGATAGTGGGTAAGTCCCAAACGCTAAGTGAGGCAGCAGACTCTAGCAAAGCCATGTGAGGGGAAGTGGAGTAATGTTCAGGCTACGGAGAAACATCGAAGGGGAGGGGAGCCGGCCTTGGGCTGACGAGCCGAGAACACTGCACGTTGAGCTAAATGAACTAGTGGCACTAGGGGCGATTGGAACAAGGCTAGAAAACCAGGGGAAGAATGCAAGCTACATACCAATAAAAAAGGGAAGCCAACGGGAATAACAAGAATAAGACCAAAAAGGAAGGTATTTCATTCACGGGGAAGCATGATGCCAAAAGGTTATGGCCAAAGGGCCAAATACATTATAGTACATTCAAAAGAAACAGAGAGGGGAGGAGAAACGAGGAAGAAGAAAGAAAGAAAAACTACAACCAGGAAGAAGGTTGGAGCGAAGAAGGGTCACCATCCCCTTCCTCATTCCTTCCCCTCCGTTACATTCAGCCAACTCTCTCCTTTTCTCCCTCTACCTTCTTCTTTTCTTCTTCTCTGTTGCTCCTACGGTGGATTTTCTTCTTCGCATGCACCCTCCTTCTCTTTCTCTTTGTGGGGGCTTTTTATATGTGTGCCGTTGACGGGGGGGATCTCATGATGGCACTGCCATCCGAGGTTGACCCGAGTCCCATCTTCGTCAGGCCGAAGTCACCATGGCCGAACCAGAAGATGACACCTAGGCAGGGGGTTAGCTGGCATTGAGGTGCTTGGGCTGTGCGCCAATGTGCTCAGCTAACCATTGTGTTTTTTTTTCTGTCGGCCTGTGCCGTTCCGAAGGTTTTAACGCTGTACCGGAATGAGCTGGCTCAACGCTACACCGGAGGAGTTATTCGGCAGAGTGTGCCGCCGAGGGGTGCAATGGTTGTGCCGTTGAAAGGCTTGTTTGGGTGTGCAGCTGGAGGGCCCGTCTGAAGTGTGCCGCTGAAGGGGCAGCTGGAGTGCGTCGCTAGGGGCCGTTCAGGGCACTGTGCCGTTGAAGGGAGCTTCCAAGGGGTGTGCCGACGGAGGGCACAGAGTGTGCCGTTGGAGAGCACGAGCTAGGTGTGCCGCTGAAGGGCCTAGGGGTGTGCCGTTGAAGGCACCTGGGGGTGTGCCGTTGAAGGCCCCCGGGAGTGTGCCGTTGAAGGGTCTGCCAGGCAGTGTGTCGTTGAAAAGGCACAAAGTGTGCCGTTTGGAAGGGGCCTCTGCCTTTGCTTCAGGGACTTACAATTGTGTACCCTTGGGGGCATTTCTTCACCGTTAGGGACTAGAGGGTGGGTCCATAGCAGTGTATAGGTTCAGGAGAGGTTTCCTGTGTTTTCTTTGTCATTTAATGCGCCCGTGCAAATGTGAGGATTTGCCGGACGGTAATGTTCTTCGGAGCCCTGGATGGCCAATCTCCTCGGGTCTTCTCTCTTTGACTCTGACATCAATGCGGGAGCACGGTAGTACATATGGACGTATAATTTTACACGTCCACAAATGCCCCCCACCCACGGGCAGCGCGAGCGAAGGATGAGCCAGACAGTGCTCGTGGGTGTATTCGGGGAATTAACGTACATTATTGGGTGTTCATACATTAAGTATAATGTAGACACCCCGTGAAAAAGGGGGCACGGGTGTGCCGGTGGAGAAGGCATGGAGTGTGCCGGGCGAGGGCACGGGGTGTGTCGGTGGAGTGAAGGCACTAGGTAGTGTGCCAGGGGAGCACCCAGGGGGAGTGTACCGGGCCGAGTGGGTAGGAGTGTGCTGGGCTGGCGGGGCATGACTGTGCCGGGCATGGGTGTACGGAGAGTGTGTCGGGGAGAGCTTGCCGGAGGCGTGCCGGCACAGGGAGATCAACTCAGGACCGAAGGACCATCCAGTGTCTCCCTTGGGGCACACTGTGATTTATGTTGGGGCCGTCACTCCTTGTGGACGCGCACCCGTGTCTTCCCCATACGCCTCTGGCCTAGGGGAGACTCTACTGAAATTTTGTCAAAATTTCTGGCGTCCTGTTCATTTTAACTGTAGTGTAGTCCCTTCATAGTAGTTTCTTCTTGTCTTTGCCCTGGACTTATTCTGACCCCAATTTTTTTTGCATCTTGCAGGTAAATGGCTGCTCCCAGCAGTTCTTCTGCTCCTGCCGCTGCTGGCGTCGCGTCGGGCCTCTCACTGGCTGTTCCTGCCGTCACGTGGCATAACGTGGAAGAGCTTGACCGGGAACATGCAGAGGTGGCGAAGCTGGTCGAATCCTCAGATTCTGAGACTGACACTCTAGACCTCAGCCGTGTTGGACTGACCGGTAACAGCTTTACATTCGACCGAGACGGTGATTACCAGAAGGACTACCTGAAGGACCAGCACCTTCTTCATTTCCTAAGGTATCTTCGTCGTCATGACAAGAGGGATTTCAAGACAATCCGGGCTGCTGAACGCGCCATCTTGCAATTTCGGGATAGCTTATCGTACAGTGTTCGCCAAAGTGTACCGATGTACCTAGTAGGCGATCCGAGAGAGTGGAACCCCGTGCTGGGTCTGGAAGCAGTGACCCCTATGGAGGGCAAGCTGGTACGGGTCCCGAAATTTACTCCCGCCTGTTGGGATAATGCGGCAGGCAAAGTTCACAGGGAGCAACCCCGCTTTGGTTTATTCTTGGCGCCACTGAAGTGGGGGTGTCGGGAGGAGCCCTATCTCCTGGATTGCTTGGCTATCAGATTCAAGCATGAGCTCGCCCTAGGCTGGTTTGGGGAGCTCAAGGTTCAATCTGCACACTCTTTCCGGGAGGGAGCGGTAGAGTTTACTGACTACGTTTTATTCAACTATGCTCCCTTGCTTCTCCGGACCGGGGTCTACCACAGCGTCTATGCTTCCCGGTACGACTACCCGATCTCCAAAGGTCTCTGCTGCGGGATGATGGAGGTTTTCAACGCGGAGCTGAACACATTCTACACTGTGGAGGGCGGGACTTTGCTGGACTTATGGAGTCTGCATCAGCTGAGCGGCTTGCCTGTTGACGTGGAGCCGTACGAGGAGGTGTGTCTCCCTGACTTGATTAAGGATGAGACCGACGGGAACGGCGTCTATGCCCTGGGGTATTCTTACCGGTTCCTCAAGAAGGCTTACCGGGAGTTGTATCAATCATCCCACGGTGGGAAGCAGCCTCCGCGTGGGGACCACAAGAGGGTCCGGCTGGGCCTGTGGTTGAAGTACTTTTTTGATGGGCCGAAGAAGTATGAAGCTTTCCCCTGTGTTGGCGCTTCTGTGGTCCGGAAGATGCGGGTCCAGGGCAAGGCCAAGGTGACGCTCCCAACTTCCAAAGGGCGTCGGCGTGGTGCTAACCCAGTAGGGGTTGACCCAATGACCCACTGTGCAGCTTTCTTCACGTACTGGCTCTGCTCCTTTGCTCTGCCATACGGGGACGAGACCGTCATCCGGGCAGACGCTATCTACCCCGCTTGCCAGATGGCATGGGGTATCAAGTTGTCATTGTGCCCGGCCGCACTGTACCTCATATTCAAGACGCTGGGGGACGTCAGTGTTCATCAATTCCCGCGCCAGGCTCGCTTCATCGATCTGCTGCACTTTTTCAATGCTTGGGTCTGTTCTCTCTTCCCAGAGTATGCCCCACGTGCCATACAATCTTGGAATTGTTTCCGCGTATGTTGGAGTTCGCGAATGCTGAGGCGGGCTCGATGATAATGCAGTTATTCAATGTTTGGGGGAGGCTTACAACCGTTCCACAAGACTCACCCGGCAGCATTCACTTCTGGACATTGGCTGTCCATTCTAGTCCCTTGGTCAATAGCAAGAGGGAATGTCGGGACGACCAAGTGGAGAAGTATCCTCATCCCATTAGACAGCAGATCGTGGTTCGCCCGCTGATAGAGTCGGAGCTTCGCGACTGGGCGTTGTCCATCCGCCCAAGCGTGCTGGTTTTCAGGAAAGGGGACACCTTATTGCTGGAGCCCTACTACCCTTTCCGCTTCGGGCGCAACTTCGGATATGATCAGTACATCCCTATGCACAATGCCCAGTTTCCTTTGCCCGTACGGAGTCTTCGGGGCAGCCCGATCGCCGAGCATGCCCGGTCCTGGGGGGACTATTTCCATCGAGTCGATGAGTCTGCGTTCAGAGTGCCAGCGCCCGGACGAGTCCCATGGGTGACAGCGGACTATGTCAAGTGGTGGAATGCCAGGACGGGCTTCTATCGGTTGTGCAGAACCGATTGCTGGGATGGCGCCGAGAGGAAATTCTTTAGCAAACAGTCGGCGGCTGTTCTTGATATTGATTCAGAGCATCTGCTCCGGCTAAAGCATGGCAAGGAGAAGGAGGCGGTCGCGTAGTTGGCTGTCCGCAGGGAAACCCGGGAGGCCAGACCGACCCCGCAGCCCAAGCTGCCACCCGTGCCCAAGGATGAGTTCAGAAAGACTCTTACTCATCTGTGCAAGATCGTGGGAGACCGTCTAGATCTCATTAACTACCCCTTTCCGATAGAAGAAGAGGGCACACCAGCTCGCACTTGCCGCCCAGAGACGGACCCGACATGCCCCTACTGCACCTTCTTGAGGAGGGAAGAACGAATGCCCGAAAATTATAAAGAAACTACATGGCTATATGTTCTCTTTCGTGCGCACGGACTGAAAGTGGAGGACCAGGCAGCCGTCATCCTGGACAAGCGCCTGAACATTTCTTTTCACTATGCCAACGGGTGGGGCATGGACCACTTCAGCCTCTACTGGCACCTTACACACAAGCAGCATGCGGACGTTCTCTGGCTGGTCCGAGAGGCAGCCCGTTGGGATAAAGAACCCTCCCTGACTTACTAGCCGTTAACTTTGCGGCTGTACACCGGGCCTCATGGTATGGTGTTTCTTTATCTCTTCCTTCCGCAACTGCGGCCCCATTTTCGATATTGAGTGCTAATCGCCTTCCTTTCTCTCTTTTTTTTGACAGACCATCCTTCCAGCACCCAGCTGGCTACTTATCGGAACCTCCTCCAGTTTGTGCAGAAGCCCTACTATTTCGAGGAGGCGCCACCCGCCCCCACTACTACGCCTCTACCGAAGGTGAACAAACGGTCCCAGGCGAAATCACCGGTTAAGAAAGCTTTGGATGCTGCTAAGGAGGCCGAACGGCAGAGGGCGAAGTGGAAGAAGAAGGAAGCTACCTCTGCCTCAGCGGTCCCTTCAATTCCTCTTCCTCCATCCTTTGAGGAGTTTGCCGCTGCTCGGGCGGAGCCGAGCCGGCCTGCAGGTTAGACCTTTCCGGCCTTTGAGGCTCTCCGAGGTTTATTTGGATGTCAAGAGGGACCCTTCTTGTAACACGTATGTGTTTCTTTGTTTCAGTCGCCGTGGAGAAGCCTACGTCCGTATCCATTCCCGGCGTAGGTAAAGCCGCGGCTCACGGGGCAATCCAGCCCATCGAAGAAACTATCCCCAAGCCAATCCCAGCGGTGGAAGTCGGAGAAGGTATCCTTCTTTTCTTCTTGACTGATTTCTTTAGCTTCTCGTGACCTCACGGGCACGGTTTAACTCAAGTCATGCTCTACTTTGGCAGGAGCCGAAGTGGCGGTTACTCGACCAAAGGTGGTCCGCTGGATGCAATCATTTGAGCAGACCTATGTAAGGGGAGGGCCAAGGCCCGGAAGTCACAGCTGGCGGGCCCACGTGACGATGCCCCGACCCCGAACTCGGATGTGGGAGCTTCCTCAAAGGTGAAAGAAGTGTCCAACCGAACCAAGACCTCGTCGGGTGAAAAGGTGGATTATGGCTACTCTTCCGACGAGGTGCTTTCAAGCGAGGGCATACCCGAGGGGCCCGGACTTCGAGTTCTCGCATGGAAGGCACCGGTGTTGTCTGCTTCTTTTAGTCTGGTGGAGCGGGCACTCGTAAGTGTGGGATTTGTTTGTTTGGACTTTTCACTTAGGCCGCCAACTGACCTTTTTGCTGTTGTCGCCTTCTGGATTTAAACAGGAACAAACCCCGCCAGGAGGTATAGAAACCCATGTCTCGGGTTCAGCAGCCACTAGACAGGAGAAGACTACTGCGGCTTTAGACAGATTGGCCTCCCTAGTCAGGGCTTTGCAGCAGGAGGAGGCTACAGTGAGCTCGGGCTCGGGCGCCTCCATCCCGACAGTCGGGGTACCGCCACAAGAAGAGGCGATAGTGGCCGTGAGTACATGCTTTCTTCTTCTCCCTTCCTTTCTTCTTTTCTTCCTCTTTTTTTTAGGTCTCCCCTCGGGGCTGCTGATTGATTTGGAGCCGTACAGGATCATGCCTCGCAAGGAGTTGTGGAGATCCCTATCCCGGCAACCGAGGCCCTAGAGGAAGGGTAGATAGCGCCGGAGATCGAGGCCCGAGAGGAAATAGTGCCAGAAGCTGAAGTTCGAGAGGAAATGACGCCGGAGTACATCATAGTGCCGGTGGACGAGGTAAGCACGGGGACCTCTCAGCTCTTTTGAGAATTCAGTGATTTTCTTCACATGGTGGATGGCTAACCTTACTTTACATGGTCAGACAATAACAACGCCCCGAAGAGCACGCGCACCTCTAGCCCGCAAGGCTGTCCCCAGGAGGAGCTCATCTTTTCGCTCGCATGCGGAGAGAAGATTGAAGTTACTTTTGGGACCGGACGTGGGATCTTTGGCGTCTCTTCTGTGGACGGGAGTCGTTCCTCGACTCGTGATCCCGCTCCCGCCGATTCCAAAGCCGGTCCTGCCGGAGGAGGCCCGACTCATGGGGAAGATACTAACTGTGACGACCCAGAGCTCCGGATAGCGATATACCGATAACATTGATACATCGATACCAAGAACTGGGGAAGCCACCCAAGAGACTGATGAGGCCCCTGAAGGGTTAGTGGAGTTTGCTGAGGAGTTGCATAACGAATTGGAACTGCAGACGCGCAATATTAATTAGGACATCAATTAATAAATAAGTGCAGAAGCAATTTAAAATATCAGAGTGGTAGAATATATACAATAGTCCAGATTTACAATAACAGAGGTCCACTGTACAACTACACGGGGCATACCCCGGCACAACAGCACAAAAAGACAAACCAACACAGTTGGCACTCTAACGACGCTCGGCACAACCCCAAGCAGAACCGGCGGACGACTGGGGCGGCTCACCTGAAAGAAGGAAGGGTGAGTCACAGCCAGAGTCAGTAGGGGTCACGCGGATCCCTACCTTAAACTAAGCAGACAAGCAGGCGAATATAAAAGCAATTAAAGTATGCATTTAAATAATAAACAAGCAGATGCACAATTAAATAAATACTAACGACAGGAAATAAATCTACAAATAGAATAAACCAACACTAACCAAGTGAAGTGAGAGACGGAACAACCCACTAGAAGAATAAGACCAGATGCGTCCCCTGACGACTTACACTGCGTCTCGGCAACTCGCAAGTTTGGCTCACGACAAGCGAGAGGCGTAACAGGACCAAACCAAGTACTAGTCAGAGCGACACTCGTCAGTGCCAGTCCAAGTCTCCGACCACGTGTGCACACACTGACTCCTGCCTAGAGCCAGGCCTCTAGCTAGTTCCCCCCCCGTTGGACGCAACGGTAACCACAGGGGCCCACGGTAACTAGCTTACAAACCGTTCAATGGGAACACCCCTCCACCTCTCCCGAGTGGGATGACACACTCGGTCGCTGGGATACGACTAGTGGTTCCATCACAAGGAAGTGAAAGCAACTCTATTGGAATCGAACAAGCAAACGGCTATTGAAAACCCCAGGGAATGTAACGGTCTACAGTACCCGCGTTACAGTGTGTAACGGTCGGGGTGTGGCCGTTACATGAACTGTAATGCGCTCGACCCTGGCCGTTACAGCCACCCGAGACAAAAATTACAACCGTAGTTTGCATAGGGCGTAACGCGTCCCATGAGGCCCGTTACGGCACCCTGACGGCCGCCCGACAGGCCGTCAGGCCAACCGCCTCACGAAGTCAACGGAAGACAAAAGGAGTGTAACGATCAGGGGCCTGACCATTACACACACTGTGACGCCCCTACCAAGGGCCGTTACAGTGCTGTAACGCGTCCCATGAGGGCCGTTACACGTGTGGCGGTTTCTGGTAGGACCGTCACACCGACTGGGAGCTAAAACCGAAACGCTTAAAACCAAGCCCCCTCCCGGTTGAGCCGGATCGACGGGGAAACAAAGAAAAATTATAAAACCTACCAAACCACAATGCTATACTACTAAAGCATGCATCAAAACATAAAAACAATGCCCATGGAGTGATTTTCAAGAATTTAGCCTAAATTACACTAACATGGAATTTTGGATGGAAATTGAAGAAAATGACGTCGGATGGGCGTGCATGCTATGCCAATGTGATCCTAGCGAGACAAGGATTCCATCCCCCTACCTTAATCGCGACGAAAACTGAGTTTGGGCCACATGCAAGCAAGGGGTCGCCACGGCTCCTCTCGCCCCGTCCCGTCTCCACGCCCGACGAATCGCGACGAGGTCAGCGCCTACGCGTTCCTCGCGACGAGCCGGTTCCGATGATACCTCCCAAGCCTTGATCCGCGACCCACAGCGCCGAATCCGAGAGAGAGGGAGAAAGAGATCGCGTGAGGGAGAGAGAGGGTGAGAGAGAGAACGAGTGAGGGAGAGAGAAATCGGTGGGGAGAGAGAGATATATATATATATATATATATTATTATTAAAAATCAACTCTAATTGCCATCAACCTTAAACAAATTCTGATAAATGCCAAATGAACCCCTAAAAATCCATAAAAATAGCCAAAACGATCAGGACAAAGCCTAGATCCGAACCACTAAGGATCCGCTTAAGACGCGTGAGGTGCACTCGGACGGTCCCGATAAGAGCATACTTGCCAGTACTGGAGAACCGGCCTCGGGGTGATGTAGTGGCGTGGCCCCTCCGGAGCCTCCTCTGATGAGAGGCCGAGCCCTGGCGAGACGGGCCGGCAGTTTGGTGCACGTGGTGTACATTGCAGCTCAGCGTCCTCGCGGGGACGGTCTCGGGAGATTCGGCCACGGGTCGGCCGGCAGCAGCTTTGATGGCCCCCCGGATAGGGGCGTTGCTTTCGATCCCGTCAGACGCCTCCACGTCCAGCAGGCTCGTGAAGGCCACTCCCAAAAAGTTGGGGAAGCCAACGGAGGGAGGGAAGCTCCCGAAGTGAGGGGGACGGCCAAGTAGCCGTTCCGAACATGACTTTTGACGGGCTGCTGACCGAAAACGAGGGCCATCCTGACGTTCGGAATGCAACCTGCATTTGCAGATCACAGAATTAGCATTAGAAGATGGGGGCCATGGAGCCCTTAATTTCGACAAAGAGATGAAGGGTGATCTTGGTCCCACCGGGCGTGCCAGACTTGTGGACGCACTTATTTTTATCGATTAATTAATCTCTTTTGGTTTGTTTATTTATTGGTTTTATTAAGTGCGTAGGCGTGCCAGTCACAACGTGACGATTTTTTCGAACTTCATGGAAGTGCATGGTGCGCTCGATCTGACTTAGTCAAGCGATTGTGTGGTTCGGGTCGGGATTGAGATCTGCCATGCCATGAAGGTCACAACGTCATTTACATCCCCTCAGAGAGGGGAATACCCTTGATTAATTACCGAAAATAAGGGCTCCACGGTCGAAAGAATTACTAGTTAATATAGGGGGGAGGAGCAATCAGACTATGCTGAAAAACCCACATCGAGGGTATAAGCACTCGGATTATGTCGGTCATTGGAGGACCACTCCATGTTTGGACGAAAGTCCATTCGGAAAATAAGACGGTGACGGGAATGAATCCGTGCAGATGTCTGCCAGGAGATGGCAATTTGATACGAGAGCGGGCTCAGGACCCGGTGGAAAGGGGGGAACTTTGATGAGATATTAGCCCAAAATGAGGTCGAGCGATAACCATGACGGGAGGGATGACTCCCGAGGGTGAAGCCCGACTCACAAAGGCATCATTAATATTTTCGGATCCGAGGTCCGAGGGAGACAAAGGCCGTATTGTTTTATTCATGATTACTGTCATTATTCATTATTATCATTTATTTCTAATTATTACTATTTCTTTGTTGGTCCCCCCTTTTTATTACACATGGATCAATGGAGATCTTCCTTTATATATTATTGCATTTCTTATTGTCTCACCCCTTTGTTCTGTGTTTCTTTATTATTATTATCTTATCAAAGTCCCTCTTTATCATTATCACCATATAAATTTCCCCCTTTTTTGTTACCATTATACCCACTTTTCTTCGGTGCGATGCTTTGAATGCAGGGTGTACCGGAGTAGATGTGTGCGAGAGTGTGCCGCTGGGGAGTGAGCCAAGAGTGTACCGCTGGAGGAGGGATAGAGTGTACCGGGTGGAGACCAAAGAGTGTGCCGGGTAGGGCGTAAGCAGGGGGGTGTACCGCTGGGGCATGAGCAGGGGTGTGCACCGGGTAGGAATGAGTGGAGGGTGTACCACTGGGGAGGATTCAGGGGTGCACCACTGGAAGCAGGTGAGTGTGTGTCGGCCAGGAAGGGTGTGTTGAGGGTGTACCGCTGGAGGCGCCATCGGGTGCACCGAATGAGGCATTGTTGAAGTGTGCCGGACAGGGTTGAAGATAGAATGCACCGCTGAGGGTGAGAGTGCACCGAGCTAGAGGTTGAAGGGTGTACTGCTGGGATGTGGTCAGGAGGGTGGAAGGGTGTACCGCTGAAGGAAGGCGCAAGTGTACCAGGCAAAATAGTTGGGGGTACAGGGGGCATGAGTGTGCCGGGATATGTAGGCTGAAGAGTGTGTCGGGCTGGAGCCAATTGAAGTGTGCCGCTGGGGGCAGGCCAAGGGAAGTCAGAGGCAATGCCATTGGGGCAAAACCCACATGGTTGGGGTGAGGTTTAAAGGGAGATTTCTGGCTTGAGGTGTTCAAGTGGAGGGTTCTAAATGGCAGGCTTCCCAATTTTCTATCATGTGATTGAGTTCCAAGCCTATGTTCAATAGTCCAATTCTCTGAGTCTTGTTCAGTCCAGGTCCTCGAATCTTGCATCGTTCCTTTATTCCAGTTAGAATGTTTTACTGTCGTTTATCCTATTTGTTTATTGCTTCCTTTTGTCTTTTCACTTATTGTTATTTCTGACAAAAAATCGACAGCATCTCCCCTTGACCCGAGATGGAAGGGGATAACAAGGGACATGCCCACAGGGAGTGGCATGAACCAACAATTTGAGGT
Organism: Amorphophallus konjac; assembly: GCA_022559845.1. Lineage (NCBI taxonomy): Eukaryota > Viridiplantae > Streptophyta > Magnoliopsida > Alismatales > Araceae > Amorphophallus > Amorphophallus konjac. Next base: position 473,888,082 of record CM040122.1, on the reverse strand, counting down.
GTGTGCCTAGGCAGTCACCTTTGAGGAAAACTTCGGAAAACTAGGAGAAAACACCGAATGGAAAACCACTAGGCTGACACGAGCTATGAATGCAACGGGGAAGTGATAGCCAGGGTGTGCTATGTTGGCAACCCAGGGGTGTACCGGATAAGCCATGGTCAGGGTGTGCCGGTGAGGGCATGGCCAAAGGGTGTACCGCTGAGCAGGCCAATGGGGAGTGTGCCGGCCAAAGCACAGAGGGTGTGTCGGAAAGGAAAACATTGAGAGTGTGCCGAAGGGGCACCTCAGGCATGCAATGGGACAACGATAGACAGGGTGTACCGGTGGGAGGCCTTGATAGGTACATATGGACCATTGGCTTTGAAAAGAAGGCAAAGGGGGGGAATGCCCTTGATAGTGTGTAAGTCCCAAACGCTAAGTGAGGCAGCAGACTCTAGCAAAGCCATGTGAGGGGAAGTGGAGTAATGTTCAGGCTACGGAGAAACATCGAAGAGGAGGGGAGCCGGCCATGGGCTGACGAGCCGAGAACACTGCACGTTGAGCTAAACGAACTAGTGGCACTAGGGGCGATTAGAACAAGGCTAGTGATGGGCTCGGCACCCGTCGTTAAAAAATGCCGTGCCACAATTTCTCAAATTAACCGGACTCACTCACTTAAAAGATATAAAATTCAAGTAAAGTGGTAAGAACGGGTCGATCCCACGGAGAATAAATATTTTCAATTTAGTATGGTGGAGAATTCTTGTATTTGTAAAAATATGAATTTTTGAGTGAGATTTATGAAATGATTTTTTTATTGAAAATTATAACTATATAAATCAAAAGAATAATTTAAAATTAAAAGAATAAGGGAAGAAATATAGCTGGGGAATTGGAAGTGTGACGCCGTCGACGCCGTGCCAAGCCTTTGATTGTCGCCCCGCTTTGGTAGAACGCCGTCGGGAGAGGACCGAGAGAGAACGACCGCCTTGGGGTGTGTGAAGGATGTAAAGAAAGGAAATGGATGAAAGAACTACGGAAGGAAAATTATAATGAAACTAGGGTGATATTAGAATTAAAATAACTTTAAAATCTGAGAGAATTAGAAGAAGTGACAGAAGATAAAGTTGAAGATTAGAGGGTTAGAAGTAAATTTTATGAAGAGTGTAGAGAGAGAAAATGAGAGAAAGGAGGTGAAAATTGGGAAAACACGGAACCTATGCGCGCGGATGAACAGTAAAAACGTTAAAGACAGAACTGCGGTAAATCTAAAATAACTTAAAAATGAAGAAGAATCGGAGAAAGTAGTAGAAGAAGAAAATTTATATCTATAAGATAATAATAACTTTCATGAAGAACTCAGAGACAAAAGAGGACTGGAAGGGCATCTAAATGGAGAAATGGCAGAAGGTATCAACTTGGATGAACAGTAACCGACCAGGACAGAACTTAGAAAAATATGCAAGAACTTAACACCGGAGAGGAATTAGAGAAAATTTTAGAAAGAGAAAATGTAGAGCACTAAAAAATGAACAACTTTTGTTGAAGACAATAATTTTAAATAAAGATCATAAACGTATGTAAATGGCTCACAAAGGGCTAAAGATCTTAAGAACTTATAATAACGACCACTTAAACATACAAAACCCAACAACTCTTAAACAAAGCATACTTATCTATTCTTCCCACAACTCTCAAAATCACTCCAACAAACTCTCTCAAGAACAACAAAGAAAACACTCAAAAGTACATATGGAACCAACCCCCTTCTTCCAACACACATCAATCCCTCCTTATATAGACTTTACAATAGCTTTGTTTCTCTCTCTGTGTGAATGTGTCGAAGCCCAACATGTGAAAGCCACGTTACACTCTTTGTTTGGCCGTGTGAAGATCAACCACATCTTGCTGTGTTGAAGACCAGCCGACATGCCCCTTCCATGCATTTGCTTTGGCAGAAAGAGGCCTATCCTGCCCCTTTACACTGAAGACGTGGACCCCTTATGTTGTTTGAAGCCTCACCACGTGAAGGCTTTGCCAAAGGTGCTTATGCACTTGCAGTTTGAAAGCTCCACGTGAAGGTTATGTCACCACTCAAATATACATAATATATATCATATGCATACTATTCATCCAACTTTTCATACTATATAGCACATATAGCATATGCATACGTGACTATTTGCATACTATATCATGTATATATGTTGAGAAGCCTTACAGCCTTACGTGAAGACCTTAGTTACATTTATGTATATATAACGTATATATAGATATATATTACATATACATCTTACGTAATACATATAACGTGAATGTCTTTATATAGGTGTGATATATATATATGTATATTCTATATATACATATCATATATCTATATATCTATCAAGTATATATATCTATTATATATATCAAGTATATATATATATCCTATATATCTATATAACAAATATATATATATATATTATATAAATATATACATAAACAATTATTTTGCTTTTCTCTTTTTTTTTCTTTTTTTCTTTTATTTTTTTTGGACTAAGAGTGGGCTTAGTCGGCATGGGCTTTATAAAGTATTTATTGATCAAATGATAATAATTTCATCAAGCTAAACATTTTGATCAAAAATCGATATTATGTGTGATAAGTGTATAATTATTAACATTAAAGCTCATAAAAAGTATGTATATCATGAATTAACTCATACAAATGCACACTTATCACACCTCCCAACCTATTCATTGCTAGTCCCTTAGCAATGTAAATAATTAAAAATTAAGTACCAACAAGAGTTTAAAATATCCATGCCTCATTTCTAGATCATATTTCATAGAGTTAACTAAAGATTAGAAATCTGTAATCATTAACACACACTAGCCTTCCGTAAGAAATTAAGGTACATGATCAAGAAGTCAACTTAAAGGTCAATAGCACTTGTGCATGTATAATACTAAATTCACAGCGTAGACAATTGCGTCCCCCATTTACTATTTTGAACAAGTGCCTTTCAACCCTGCACTTCTTAATCAGAGCATTAAGCATAATAGCTTTTTGTCCGCCTTATTACTTTGTCCCTTTTGGGATATCCTTTTTTTTTCTTTTCATCTTTTTTATTTTTTTTTCTATACACACATGATGCTGCACTACTCTTCACTGTTTTACGCGAACCTCAACACGTCTTAGGTGAAGTAGGCCCGGTTACACAGATTAAAGTTCCCTTTTTCTTTTGACGCGAATCTCAACACGTCTTAGGTGAAGTAGGCCCGGTTACTCAGAATCGGAATATTTTTCATGATATTTTTCTCTTTCTTTTTTTCAATAGATAATATGGCAGAAAGCTTATAAAAGATCTCTCCCTCAAAAAGTGCAGAATATCAGACAATATACTCAAAATAGCAGAAGACTTGTCATGCTTGTTTCATTAGCGTGCAAAGTGATTTTCATTGGTCTAAAGTGCACATGAACTTTAAAAAGATCCTTATATCAGTTTTCCATTGCTAGATTACATAAAGTTTCCATCATCCTTATCCAGTCATTTCTATTCCAGAATTACTTTCAATGGAAGCATGAATCATGAAACTCAAAATGGGGATTTCCATGACTAGATTCTCATGCAACAATGCAGGGTATCAAGCAAGAACTTATTGAAAGTAAGATTATTTTTTCAATATTTTTCTCAACGTTTTTCTCCTCCCCCCCAACTTGAATGACATTGTCCTCAATGGCATATGCAATAGAAAGATCAGAGAACAAGTAAATAGATAATATGGTTGGGATGGAAGGATACAACATGGTGGGTGGGGCGAAGTGACGAAGGCTCCTTCTCTTCTTGGCCTATCAACTGAAACACAAACACACTCAAACAAAACATCAAATCACAAAATCTTGAGTTGCCTCCCAGAAGCGCTAAGTTTACCGTCTTCAGCCAGACGCATGAAAGCTCAAGGAATACACTCCTGATCACACAATGCGATGGATTCTTTTGGTGGTAATAGCTCATTTTCCAAGTATGATTTCAACCTTTGACCGTTAACAGTAAAAATATGACCATTTTGTGGATTCCGAATTTGAACGGCTCCATGGTCAAATACTTTAACAACAATGAATGGTCTATCCCATCTGGATTTCAATTCACCGGGAACAAGCGTAGCCGTGAATTGAAAAGTCAAACCTTTTGATTAGCATGGAAAATTTTTCTATGGACATGCTTATCATGGAAAGCTTTGGTTTTGGCTTTGTAAATCTTAGAATTTTCGTAGGCCTCATTCCTTAGTTCCTCCAGTTCATTGAGTTGTAGGACGCGTTGGGCTCCAGCTTGAGTTAAGTCAAAGTTGACTTGCTTAATGGCCCAATAGGCTCTATGTTCAAGCTCGACAGGTAAGTGACAGGCTTTACCAAAAATAAGGCGATAGGGTGACATTCCAATAGGAGTTTTGAACGCAGTTCTATAGGCCCATAGTGCATCATCCAGTCTCTCAGACCAGTCTTTTCTATCCGGCCTAACTATCTTATGCAGAATGTTCTTTATCTCCCTATTGGATACCTCCACCTGACCACTGGTTTGGAAATGATATGGGGTGGCAATTTTGTAAGTGATCCCATATTTTTTGAGCAAAGCGTGAAATTGGGAGTGAGTGAAATGCGAACCCCCATCACTAATTATAGCCCTGGGACATCCAAATCTGGAGAAAATATTCTTGCAAACAAATTTCATCACTACCTTATGATCATTGGTCCTTGTGACGACAGCTTCAATCCATTTTGAAACATAATCGACTGCCACCAAAATGTATTCATTCCCAAAGGATGGTGGAAACGGTCCCATGAAGTCTATTCCCCAGACATCAAAGATTTCAACAACCAGAATGGGATTAAGCAGCATCATATCTCTCTTCGAAATATTACCCACAGATTGACACCTCAGACATGTTTTTAAAAATTCATAAGCATCCCTAAATAAAGTGGGCCAATAAAATTCACTTTGTAACACCTTAGGCGCAGTCTTCTTTCCTGAGAAGTGTCCTCCGCATGCGAGAATGTGACAAAAATTCAGTACATATTATTGCTCTTCCTCGGGGACACATCTTCTGATGATCTGATCAGGACCCATATGAAACGATTCCGGGTCCTCCCAAAAATAGTCCTTGACCTTAGCAAAGAAGTGATCCTTTTCCTGCTTAGTCCACCCACCCGGGATTTGTCCTACTGCCAAAAAGTTGACAATGTGGGCGTACCAGGGGGTTGAGCTGTAAGAGATAGATAACAGTTGGTCATCTGGAAAAGAATCAGACATAGGAACACTCTCGGATATCACCATTCGGGACAAATGATCAGCCACCACATTCTCTAACCCCTTCTTGTCTTTGATTTCTAGATCAAATTCTTGCAGTAATAGAATCCATCGAATCAGACGGGGTTTAGCATCCTTCTTGGTGAGCAGGTATTTCAAAGCAGCGTGATCAGAATACACAATAATTTTGGCCCCTAAAAGATATGATCAGAATTTCTATAGGGCAAAAATAACAGCTAGAAGTTCCTTCTCTGTGGTGATATAAATAAATTGAGCATCTGCGAGAGTGCGACTCGCATAATAGATCACGACATGTTTCTTATCAATTCGCTGCCCTAAGACAGCTCCTATGGCGTAGTCCGAGGCATCACACATGATTTCGAATGGCAGTGACCAATCTGATGATTGAAGAATCGGAGCTTGGGTCAGAGCTGCCATCAGAGAATGAAAAGCCTCAAGACAAAACTCATCTAGGTGGAATGGAGTGTCCTTGGCTAGCAGCTTAGTGAGCGGGCGAGTAATGGAAGAGAAGTTCTGAATGAATCTTCTATAAAAACCCGCATGGTCAAGAAAAGATCGGATTTGCCTGACAGACGAAGGGGGAGGAAGATTGGAAATCAGATCAACCTTAGCCTTGTCTACCTCTATTCCCTTCTCGGAAATAACATGGCCTAACACAATGCCTTCTTGTACCACAAAATGACTTTTCTCCCAGTTAAGAACCAGATTAGATTCAATACATTGTGCCAACACTTTTTGTAAATTCTTCAAACAACCAGTAAATGAGTCTCCGAAAACTGAGAAATCATCCATGAAAATTTTTAAAAATTCTCCTACCATTTCAGAAAAGATTGACATCATGCACCGCTGAAAGGTGGCAGGGACATTGCAAAGTCCAAACGGCATTCTCCTGAAAGTAAACGTGCCATAAGGACACGTGAATGTAGTTTTCTCTTGATCTTCCGGGTAGACTGCAACTTGATTGTACCCGAAATATCCATCCAAAAAGTAAAAATAGTTTTTGCCCAACCAATTTCTCCAAAATTTTATCCAAAAACAGGAGAGGAAAATTGTGACGACCCGAGAATCCGGTTACCGGGAAGGCCCGATAACCCGAGGCTCGGACCGCCGCCCATGAGCCGGGAGGGCTCGGAAGGGCTAAAAAGGAGTGTGGAGGTACAAAGAAATAGGAAATAAAGCAGGACAATTCAACAATTAACAGAATTAAATAACTACAGCTACAACAGAGTCCAGTCCAACAGAAAGTACAGTCTAAAGCAGTAAAAATATACCACATGCCAAGTGAACACTCGACCCGGCAAGCTGGCAACTAAGAACCTCCGCACAGCACCCTCGAACCTTGAGGCAGAACCGCCGCACCTGTAACGCAAGGGTGAGCCTCCTGTCACTGGCCCAGTAGGGATCCCGCGGAACCCTAACTGAGAAACAACGGCAGAAGGAAAGCTACGCTAGCAAGACAGCAACAGAAAGAAGTAACTACGAAAGCAGGAAAGTAACTACGGTGGCCGGCAAAACCTCGGCACTACAGCTACTCCTACTGTACCAGAACACACCCCAGACTCACGGCCAAGGGCAGCCAAACTACACTGGAACCAGTCACACGGTACAAAAATCGACACACGTGCCACGGCGAGACAACCAAAACTCAACGGTCAACGCGACCAAAAACCCGAAGGTCGAAGTCACGCGACTGACAGTCTATCACTCTCTGTCCAGAACAGGAGTACCTCCCACTGGAAGAACGACCGGATGCATCCCCTGACGTCTTACACCGTGTCACAAGTGTCTAGCTATGACGCCCTAGGCGTGAGACTCAAACACACACAATAACTAGTACCACAACAAGGACTAGCTGGGGTCACGCTCGTCAGCGCGTGTCCTAAGCCCCTAACTACGTGTGCACACACAGACCATCTGCTCAAGGTCGGGTCCTCTAGCTGGTTTCCCCCCCCCCCACCGGACTCTGGTGGCAAAGGCAAGGGGCCGACGGAAACTAGCCTAAAAACAGTGTCTCACCAGGTCGCGCTCTCCACCACTCCCAGGTGGGTCCGCACATGCGTGCGCAGGAAGCTACGACTAGTGGAGGATCACTGAGAGAGTAGACTCTCAAGACAACGGAAAACAACGTCCGAACTTGACGAAGTACGGGGACCGTCCCACATACCAGCACCATCGCACGGTGACCACGGTCGGAGAAGAAACGGACGCACCGCCCACGGCCAAACACATGACCCACTTGGGGATCATCTTCCAGGAAGACTCACGACATGCGGGGGAACTCCACCGCACACACACCGATACACGGTGACTCGATCGAGCGAGAACACGGAAACCTAAAACTCCTGGGGTCACCCGGACCCACCAAGCCCACGGGCATGCTTATCGAGGTAACACGGCACCTCCAGACACCCCTAAACATGGACACGAAACCCACGGAGTGTCCGGGACACACACGGCCCAAGGGGAGCACGATCAGCAGCAAACCACCCGCCCCAGGTAGCCCGGCTGCTCACCTCCATGAACGCGCTATAGGTCCATAGCGCGTTCAAACAGAACGCGCTATACACCTGTAGCGCGACAAGTCAGATCGCGCTATAGGCCCATAGCGCGACTGCACAAATCGCGCTAGGGTCACCTAGCGCGACAAAACAGAACGCGCTAGGGACCCCTAGCGCGACCAATAAGAACGCGCTAGGACCCCATAGCGCGACAGAAACCGCCTTACTGTTCATCTTCTCCGATGAACGCGCCCCGTCGGGGCAGCGTGACCATCAAGAACGCGCTAGCCGAGGCTAGCTCGTTCTCAGTCCGCGCCCGAAAACGGTGGAAACCGCGGGAAAAACCATTCCATGCCCCGTTCACCCCCAGGTGAAGGGGAAACAAAAGGGAAAACATTCCCCAAGCCCCTAGGCATGCATCTAAACCCCTGGATCGCCTAAAAACACGGTTAAAAGGAAGATCCGGCTCACACCCCAAAAACATGCATTTTCTCCAAATTGCCTCGTTTAGCCCGCTCGACTCACCACGGCCTACAAAACTCGCGGGAAATGAAGTACGCGGGTTGAGGGTCCATCTCCCTACCTCCACCGAAGATTCGACGTGCGGTGGACGCTGATCCACGAAGAAACGCCATTTAAACCCTCGCCGGTTCACGATCCCACGAACCGCCTCCACCATCGCGATCCTCGTCCCGTACCCGTCGCTCCACGCCCCACGAGCCACGCCGCCCCGCCCTCGTCGCCTCCGTCGGCCGCCCGGAGTGAGAGGGGGAGAGGAGAGAACGTGAGAGAAGAGAGAGGGAGGGAAGAGAGAAATTAGATGGGAGAGAGAGAAAAGGTTAATTAGATATAGGGAAAATCCGAAAATTCGAAAACATCCCAAAAAATAGAAGAATACACCTCCTCAATCCTCACGACGCGCTGATGACAACGGTACCACCGGCGCCCAGGTGAACGGCTCGGTTCACCCGCAACGAGGTTCCGAAGAAAAAGCCAAAACACACACCGGGAATCGAAAAACACACGCGGAAAAGCCGCGGACGCACTCCGGGCCTTCGAAACGACTCCGGATCGCGCCGATCCGAACACGAAAGATGTCCGAAATGAAATTTCAGACACGACAGAGCCAGACACTCCGAGAAATCAGATCTGAGATCCATGAACAAGGATCCAAAAAAATTTGGGGTATTACAGCCCTCCCCCCTTAAAGGAATTTCATCCTCGAAATTCAGGACCTAGCACAAAGTCACAGGGGAAGAACACTGAACCAACTGACAACGCTGTCAGAGCCCCAGCACAGAAAACCTCGATTCTCATGAAACCACCGATCCTGAGGGATACAACCAGACTTACAATCACAACCAACACCTCGCTCCGCGCGTCGTGCACACCGGCCAACAGAGCAGGCATATACCAGAGGACACAGTCCAGCATCACCTCAGACACCTTGAAAACCAACATGCACCGCTGCCACCATCTCGCCCATCGAGGAAACACACCCTCGACACGAGAAACAGCTACCGATCCATCCAATGGTCGGCAGACAAAACACACATCAACTTCACAACCAGCTGACCGGTCGCACACCCTTCTCAAGGGAACAACCAGAACAGAGCCTCCACCAGCTCACGCAGCCATCTCAGCAGACTGCAACCAGAACAACAGCTCAGCACCGAGAGTCACCTTAGCGCTGAGAGTCACCTCAACCCAGATCCCGTCCGGAAAGGCACATCTCGGAAACAGCCACCCTAGGTCTCGTTAGCATACGGATGTCGCCACGCTCGAGCCCCAACAACCAGCATCTTCTGTCTCTGAAAAGACCATCCGCTGGTCACCAGACATTTGTCAACAGGAAACCTCCGCTTGCTCAGGTTCTTCCTTCTTTCCTGGTCCTCCACCAGATCCGAAGGGAACATTCCAAACCTCGGCAAGCCATCCGTTGACTCTCGCACAGACCACCACTATATCCAGATGGATCCCCGCGCCAACTCTACCCTTCAGGGGAGCACGGCGGGACCCAATGACTCCATCTCTCCTCGGTCTTCACGTCACTCGACTTAGACTTACGGGGAATCCTCCCTTGCTGGTCGCAGATGGAGGATCAATATCCCACGTCAACGTCTCATCATAGACCACTCTCTGACGCCGATCTCACGAAAAAGGCCTCCGCCCATAGGCGTCACTCTTCCATCTGGTCTCATCAAATCCTTCGATCAATCCAAATAGACACCTGCCAATCCCTGACTCCCGCCCTTAACACAGAGCCACGGGACACACAACCTCTTACAATCCACAGCACACTTCTCCAAAACACGATCTCATCCACGAACGCAACCTCCAACGCAAGAACAGGGTACTCATGCGGCAACCTCGCCAGCACATTTCCCCAACTCTCCACCTGCCAGTGCCATGAACCACAATATCTCAAGCAACGGCATGGCAACAACACGTCTCACGCGGCCGGATACAACGCACATCAAAGAACCAATCCTCCGCTACTCTACCCTTCTCAGAAACCCGCAGCAACCAATGCTACGATCCACGCACTCTGATCCAAACGCACAGCCACCACAACGCCAACTCGGGATCCACCAACTCGACAACCATCTACAACCCCGCAGACTCCGATCCTCCGCACCTCGGGAACCACAACACCAACCGCAAATCTCAAAACACCGCCCAGCCGGCACTCGTCCTTCTGGAACAGCGCCAGCACCCTTACACATCAGGGAACGGGCAACGCTTCTCACAGGCAACCACCTTGCTAAAACGCGGGACGCGTCTTGCACGGACTTCATGGCGCATGAAGGCCAACCAATCCGAACACAACATGCAAGACGACGAACCCTAGCCCAACGCAATCTCTCCAACCAAAGGAGAAGCCAAACGCACTTCCGACCAACGGAAGAACTCCATGCTCGACCTAACGTCGCACCTCGCACATGCTGGAAACAGCACCATCCAGCACCAAGGAAAACCATCGCTTCCATCAGGTCAGCGCCTCCGACACACTCGGCAAGTGTCCCGTCGGACCATAATCACAGCGTCAGCCGACGCAGCACCACTGCAATTCCTCGAACTGCAACACGCCACAAGTTCATGCCTGCCAGCAACCTCTGCCCAACGCAGCACAACCAAGGCCACCACCGATGAGGGAGAAGGCTCTCGACCTCGATCCGCAGATCCCGCGCCGGCACAAAAGCCGTAAACAACAACCACCTTCACAGCGCCGCACAGCGCACTCAAGCTCTCAAGCGAGAAACAAAGCAGAAAACATGCACGAAACCCTATGCCAGCTGCCGACTGTACTGGACCTTACGGACTCTGATCACCACAATATCTCGAATTCCCATGTACGTCCACAACCACTCTCTGATACCAACTGTGACGATCCGAGAATCCGGTTACCGAGAAGGCCCGATAACCCGAGGCTCGGACCGCCGCCCACGAGCCGGGAGGGCACGGAAGGGCTAAAAAGGAGTGTGGAGGTACAAAGAAATAGGAAATAAAGTAGGACAATTCAGCAATTAACAGAATTAAACAACTACTGCTGCAACAGAGTCCAGTCCAACAGAAAGTACAGTCTAAAGCAGTAAAAATGTACCACATGCCAAGTGAACACTCGGCTCGGCAAGCTGGCAACTAAGAACCTCCGCACAGCACCCTCGAACCTCGAGGCAGAACCGCCGCACCTGTAACGCAGGGGTGAGCCTCCTGTCACTGGCCCAGTAGGGATCCCGCGGAACCCCAACTCAGAAACAACGGCAGAAGGAAAGCTACGCTAGCAAGACAGCAACGGAAAGAAGTAACTACGAAAGCAGGAAAGTAACTACGGTGGCCGGCAAAATCTCGGCACTACAGCTACTCCTACTGTACCAGAACACACCCCAGACTCACGGCCAAGGGCTACCAAACTACACTAGAACCAGTCACACGGTACAAAAATCGACACACGTGCCACGGCGAGACAACCGAAACTCAACGGTCAACGCGACCAAAAACCCGAAGTCGAAGTCACGCGACTGACAGTCTGTCACTCTCTGTCCAGAACAGGAGTACCTCCCACTAGAAGAACGACCGGATGCGTCCCCTGACGTCTTACACCGCGTCACAAGTGTCTAGCTACGACGCCCTAGGCGTGAGACTCAGACACACACAGTAACCAGTACCACAACAAGGACTAGCTGGGGTCACGCTCGTCAGCGCGTGTCCTAAGCCCCCAACTACGTGTGCACACACAGACCATCTGCTCTAGGTTGGGTCCTCTAGCTGGTTTTCCCCCCCACCGGACTCTGGTGGCAAAGGCAAGGGGCCGATGGAAACCAGCCTAAAAACCGCGTCTCACCGGGTCGCGCTCTCCACCACTCCCAGGTGGGTCCGCACACGCGTGCGCAGGAAGTTACGACTAGTGGAGGATCACTGAGAGAGTAGACTCTCAAGACAACGGAAAACAACGTCTGAACCTGACAAAGTACGGGGACCGTCCCACGTACCAGCACCATCGCACGGTGACCACGGTCGGAGAAGAAACGGACGCACCGCCCACGGCCAAACACATGACCAACTCGGGGATCATCTTCCAGGAAGACTCACGACATGCGGGGGAACTCCACCGCACACACACTGATACACGGTGACTCGATCGAGCGAGACCATGGAAACCCGAAACGCCTGGGGTCACCCAGACCCACCAAGCCCACGGGCACGCTTATCGAGGTAACACGGCACCTCCAGACACCCCTAAACACGGACACGAAACCCACGGAGTGTCCGGGACACACACGGCCCAAGGGGAGCACGATCAGCTGCAAACCACCTGCCCCGGGTAGTCCGGTTGCTCACCTCCATGAACGAGCTATAGGTCCATAGCGCGTTCAAACAGAATGCGCTATACACCTATAGCGCGACAAGTCAGATCGCGCTATAGGCCCATAGCGCTATTGCATAAATCGCGCTAGGGTCACCTAGCGCGACAAAACAGAACGCGCTAGGGACCCATAGCGCGACCAAGAAGAACACACTAGGACCCCATAGCGCGACAGCAACCGCCTTACTGTTCATCTTCTCCAATGAACGCGCCCCGTTGGGGCAGCGCGACCATCAAGAACGCGCTAGCCGAGGCTAGCGCGTTCTCAGTCCGCGCCCGAAAACGGTGGAAACTGCGAGAAAAACCATTCCACGCCCCGTTCACTCCTAGGTGAAGAGGAAACAATAGGGAAAACATTCCCCAAGCCCCTAGGCATGCATCTAAACCCCTGGATCGCCCAAAAATACGGTAAAACGGAAGATCCGGCTCACACCCCAAAAACATGCATTTTCTCCAAATTATCCCGTTTAGCCCGCTCGGCTCACCACGGCCTACAAAACTCGCGAGAAATGAAGTACGCGGGTTGAGGGTCCATCTCCCTACCTCCACTGAAGATTCGACGCGCCGTGGACGCCGATCCACGAAGAAACGCCATTTAAACCCTCGCCGGTTCACGATCCCACGAACCACCTCCACCATCGCGATCCTCGTCCCGTACCCGTCACTCCACGCCCCACGAGCCACGCCGCCCCGCCCTCGCCGCCTCCGTCGACCGCCCGGAGTGAGAGGGGGAGAGGAGAGAATGTGAGAGAAGAGAGAGGGAGGGAAGAGAGAAATGAGAGGGGAGAGAGAGAAAAGGTTAGATATAGGGAAAATCCAAAAATTCGGAAAAATCCCGAAAAATAGAAGAATACACCTCCTCAATCCTCACGACACGCTGATCGCAACGGTACCACCCGCGCCCAGGTGAACGGCCCGGTTCACCCGCAACGAGATTCCAAAGAAAAAGCCGAAACACACACCGGGAATCGGAAAACACACCCGGAAAAGCCGCGGACGCACTCCGGGCCTCCGAAACGACTCCGGATCGCGCCGATCCGAACACGAAAGATGTCCGAAACGAAATTTATGACACAATGGAGTTGGACACTCCGAGAAATCAGATCCGGGATCCATGAACAAGGATCCAAAAAATCCGGGGCATTACAAAAATGATCCTTCTTTGTCATGGAGTTCAATTTTTTGTAATCAATACAGATTCTCCATCACGTTTGTAGTCTCATTGCTATCTCCTCACCTTTCTCATTTTTAGTCACGGTCAGCCCAGATTTCTTTGGAACAACTTGTGTGGGGCTGACCTACTTACTATCAGAAATGGGATATATGATACCAGCATCCAACCACTTCACCACCTCTTGCTTGACTACCTCTTTCATGTTCAGGTTCAGCCGGCGCTGCATCTCCCTGCTCGGCTTGGCATTTTCCTCTAAGTAGATATGGTGCATACAGACATCCGGACTGATGCCCTTGAGATCTATCACCAACCATCCTATTGCCCCCCTATGCTCCTTAAGAACATTTAAGAGTTGAGATTCCTGAGCAGAAGTGAGGTTGGAGGCTATGATGACAGGTAAAGTTTGGTTAGGACCCAGATAAGCGTACTTAAGAGAATCCGGCAGAGGTTTTAATTCAAGAGTAGGTAGATGATCCAGAGATGGAAGCGCAGGTTTGGATTGCAATGGAGGGAGTGACTCTACCCTAGACCAGGGTGTGATAGAGAGAGGAGAATCTTGAAGCATGCTACCCTCTTCTAGGGTGTCCTTGATTGCATCCGGACTTTCATCAATCATCTCGTCAAAGATATCAATGATGTTGCATTCTTCTTCATGGTCCGGGTACTGAGAAGTCTTAAAAACATTCAATGCAACTTTCTCTCCTCCAAATGATATATCCATCATTCCCGTGGCACAATTTATATTGGCCTTAGCCGTAGCTAAAAATGGACGTCCCAAAATAATATGTGTGTGCTTTAGATCAGGGGACGAGGCCATATCCAAAATGAGGAAATCCACCGGGAAATAACAATCATGCACTTTTACAATCACATCCTCCAACAGACCTCTTGGTGTTTTCACTGATCTATCCGCCAATTGAAGGATGATAGAAGTGGGTTTTAACTCACCCAGATCAAATTGCTCATAGATAAAGGTGGGCAAAAGATTTACGCTTGCACCTAAATCTAGCAAAGCTCGATCAAAAGTGACTCCACCTATGTCACATGAGATTAATGGGGCTCCGGGGTCCTTCAATTTTCTGGGCAAATGATTCATTACGACAGCACTCACATCCTCAGACAAGCGGACCTTTTGAGTTGCTGCCCTTGGCTTCCTCCTTGGAGTGCAAAGCTCTTTCAAAAACTTTGCATATGTCGGCACATGCTTTATTGCATCTAAAAGTGGAATATTGATATTCACTTGTTTGAACAATTCCACTAATTCTTCTTGTTGTACCGGCGGTTTCTTGTGAGCTTTCGACTTTAGGGCATCGGGAAAAGGGACCTTAGGCACATAGTCTTGGGGTCCTTCATCAAGTTTCACCTTTCCTTTAGTCAGCCTCTTCTCTCCATCCGTCGGCTTCTCTATTTCATTAACAATCACGGGCTCCTCTTCCTCATCATTCTCCTCTTGGGTCTCTTGGCCCGAACTATTGCCAACTCCCCTAGCTTGATAAGGGTCATCTAAAATTTTCCCACTCCTGAGGGTAGATATAGCCTTGGCATTCTCAAATTGAGGGCCCATAGGAGGAGGAGGCTGAGGTTGGTTTGGTTGAGGGAGAATAGGAGTTCTTTGGGGGAAGCCTGGAGGTTGGTTCCTAGGATTAGCCACCGGTTGGCTAGGAAGCTGACCTACCTCTCTCCTAACATTTCTTGCTGCTAATTATCCGATTTGACCTTCCAACTTAGCAATAGATTGTTGCTGAGAAAGAATGAGATGTTGGAGTTGGTCAAATTTTTCATTAAAATTGGGCTGTGGAGGTTGCGGAGGAGGTTGGAAGGGAACTTGAGCTTGAAAACGATTTGAAGGATATTGATGGTGCTGGCTCTGAAAATGTTGAGCAGAATGTTGATAGTACGGGGCCTGAGAAGCAGGTTGAGAATATTGCTGGAAAGGTGTAGTGGATTGAGAGAAATGTTGGTGAGATTGAGCTTGAAAAGGTTATTTTTGGAAAGAGGGGTTAGGTTGGGCAGATGAACCTTGCTGAGATTTTCAAGAAAAATTCGGGTGATTTCTCCAGCCTGGATTGTAGGTGTTGGAATAAGGATCATAAGGAGGCTTAGAGACACCCTGAGCAGCGAAGATTTGTTCTTGGATGAATGGGGGAAGCTGGGTTGCAGTGGAGCAATCAGTTACCACATGATCGGGGCTAGAGCAAATAGCACAGATCTCTTCATGACTGGGAGCTGAGAATGGTTGAGGTCGAGGACCTGAAGAAGAAGGTTCCTGCCTAGATAGAAAATGATCTAGCTTTTGAGCTCAGAGATCAACATTCTCTATCTTCTGTGCCAACAATTTCATTTTGTTCAATTTCTGAGTCAAGGCATTGATATCCATCCTGTTCTCACACTCAACTTGGCTCTTAACTTCATAAAGCCCACCTTTCTTAGCCGGCCCAATCGTTCTCTCATAGGATGAGAGCGAGGCATGACTAATTAAATTTTTACTGAGCATTTCAAATAAATCATATGCCTCATCTTCGCTCTTACTCATAAAAGCCCCCCCACATGAAGCATCCACCATTTGCCTGTAACTATCAGTCAATCCCTCATAGAATGCTTGAACTATTTGCCATCTTGACAAACCATGATGTGAACATTTTCTTAACAAATCTTTCAACATATCCTGTAACGACCCGAGAATCCGATTACCGGGAAGGCCCGATAACCCGAGACTCGCACCGCCACCCACGAGCCCGAAGACTCGGAAGGGTTAAAAGGATGGTGTGGAAACTACACAAGCATCACAAATAATTGCAGAAATTAAACAGTTATGATATTAAGCAGGAAATGAATTAACATTTTACATGGTCCACAATAAAATAACAACAACAGCAACAGTAGTCCACGACTAGTACAGTGACAAGAAAGAAAAGTACAGCTACACGGGGCATCCCCCGGCTCTGACCTCTGGCACTACCTCTGGGCACCCGCACCACGCTTCCGCTGCGCTCCAGACACGCTCCCCAAAGGTGGCGCCTCACCTGAAACACGGTGAAAACACGCAGGGAATGAGTCTCGGAACAAGACTCAGTAGGGATCACTCGAACCCTACCTCGAAAAACGAGAAACCACTACTCTAGCGGTAGAAAGGTACCTCGGAAAGGAAAGCCCTGTACTCTACAGAACTAGACCCTACGGCACGCAAACCGACACACGTGCCACGGTACGAGAAGACCGAAACTCAACGGTCGAACCGTCAAAACCCGAAGGTCGGAAACACACGACTGACAGTCTGACACTCCGTACTCAACAGGAGTACCACCCACTAGAAGCACAGCCGGTAGCGTCCCCTGACGTCTTACACCGCACCGCAGGTGAACCGCCTGACATGGTAGGTCCTACCCGAGGCGCAAACACCGTACAAGTAACTACAACAAGTGACTAGCTGGGGTCACGCCCGTCGACGTGGGTCCAACCGCCCCCAACCACGTGTGCACACACAGACCGCGCGTCCCTGGTCTGGCCCTCTGACCGGTTTTCCCCTCAGCCGGACTCTGGCTGCAAGACGTGGGGCCCAACGGTAACCGGTCCACAAACCGTCTCTAAAGGTCAGCCCGTACACCACTCCCTGGTGCGACTAGCACACGCGTACTAGTAGGCTACGACTAGTGGAGGGTCACAGAAGGAGTAGACTCTCAAGTCTCGGAAAACAACGGTGCAACTGCAGGTACGAGGAACGCTCCTTGTACCAACACCGACGCACGGTGACCAGCTGACAACAACATCTCCCGGTACACTCTGTACGACGAGAGACACACCGACGCAACCCGTACCCTTGAACGGTCCACACTGGGCCGCTCAGGGATGTGCGGTCACACAGGGACCGCACAAGGATTAGAACGGTCATATCAGGACCGTTCCACCCAGGGTCCAAACGACGGATAAACGGCCAACACAGGACCGTTCAAACAGATGTGCGGCCAACTCTTGACCGCACGTGGGTGAGGAACGGTCACCTCCTGGCCGCTCGTCTCCCAACGGTAAAAAGCCTGGACGGTTAGTCCTTAGCCGCACTTGGGGAAGGGCGGCTACGGCTTAGCCGTTCAGGTGTTGTGCGGTCAGGGCCAGACCGCACATCCAACCATAGCGCTAGGGGATGTACGGCCAGCACCTGGCCGTGCAAGGGGTTATGCGGTCAGCTCCTGGCCGCACATCCCAGAGCACTGCACAACGGTCACAACCAACGGTCAAAACCCTTGGGGTTGGGCGGTAGCTGTGGGGCCGCACATTAGGATATGCGGTCCCACGATAGACCGCCCAAGCCCGCTGCGCGCCAAGCCTCACCCAAAGCGCGCCGAGCCGATGAACGGTCCGAACGGAACCGCATAGGGGTTGTGCGGCCACTGGTTCGACCGCACATCGCTCACCGGCGAGAAAATGGCGAACCTCACCGGAATCGCCCAATCGGCCTCAAAACAAACCCCACGGAGGGGGAAATGGCGAGAGAAGAACCCCCAAGCCCCCTAGCATGCTCCTACGCCCTTAAACCGTGAAATCGGGGCTCAAAACGATGGATCGGACGAACTCACCCCGCGGCATGATCGACCCTTCCCGGCTCAAAATAAACCCCTCTCGACCTCGTCTCGAGCTGAAACTCACGGGGAAGGAAGACATGAGGCTAAGGAACGTCACCCTACCTCCGGTCCGCGACGAAACGCTCCGATCCGAGCTCGAAGTCGCGAAGAACGCCGCTAGAATCTCGCCTCTCCACGCCTCCCACGCTCGCCGTATGCCCGCACGATCGCCTCGCCGCCGCCCACGTCACCGCGCCGTCGCCCCGCCGCCGTCTGCAGCCGGAGGGGAGCTCGCCGTGGCCAACCGGGAGGAAGAGAGGGAGAGGGAGGGAGACACGGTGGAGGAGGAAGGAGGAAGAAGAAGAAAAGAGAAAAGAAGAAAAAGAAAAGAAAAGAAAATGGGAATATATAGAAAATCCGATTTTTCGGAAAAATACCGAAAATTAGAAAAATACATTTCCGGAATCCTCGGAACGCACCGATCGCAACGGTACCACTCGTGCCTCGGGGAACTGCCCGGTTCGCCCGCAGCGAGCGTCCGAAGAAAAAGCCGAAACACACACCGGAAATCGGAAAACACGCGCGGAAAAAGCCACGGAACGCCTCCGGGCCTCCGAAACGACTCCGGATCGCGCCGATCCGAACACGAAAGATGTCCGAAACGAAATTTCGGACACAACGGAGCCGGACACTCCGAAACTAGATCCGGGACCCATGAAGAAGGATCCGAAAGGTCCGGGATATTACAGCCCTCCCCCCTTAAGGAATTTCGTCCTCGAAATTGAGAACAACCCAAGGGGAAAGAAGAGGAAGACTCACTCAAACAGATACGGGAACTGCTGACGCATCTCGTCCTCACGTTCCCACGAAGCCTCACCACCAGAGTGTCGTTGCCACACGACCTTGACCAAGGGAATAACCTTGTTCCGCAGGCGCTGCTCTCGCCTATCCTCCACGCGGATCGGAAACTCTGGGAGAGAAAGATCTGGAGTCACCTCAGGCCAAACGGAAAACTCGAGCACATGAGAGTCATCGGGCATATACTTCCGCAACATAGAGACGTGGAACACGTCATGCACCGACGCCAACTCAGAGGGTAACTGCAACCGGTAAGCAACCTCACCGATGCGCTCCACAATCGCGAAAGGACCAATATAGCGGGGACTCAGCTTCCCACGCCGTCCAAAACGCATCACCCCCTTCATCGGAGAAACTCTCAAGAACACATGATCGCCCACGGCGAACTCGAGGGGCTGCCGCCTACGGTCAGCATAGCTCTTCTGCCGACTCTGGGCCGCCAACATGTTCTGACGAACCAGGTGCACAACATCCACACATTGCTGCACCAATTCCGGTCCCGTCAAAACACGCTCACCCACCTCAAACCAATCAAGTGGAGTCCGACAAGGACGCCCATACAATGCCTCATAAGGAGCCATGCCGATGCTCGAATGAAAGCTGTTGTTATAGGCAAACTCCACTAACGGTAGGTGATGAATCCAACTCCCCTGCCACTCCAGGCAGCAGGATCTCAGCATGTCCTCCAAAGTCTGAATGGTCCTCTCAGACTGACCATCTGACTGCGGATGATACGCCGAGCTAAATGCCAACTCCGTGCCAAGAGCTCGCTGGAAACTCCTCCAGAATCCAGAAGTGAAGCGCGGATCCCGATCCGACACGATCGAAATGGGAACCCCATGCAACGGCACGATCCGCTCCACATAAAGACGAGCCAACTTAGGCACGCTCCAGCTGACTTTGACCGGTAGCAACCGCGTCACCTTCGTCAGCCGATCCACCAGCAACCAAATACTGTCCTGCCCAGTCGGGGTTCTGGGCAACCCCACCACAAAATCCGTGGTCACATGGTCCCACTTCCAAGCAGGAACATCCAAGGGCTGGAGAGTACCGCCTGGTCGCTGATGCTCCGCCTTCACTTGCTGACAGATCAGGCACCTGGCCACAAATTCGGCAACATCTCTCTTCATGCCAGGCCACCAGAACTGCCTCCGCAAGTTCCGATACATCTTCGTCGCACCCGGGTGCACAGTGTACCTGCTCCCATGAGCCTCGCGTAACACCGCACGACGAACCTGCTCCTCCGCTGGGACGTACAGCCTGCCACGAAACCTCGCAGCACCGTCCTCGCCGAGCTCCACATCAGCCATCGCAAGAATCCGGGGCAACTCAGGGTCCGCATGCTGAGCCTCTGTCACCTGACGACGAATAGCAGGAGTGACAGTCAGACTCGCAAGCACTGCCAACCCTGGCTCCTGGGGAATCTTGAGCCTGAAAGATACTTCGGGCACCTGTTCCCAGAGCCTCCACTTCCTCAGCATCAAGGTACTGATCACGACCTTCCTACTCAAGGCATCGGCGACGACATTCATCCTGCCCGGCTGATAAGACAGGGTGAAGTCATAGTCCTTCATGAACTCCATCCAACGCCTCTGTCTGAGGTTCAGGTCTCTCTGCGAGAACACATACCTCAAACTCTGATGGTCAGTGAACACCTCGAACTTCTCACCGTACAGATAATGCCTCCAGATCTTCAGCGCGAAGATCACTGCCGCCAACTCAAGGTCATGGGTAGGGTAGTTCTCCTCATGGGGCTTTAGCTGCCGAGATGCATAAGCCACCACTCTACCATGCTGCATCAGAACAGCACCCAATCCAACGCCGGAAGCATCTGTACACACCACAAAACCTCCCGATCCAGAAGGCAAAACCAACACCGGAGCCGAGGTGAGCAATCTCTTCAGTTCCCTAAAGCTCTGCTCACACTCCTCGGACCAGACGAAAGGCACATCCTTCCGCGTGAGCCTCGTCATCGGGGTCGCAATGCGGGAAAAATCCTGGATAAACCGGCGATAATAACCCGCAAGCCCCAAGAAACTCCGGATCTCCGTCACCGACCTCGGCCTCGGCCATTGCATCACAGCCTCGACCTTGGCGGGATCCACGGAAATGCCATCACCAGAAATCACGTGCCCCAGAAAGTGCACCTCGCTGAGCCAAAACTCGCACTTGCTGAGCTTCGCGAACAACTGGTGATCTCGCAACGTCTGCAGCACCACACCCAAATGGTACGCATGCTCCTCAGCAGACCGCGAATAAACAAGGATGTCATCCACGAAAATGACCACGAACTGGTCCAAATACGGGTGGAACACCCTCTGCATCAAGTCCATGAAGGCTGCTGGGGCATTGGTGAGCCCAAACGGCATCACCAGAAACTCATAATGCCCGTACCTCGTACTGAACGCAGTCTTCTCCACATCGGACTCGCGAATTCTCAGCTGATAGTAACCGGACCGCAAATCAATCCGCGAGAACACTCGCGCAGACTGAAGCTGGTCGAACAAATCATCAATCCGCGGCAACGGATACTTGTTCTTAATGGTCACTTCATTCAGCTGTCGATAGTCAATGCACAACCGCAGACTACCGTCCTTCTTCTTCACGAACAACACGGGCGCACCCCAAGGGGAAAAGCTCGGACGAATGTACCCCTTGGCCAACAGTTCCTGCAACTGCGCCCTCAACTCCCTCAACTCAGCGGGGGCCATACGGTAGGGAGCCTTCGCCAAAGGTCCCGTACCAGGTACAACCTCGATCACGAAATCGATCTCCCGCTGGGGAGGTAATCCAGGCAACTCCTCAGGAAAAACATCGGGAAACTCGCACACCACCGCAATGTCCTCGACATTCGGCTCCATCCGGTCAGACACAACCACTGACGCGAGAAAACCCTGGCAACCTGAATCAAGCAATCGACGGGCTCGAATAGCAGAGATAAGAAATCGAGAAGAGGCGGAACGGATACCTTGGAAATAGAAGGTCCTCTTGCTCGGATGTTGGAAGTAGACCCTCTTCATTCCACAATCCACCACCGCTCTATGAGTCTCGAGCCAATCCATGCCTAGAATCACGTCGTAATCCCAAAGCTGCAACGCATACAACCTGCCTGGCATACTCCGCCCATCGATCCACACCGGAACCTGGTCGAAGCAATACGGAGTGACCATAAAGTCACCCGAAGGCAACTCCACAGCCAAATCACAGGACAACTGGGTCACCGGCTCCTCGACGCTCGACGCGAAATCCTCCGAAATAAACGAATGAGACGCGCCAGAATCAAATAAAACCCGAGCCGCACAACCCAAAATCTGAACGGTACCTTCCACGAGCTGCGACGCTACTGCCTCTGCCCTGGTCAAGTGCGTGATCTGGCCACGAGCTCTCTGCCTGCCTCCCACACTAGCTGACCTGGGTAGCGGCGGATACTGTCCCTGCTGCTGCTGCTGCTGGGAAACCTGCTGCTGCGGCGGCCTCTGAGGACAGTCACGCGCCATGTGCCCTGGCTGGTCACACCGAAAACAGATGATCGGCGCCGTGCACTGCCTGCCTGGGTGGGTCCCACTACACCGTGGACAAGGTCCTCGCGATCCACCCACCGATCCCTGTCGCTGCAAAGGAAACGGCTGCTGCACACTGCCCGATGAAGCCTGCCCCTGATCTCTGGACTTCTTCTTGCCGAACCCTCTCTTGAAGAACTTTTTGACCTTCGTGCCAAAGGACGCAGATCCTGTCACCGAAGCTGCCGATGCCGGTACTCCTGAACCACCCGACGCAGACTGAAAGAAACCCTGCTGCTGAGTAGCCGACTGCTGGCTGCGACCTGACACAGACTGCCCCTGGCTGATCGGTCCTCGAGTCCTCTGCATATCCATCTCCAAGGAAATCGCAACACGAGACGCCGTCTCGAGATCAGTGGCCCCATTCGCGATCAGATGGTGCCTCAGCTCCAACCTCAAGCCCTGCACAAACTGCGTCGTCCTCACCCTCTCATGCTCCATGATATGAGGTGCGTACCGACCCAGCTCGACAAATCGGGCCCTGTACTGCAACACGGACATGTCACCCTGCACCAGCTCCAGAAACTCCCGCATCCGCTGCGTAGCAACAATATCTGGACAGTACGTACGCTCGAAAGCACTGACAAAGTCATCCCACTCGACCTGCTCAAGCGGACGAAGCTGAAAGGACGTCTTCCACTCGGAAGACCACCACCTCCGAGCCGTACCCTGCAACTGGTTGTAGGCCAACACCACTCTGTCCTCGACAGCACTCTTCGCAGAACTGAACACCCGCTCCATCTCATCAAGCCAATCACGAGCCGCATCAGGGTCTGCCTGGCCGCTAAAGTAAGGTGGATGAAACTGCATGAAATCCCTCACTGCTCGGCCTGGCCCACCCCTGACTGACGAGCCCTCACCGGCCTCTCCGCCGAACTGCTGAGCCATGAGATGGTACATGCCACGGAGAAAACCCTCGGCCCCCGGAGCCCTCGCAGCATCCGCGGCCTCGGTAGCTCCCGGAACTCTGCTATGCTCCTCCTGGTCCCTCTGCTGGATCTCCTGGCCTCCAGCCGACTGACCCTGCTGAGAGCGAGAACTCCTCCTCGGCGCCATCCTCGCTCCTTAAGCACAAGACAGAAAACTCAGAAACGGAAGGTCAGAATAAAACACGCGGTGCCCAATGCCAGCGTCATCTGTACATCATCGTTGTGGACTAGTGGACCACTACAATTACCTATGATTCTCATGTAATTCCACAACCGCGCTCTGATACCAGCTGTAACGACCCGAGAATCCGATTACCGGGAAGGCCCGATAACCCGAGACTCGCACCGCCACCCACGAGCCCGAAGACTCGGAAGGGTTAAAAGGATGGTGTGGAAACTACACAAGCATCACAAATAATTGCAGAAATTAAACAGTTATGATATTAAGCAGGAAATGAATTAACATTTTACATGGTCCACAATAAAATAACAACAACAGCAACAGTAGTCCACGACTAGTACAGTGACAAGAAAGAAAAGTACAGCTACACGGGGCATCCCCCGGCTCTGACCTCTGGCACTACCTCTGGGCACCCGCACCACGCTTCCGCTGCGCTCCAGACACGCTCCCCGAAGGTGGCGCCTCACCTGAAACACGGTGAAAACACGCAGGGAATGAGTCTCGGAACAAGACTCAGTAGGGATCACTCGAACCCTACCTCGAAAAACGAGAAACCACTACTCTAGCGGTAGAAAGGTACCTCGGAAAGGAAAGCCCTGTACTCTACAGAACTAGACCCTACGGCACGCAAACCGACACACGTGCCACGGTACGAGAAGACCGAAACTCAACGGTCGAACCGTCAAAACCCGAAGGTCGGAAACACACGACTGACAGTCTGACACTCCGTACTCAACAGGAGTACCACCCACTAGAAGCACAGCCGGTAGCGTCCCCTGACGTCTTACACCGCACCGCAGGTGAACCGCCTGACATGGTAGGTCCTACCCGAGGCGCAAACACCGTACAAGTAACTACAACAAGTGACTAGCTGGGGTCACGCCCGTCGACGTGGGTCCAACCGCCCCCAACCACGTGTGCACACACAGACCGCGCGTCCCTGGTCTGGCCCTCTGACCGGTTTTCCCCTCAGCCGGACTCTGGCTGCAAGACGTGGGGCCCAACGGTAACCGGTCCACAAACCGTCTCTAAAGGTCAGCCCGTACACCACTCCCTGGTGCGACTAGCACACGCGTACTAGTAGGCTACGACTAGTGGAGGGTCACAGAAGGAGTAGACTCTCAAGTCTCGGAAAACAACGGTGCAACTGCAGGTACGAGGAACGCTCCTTGTACCAACACCGACGCACGGTGACCAGCTGACAACAACATCTCCCGGTACACTCTGTACGACGAGAGACACACCGACGCAACCCGTACCCTTGAACGGTCCACACTGGGCCGCTCAGGGATGTGCGGTCACACAGGGACCGCACAAGGATTAGAACGGTCATATCAGGACCGTTCCACCCAGGGTCCAAACGACGGATAAACGGCCAACACAGGACCGTTCAAACAGATGTGCGGCCAACTCTTGACCGCACGTGGGTGAGGAACGGTCACCTCCTGGCCGCTCGTCTCCCAACGGTAAAAAGCCTGGACGGTTAGTCCTTAGCCGCACTTGGGGAAGGGCGGCTACGGCTTAGCCGTTCAGGTGTTGTGCGGTCAGGGCCAGACCGCACATCCAACCATAGCGCTAGGGGATGTACGGCCAGCACCTGGCCGTGCAAGGGGTTATGCGGTCAGCTCCTGGCCGCACATCCCAGAGCACTGCACAACGGTCACAACCAACGGTCAAAACCCTTGGGGTTGGGCGGTAGCTGTGGGGCCGCACATTAGGATATGCGGTCCCACGATAGACCGCCCAAGCCCGCTGCGCGCCAAGCCTCACCCAAAGCGCGCCGAGCCGATGAACGGTCCGAACGGAACCGCATAGGGGTTGTGCGGCCACTGGTTCGACCGCACATCGCTCACCGGCGAGAAAATGGCGAACCTCACCGGAATCGCCCAATCGGCCTCAAAACAAACCCCACGGAGGGGGAAATGGCGAGAGAAGAACCCCCAAGCCCCCTAGCATGCTCCTACGCCCTTAAACCGTGAAATCGGGGCTCAAAACGATGGATCGGACGAACTCACCCCGCGGCATGATCGACCCTTCCCGGCTCAAAATAAACCCCTCTCGACCTCGTCTCGAGCTGAAACTCACGGGGAAGGAAGACATGAGGCTAAGGAACGTCACCCTACCTCCGGTCCGCGACGAAACGCTCCGATCCGAGCTCGAAGTCGCGAAGAACGCCGCTAGAATCTCGCCTCTCCACGCCTCCCACGCTCGCCGTATGCCCGCACGATCGCCTCGCCGCCGCCCACGTCACCGCGCCGTCGCCCCGCCGCCGTCTGCAGCCGGAGGGGAGCTCGCCGTGGCCAACCGGGAGGAAGAGAGGGAGAGGGAGGGAGACACGGTGGAGGAGGAAGGAGGAAGAAGAAGAAAAGAGAAAAGAAGAAAAAGAAAAGAAAAGAAAATGGGAATATATAGAAAATCCGATTTTTCGGAAAAATACCGAAAATTAGAAAAATACATTTCCGGAATCCTCGGAACGCACCGATCGCAACGGTACCACTCGTGCCTCGGGGAACTGCCCGGTTCGCCCGCAGCGAGCGTCCGAAGAAAAAGCCGAAACACACACCGGAAATCGGAAAACACGCGCGGAAAAAGCCACGGAACGCCTCCGGGCCTCCGAAACGACTCCGGATCGCGCCGATCCGAACACGAAAGATGTCCGAAACGAAATTTCGGACACAACGGAGCCGGACACTCCGAAACTAGATCCGGGACCCATGAAGAAGGATCCGAAAGGTCCGGGATATTACATATCCCATGCCTCATGGATTTGTTCTCCAGGGTTTTATGAAAATCTAGTTATCGCTCTCCTCATGGTATTGGTTCGCCCTATGGGAAAGAATTTCTTTAAGAATTCCTTTTGCATTTCTGCCCAAGTGTCAATTGATCTACCCAAGACTCCTAACCAATATTTGGCTTTATCTTTGAGAGAGAATGGGAAAAGGGTCAACTTGAGAGCATCATCAGAAAAATTTGAGATTTTCACAGTTGAACAAATCTAGAGGAACTCATCCAGATCTCTATAGGGATCCTCATTGGTATTACCATAGAAAGATGGCAACCTTTGAATGGTGCTGGACTTGATTTCATATTGGGCTGCTTGATTTTGAGGTGCTTGGGTATAAAATGAAGGCTGATATTGATTTGGAAGAAAATATTCCTTCATTTGCTTAGGAGTAACTTGTTGAATTTGCTAATTTTGGTTGTGATCCACCATGAGGTTAGGTTGATGGTGAGTTCTAGAATGCACTAATGTGGACACCAAAAATTGCACACCCATGATATCCTACTCAGCCCAGTATCAACAACGGCCCGAGTAAATAAGCCCCGGGAGAGATTGTCGTGAAGTCGCCTCCAGGAGTCACGACAGTGAAGAGAAACCAAGCACAAAAAGGCCCACAATCCGTGAGCCTCGAGAAGAGCCAAATAGGCCACGACTCATGTCCGTAACGGGCTCAGAACGGGGTCAGAAACACGCCCAATTTTGGCCTTCAACGGCACGCCCCAAGGCCTTCAGCGGCACGCCCCCAATGGCCTTCAGCGGCACGCCCCAATGGGCTTCAGCGGCACGCCCCCAGGGCCTTCAGCGGCACGCCCCCAGGGCCTTCAGCGGCACGCCCCAATGGGCTTCAGCGGCACGCCCCCAGGGCCTTCAGCGGCACGCCCTCAGGAGGCTCCAGCGGCATGCTTTTTTGGCTCTCCTGCGGCACGCTTGTGCAGCCCGCCAACGGCACAGCGTGAGGCACTTTCAACGGCCGAGCGACGTGGTGCCCATGCCCTACGCATCTTCGGCGCGCAGTGGCCGATCCGAGGTGTCGACCAATGACTGGGCCACGCAGGCTAGTCCCCTGACACCCAGGACGGAAGAGTCAAACTTGATCATCATGACGGAGCTGCTTCCCGCCTTCGACGGTCGTGCTCAAAGCTTCGACGGCAGGGAGTATAAAACCACTCCCGCTTCAACTGGCCAGAGGGAGAGAGACACAGAGGGAGACAGAGGCAGACAGAGACACACCCACAGAGAAGAAAGAAGAGACAAGAGGAGAAGAGAGAGGAGAAGAAGAGGCGTTCCGGTGTGAGCTTCCTCCGACGGCTACCGGGAAGAAGAGAGAGTAAGAGAGGAGAAGGGCTTGATGTAACAGGGGGGAAGTGTTGGAGAAGGGGGGTGGACGATCGTCCCCACTTCAGCCCCAACACCTTCCTTTCCATGGTTTTCCTTGCTTTCCTCTCCCCTTTCTTTTGCTTTTAGGTTTTCTTTCTTGCCCGTAGCCTTGGCTCGGGTGTGTCTGTCAATGTGTATGTAGGGCCTCGGCCCTTTGCTTCCCATGAATGAAAAATCATCTTTCTTGGGTCTTTCCTATTATGTCTGATGGTTTACTCCCGTCTTCACAATGCATGCAGTGTGTTGTCCGTTTTCTCCGTTTCTCCGGTTTCTTTCGAGTCACCGTATGAATGTGATGCCTCCCCTTTGAAGCCTGGCCTTGTGGGTCCTTCACTCATTTCCAGCAGCCCTTCCTCGGCCTTGAACCCTCCCCCTTTGCCCGAACAGCCTGCAACCCTTCCAGCCCACACACGCAGCCCCTGCTGAACCCTCCAGTAGCATACCCCGTTGGCCCTTGGCCGGCACACCTATTTTGGCCTTCAGCGGCACACTGCCCTTTTGTGCTTCGCCGGCACACCCTTTCTAGCCCTCAGTGGCACACCCTTCTAGCCCTCAGCGACACACTTTCTGGCCCCCCAGCGGTACACCTTCCCCTGGTGCCTCAGCGGTACGCCCTCAGCCGCCAACCCACAGCCCATTCTGCCTAGTACTAGAAGTCCTCCGTTCACGATTTTCTCCGGGTTTTCCGAGACCCCATAAAGGTGTTGCTGCCCTCGGGCGCCCACCTCCAGTTTTTGGGTTCCGCCACTCCATGTGGGCGCGTTCCCTTTATCTCCCTTACGCCCCGGGTCAAGGGGAGATGCTGTCGAATTTTTGTCAGAAAATAACAACATGTTAAATAAGGCAAAAGGAGGCAACAAACGAACAGAATAATTAATGATGAAGCCTTCCAACTAATCAAGCCACTGCCGGTACCATGATAAGAACCGAACTGATCAACGCCATGACAGGCCAAACTTCCGACTTATGGCAGAGAGGCCGAACAGAACAAAACAAGGGAGAAGTTTATATAAAACTGCATACAAATTAAAACAAGAAGAAAAGAAAAGCCTTAAAATAAAGAATTGAAGACTGATTGAACCTCCACCATCACGCCCTGATTGGCCCTTCAACGGTGCACTCTAATCATCTTCTAGTGGCATGCTCATCCAATCCCTTCGCCGGCACACTCCTCCCAGCCTTCAGCGGAACGCTTCAAAGCCTCTTCTCCGACACACTACCTCTATCCTTCAACACCCCTTCATCGGTACACCTCTTCTGGCTCTCACCGTTGCACCCCTTTTCAACCCAACGGCACACTCCTCTAAACCCCTTTGAGCCTCCAGCGGTACACCCTTGTTGCCTCCCAGCGGTACGCCCTTTTAGCACCCAGCGGCACACCTCTTTCCCTCAGCGGTACACCCCCCCTTTGAGCACCTAGCGGTACACTCTTTCCCTCAGCGGTACACCCTTGTTGCCTCCCAGCGGTACGCCCCTTTAGCACCCAGTGGCACACCTCTTTCCCTCAGCGGTACACCCCCCTTTGAGTGCCCAGCGGTACACTCTTTCTCTCAGCGGTACACCCTATTCCCTTCGCCGGCACACTGCATGTATATACATATATATAGCATGATAAAGGCATTAACAATAGCAAATAAATTAATGAAAATTAGGCTAATTAAAGGAGTGTGAATATGCAACATTAATAATGATTAAAGAGGTGGGAGGGGTAGTAAAAATAATCAAAATAGTAATAATAATAATAATGATAATAATGAATAAAAGAAGAGAAATCATCCGGAGCAAACGCATAAAGAAGTAGTAAGCGACAGAGAAAAGAGATGCACATAATTAAGAGAATCCCAGATAAAAGTTGCTAGGGCCCACTCCGCAGCCCCATCTCTCCCCGCGACCCGGGGCAAAAGGAACAATAATGCCGCCCTCTCTGGCCGGGCTCGGATCTTGGGAATCATCCCGACATGGTCCGGTCCCGACCTAGCCTCGGGCCGACATCCCGAGCGGATCGGATTTGTTTCTCGTTCCGGATGCCTTCCGAGTCATCATTGAAATTGTCGGGCGCTCGACATACATTTGTACGGACTCGTCCCGATTTTTCCCATCGCGTTCCCATCACGGACCGGTGTCCGAACATGAAAAGGTCCACGAGTGACCAACACGGCCGGCGATTTGTGGTCTGAGCATAACTCCCTGTGTGATCTGCCCCTATCTCTCTCTCGCAATTAGTATTATTCTTCTTGTCCGCGGGGCCCCTAATTTCGGCAATTAATCAAGGGTGTTCCCTCGTATGGGGGATGTAAATGGCGTCGTGACCTTGATGGCGCGACGGGATTCGGTCCCGACACGAACCACACAATCGCCTGACGAAGTCAGATCGAGCGCACCAAGGGCTCTTCGGAGCCCGAATAAATTGTCACCTCGGTGACTGGCACGCCCACGCACTTAACAGACCAATGACACCAGCCCGGCCGAAACGGAACGAGCCGAGCGAAAAGTGCATCCACAGTTCTGGCACGCCCGGTGGGACCGATCAACCCTTCATCTCTTTGCCGAAATTAGGGGCCCCGTGGCCCCCTTCTTGTAATACTAATTGCGTTACTTTGTCAAATGCAGGAGAAAGAATTGCATCATGGTGCCAACCATGGCTGTCACTTGCGGCCCTCAGCCCGTCGAGAACCACGTCCGAGGTGGCTACCTGGCGGTCCCCCTCAGCTTCGGGAGCTTCCCTCCCACCGTAGGCTTCCCCAACTTCTTGGGGGTGGCCTTTGTCAACATTCTCGAGGTGAAGGCGCCTGAGGAGTCCCAGATCAACGCTCCCGCTCTGGGGGCCGTCGAAACTGCTGTCGGCCGAGCTACGGCCAAGAACAACAACAGCGTCCCCACAACGACGCTGAGCTGCAACGTGCACCACGTGCACCAAACTACCGGCCCTTCCCACCAAGGGTCAGCTTCCCACCGAAGAAGACTTCGGAGGAGCAACACCGGCGCCGGCTCGGGGCGCCGCTCGTCCAACTCTGGAAATTCCATGACTGTTGGGGCCCTCCGAGTCCGTCTGGACGGGCAGAGGTCCCAAGTGACACCGGACCGTATCGTCCCGACCGTCCCAGTCCACAACTCTTTTCAAGGACTGGAGAAGCTGAAAGAGAGGGCCACGCCCGCAACCCCAGCTGTGGCACAGAAAAAGGCGCCGGCTCACAGGCTGGCCAAACTGAAGCAAGTCTGGGTACCCAAGGAGGCCCAGCCCACTGCACCCGTCCAGGCAGGGCCCAGCACTTCCCGCCCGAGGAGGGCCCGACAAGATGGCGGGGTCGAGGTGATGACCCCAACTCTCCGACCGGCACTCGTCATCCCAGTGCCGTCCGAGAATGTCCAACGCCGTCCCCGAGGGCGCCGATACAATGCTGCCCGCCCAGCACTCAGGGCCTATTCTCCCCCTGCCACTATCATCGACATGCAACCGCAGGCTGCTCTCCCTGACCAGGAGTGGGAAGGGATCGAGCAGGCTATGAGGAATTACCTCCGAGGCCCAGGTAGCACCCCCGCCGGCCGCCAGAGACTGCTGGGGGCAATGGCCTCCGCTTTCCCAGAAGAAGGAGCCCGACCCTCACCCAGCGCGGAGTCGAGGAATCACTCGAAGGAGCCGCGCCAGTCCCCTGTACGGGAGGAAACGCCGCCCCGACGATCGGTCTTCGACAGACTGGTGTTCCCAGGAAGATCGTCTAGGAGGGAGATAAAGAGAAGCAAGAACAAGAGATGGCAAACATTCACCTGCAACATGGCAGGAGTTCACGGTCGGTACGGGGCCTTGCCCACCGATCCGGATGAAGTGGCCAGAATCGCCGTCAGGCCGGGACCCCTCACTAGAAGAGGGTGAGCGGCAGGTGGCGTGGCACCCACAGGCGCCGAAGGGACCTTACCTGAAGAGCCCCTCTCGGCCCTCACGGCCAATGTGGTCACCACCGGCGACACGAGTGGCAGACCCTCGACATCATCCGAGGACGCCCCGGCCGAAGAGACAGGGGGCATGCCCAGTCTCCCCACGGTTGACCCGGCAATGCTGCTCATGATGCAGCGGTTCCAGCAGGAAATTGAATCACTCAAAAAGTAATTGAATGAACGGAACACACCGCCCCCGACGTCCTGGCAGACCGAGGTTTACCCGAAGCGCCTAGGGACAGGGGGCAATTTTCAGAAGCAGCCCTTCCAGCAACCTTCAACCCTCTCGGGGACGCGGCCTGCCACCCGGGTCTGTCGCCAACTGGCCCGACATGCAAAAGAAGTTCAAAGAAAGATTCTATGTTGCAGAACGAGAGGTCACCGTAGCAGAACTTTATGCCACAAGACAAAAGAATGACGAGTCGGCCCTCGACTATATTAAGAGATGGAGGAACCTCAGCATGAGGTGCAGGCGTCCCCCGCACCAGGAGGATGCGGTGCAGATCTGCAAACAGAACTTCAAGAAAGAAATCCTGGAAAGGATGATCGGCACCGAGGTCAAGATATTTGACCGCCTGAACAACGTGGTAGCAGAGATCGAGGCATTTTTGGCCCGATACTCCTCCACCCCGGCCATGTCAAGCCAAAGAGCCAGGCAGGCCGAGAAGAAGCCGGCTCCCCCTGAGGTGCACACATTAGATTTCCAGGCTTTTGAAAAATAGAAGGAGAAAGCCAAGGGTGTAGACACGCCATTCCTGACGTCTCCTGAGAAACTCTCATATTATTATACGACGCTCCGCGACGGCTTACGCGTTTTGAATCACTTGAGTGCTTCCTTTTCTTGAGTCTTCTTCCGCCCTTTTCGGCATCCGGAATCATCTCGTCACCGCATTCGGACGGCATCAACACCAGTCGGACGCATCAGAGGTTCCGAAACCAGAAAGTGTGTCTACCGAGCGGCCGCCAACGCCTGAACTGAGGACCCGGGTGGGTCTTTATGGGGGTGTCCAGGCCCCTGGACGCCCCCATTCTTTTAATTTATTTTTCACAGCCCAAAATCAAATAAAAAATAATATATTAATGGAGGCGTCCAGGACCCTCGACGCCTCCATAAAAATAAATATAAAAAATTAAAATGCCAGCTTTGGCATAAAAACAAAACACAAAAATAAAAATAATATATTTATGGAGGCGTCCAGGCCCCTGGACGCCTCCATCAACTCCCTCACGGGCGCCGCCCACCGAACGACAGTTTGTCATGTGTGAAAAAATCCAAATTATGGAGACGTCCAGCCAGCTGGACGCGCCCATTTCTGAATCACGAGGCGCGGCTCACAAAACCACGCGTTGTGCCAAACCGCGTGCGGCCGTCGGTGGTGTTCGGTGGACCTGTTGGGGGCGTCCGGGGCCCTGGACGCCTCCACAAAAATATTCCGAAAAAATAAATAAAAATAGAATAAAATATTAGTTCGGCCCTGATGGAGGTGTCCAGGGTCCTGGACGCCTCCACCCTCCGGAGCCCTATAAATAGAGGCCCACCCCCTCAGTTCTGGGGGAGCTTCTAAGAGATCCGATAGGCTGCCGGAGCCCAGAGGCTACTGGAGTCATTTCTAACCCGTGGGGTCTTTTGTAGGTGGAGGTTCTGCCGGCTTCTCGGGTGCCCACGCTCGCGAGAGGAAGGTCGTCTTCATCCACCGCGCTTCCACGTCGTCCCTACGCTGCCGGAGCTCCGCCGGATTTCACCCTCGGCTCCTCCAATAAGCCTTTCTTCCCCTTTTTCTCCATAGTTCTTTACATTCATCATACCGCATCCTCTATCTCCCTACATAAGGGCACCGTCTCTTGCTTACTTCTTGCATTCATCATCACATTTTCCTCCTACTCGAGTCCGAGAGGGGTTTAAAATCACACCAACCAGGTGTGTGTCAGGTCACGATCTCATTACTTTTATTGCAAGGAATTGTTACTACACTGCCATTTTCTAATTCCGTTCGTTTATTGTCTACTGTTTTACAAGGGTAACCAAGGAAAGCCCTCTCCGTCGGTCGGCCGAAGGGGGAGGAAGAAGCAACCCGCCATCTCCCGCTCTTGAGGTAGGCGCGATCACTTTCTTTATTTTGGGGTCTTTTGGCCCCTGGCGATCACATCTTATTCTCGAGGCCGCGGTGAGTCACTTCCCCAATGGCCGTTTAAATTCCCGTTCTTATATGTTATATTCTTATCTATTCATGTTCTCGAGGCCACGGCGAGTCACTTCCCCAATGGCCGTTTAAATTCCCGTTCTTATATGTTATATTCTTATCTATTCATGTTCTCGAGGCCGCGGCGAGTCACTTCCCCATTGGCCGTTTAAATTCCCGTTCTTATATGTTATATTCTTATCTATTCATGTTCTCGAGGCCACGGCGAGTCACTTCCCCAATGGCCGTTTAAATTCCCGCTCTTATATTCTCTTTATATTCTGTTATATTCTTATCTATTCATATTCTCGAGGCCGCGGCGAGTCACTTCCCCAATGGCCGTTTAAATTCCCGCTCTTTATATTCTCTTTATATTTTGTTATCTTCTTATCTGCTCATATTCTCGAGGCCGCGGCGAGTCACTTCCCCAATGGCCGTTTCAATTCATGCTATTTAATTTCTGCACCATTCCCGTCCCCCCGAGGTCGCGGCGAGTCGCTTCCCGCTATGGCCGTTTAACCCCCATATCTTGCTATATTACATTTGTCCCGCTCGCCCCGCCGGAGTAATCTCCCGTGGTGGCCCCTTCTCTCTTCTCTTATTTCTATGTTGCAGCAAACAAAAGAGGAGCCTGCGCGCTCCGCGTCTTCTTCGCTCACAGATTGGCGATCACGGTGGGACCTCTACTGCTTCCTTTTGGCTACCCTTGCAAGTTCGGCACCGTCCGTGCCTCTCCACCTTGGCGCCCTGGCGCGCCCCCGTTGTGCTCACGGCAGCACTGTCAGTTGTGATTGGTTGGGTGTTTATCATATGTTTGTTATTTCTGTTATTTTCTTACTCTATATCTCTGTCAGCATTCCATTGCATACATCCATCCCTCTTTTATATCCTTTTTCATTTTTTCTAAGGATCACCCTTTCCCGGTGAAGGAAGGACTCTCCGTTTGAGAATTCCTCTCAACGGACTAGAATCTCCTCCACTGGGACCTCCGTAAGTCCCCGACATCGAAGAATCTCCTCTTCATTCACTGGGCAGGTTGTACCATTGAAGTTCCCCGGAGTTAGTCATCCCATTCGTGGTGAGACGAGAGACCCTAGCTGACACGGCGGTGAAACAAAAATAAACTAGGGTCCCTATTTTGTGTGAACTTCGGATCTCGCTAAAAACACAAAAAAATCATCAAAATCAAAACACAAAAAAAGGCGTAAAGGCATCCACTTGTTTGATAATCTCTGCTACCTGCTTGCTAGTGTATGTTTTTGCGTTCTGGGAAAACTGTGAGCATGGCTCACGAGTCTTTTGAGGAGAACCACCCTAGTCGATTGTCAGCCGACCCACGAGTCTATGCTATGGACTCGGGTCCTTCTCATGAGCCCTCGCATGAGGTGCAGGTTATTACCAGGGACATGTCCC
Organism: Amorphophallus konjac; assembly: GCA_022559845.1. Lineage (NCBI taxonomy): Eukaryota > Viridiplantae > Streptophyta > Magnoliopsida > Alismatales > Araceae > Amorphophallus > Amorphophallus konjac. Next base: position 473,852,484 of record CM040122.1, on the reverse strand, counting down.
CACCACAGGACATCTCTTCCTTACTGGGCGTCCTCGCCAACACGGAACTTACCTCTGAACAGCTCTGGGCCTTCCAGGCCATTCTGAAGGGGAAATCTGTTTCCCCCACGCCCCAGGAATCAACTCCGGCCATTGCACCTCTCCAAGAGTCCCTGCAGGCCATTCCATCTCCTTCATTGGCGCAAGCCATCCAGTCTCCCTCGCTTTAAGGACAAGCGAGCCAACAACCACCCTCATTCCAGTTCCCGTCACAATCTCAAACTCCCGTTGTTCCCCACATACCGCTTCAGCCGGGGCCAACTGTCGGCGGTCCGACAGCTCCCTCTCATTCGGGGTTCCCCCCTCAAGTCTCCGGGAGACAATTTCTCCCCCAGTGGCAAGTGCCACCTTCACCTCTAGAGGAGCTCGCCCAATCGCTCCTCAATAGGTTCAATCGCATGGACGAGCAATTTCAAAATCTGAGAAGAATGGTGGACGTGAAAGCCACCCCGGAGGTTGCTTTGCCAATCCTTCCCGTCATTCATCTTCCTCCCTCCGAAATGCCCACGTACCGCAGATACAATGGTACCGGCAACCCCTTCATTCACCTCAAGGATTTCATGTATGAATCCTCCTATTGGCAAAACGATCAGAGGTCCCTGGCATTCCTCTTTCGGAGATCATTGGATGGTCCCGCGCTAGAGTGGTTCTATTCTTTGGAGCCCCGCGAGGCCGAGAACTTTGAAATAGTCCAGAGAAGGTTCTTGCAGAAATATAGGGATAGGGTCAGTCCCTCACTCTCCATTACCGACCTAGTGGCCGAAAAGATGAAGCCCGATGAGGATTTTGTCCGCTATGCTGATAGATGGAGGTCTCTGGCGGAAAGAATAAGGGACACCCTCTCCGAGCCTGAACAAGTGAAGATGATTGTGTCTAATGCAACCCCACAGTTCAGACACATCCTGGCCATGAATAAACTTACTACAATGGAGGAACTCTATGAAAGGGCCCGGTACATCCAAACTCAGTTAAAAGACTCCCCCATTATGAACATGTTTGAGTCACCGAAGCCCAAAGTGGTCAGAAAGACAGGCGCTGGTGTCCCGGGCGGAGCCACAGAAGGGGTCGTGACAAATGAGCAAGTGGGTGCGGTCAACAATGCCAACTATGCAGTCAACCCAAGGCCTCCACAAATACCCCGACTTCCCCTCCAACCAGGTCCTTTCCCTCTTCGTCCTCCACCCCAAAATAATCCACCCCAGGATAATATGCCTCCATTACGTCAACCCCAGCAACAACAACCACAACCTCAGCAACAACAACCACCACTTCAGTACAACCAAGTTCCACCCCCGGGGAACTATGGTCCCCAACAGCAACAAAGGAGGCCGGTCGGTCCCAAGAGAGCCTACTATCTACCATTGCCAGAAACCTTAGCAGACATTTTTAATGCCCTCATGGCATCAAACCAACTCACCCTACCCAGAGAAAGGCCCGTGTGGCCCCCGAATGTTGATACCTCCAAATACTGCGTCTACCACAGGCAGCCAGGACACACAGTAGATTACTGCTTCCATTTTAAAGATTACATCCACGATATGAATGATGAACATCAAATAGATTGGGATGAGATGAGACGATATGTCACGGCTCTCAAGGCTAGGAGACCTCCTCATAGGCCACAGCAGCAGTTACAACAGCAGTAGCAGCAGCAACCACAACAACAACAACAGCCTCAGTATGCCCCACAACAACAGCCCGACATGGGCATAATCCAGAATCCATTACCGGAGCACCAGCAGCCCAATCATCAGGTTAACCCCATCTCCTCCTTCCCGGAAGTCGGGAGAGAGCAGGTGTGGCACCAGAAAAGTACCTCCATTCTTTCTACCGCCAATCCTATCATCACGCAACACCCTTGCCTTGCCCGGGTAGCACCTCTCTCTCATCAACCCGCGTCAGTATCACCTTCACCATTTCCACTACCATTACGCCCTCTCATCCGTACCCCGATCCCCTATCAACCGACACTCTCCACTACGCCTTCACACCCTCTCATCTTCTCCCACTCCCCCACTTTACCATCCACCTCTACCACATTTACCCCTACGCCTTCTAAACCCCTTATCATCCGTCAACCATACATAACCCCGTCTTTCTCCACCGTATCACCACTAATACCTTCAAAACCACTCATTAACCATCACCCACCTCAAAATCATTGCTCGCTTCAAGCCCTACCCACTTCTACTTCGTCTCCACCTCCACCTTCTAGACCTCTTATCCTTCATAATCCGCGCGATATCCCCTCTACCTCCACCATGCCTCCACCTAACAAACCCCTCATCAGAATCCCTGCTCCCGTCATCACCCCTGCTTCATCGACCATTCCTCCACCACTACCCCTCAAACCTCTGTTAAAACCCACTGCTACCCCCACAGAGGTACAAAAGCCGCAGGCAATGGTGCTCCGGAGTGGAAGGATTTTCCACAGGGTTTTCCCCCACAACAGTCAGAATACTGAGCAATCTTAGCCAGAGAAGGATGATGGAGAACAACCAGAATGAGCTATCTCTGGAACACAGTATGATCTATTGAAACAATTGGACAAGACGCCTGCTCGGATCTCCATCCTGGAGCTACTTCAAAGATCCACATCCCACCAGGCGGCCTTGATGGAATATCTTCAAAAAGTCATGGTTAATGAAGACCTCCCCGTGGAGAAGATTTCGACCGTCCTGACCCCGACAGACACACAACCGGCCATCATGTTCTACAACTACGAGCTCGCTCCCAAGGAGGCTCGAAAATATGCACTGTGCATTTCAATAAAAATTAATGGGGTATCCATAAATCCGTGTCTTGTGGACACGGGTGCGTCCATAAATGTGATCTCCATGAGCACTCTTCAGTTGTGTGGGGTCGACGAGGAACAAATAAGATCTTCCTCGATCACGGTCACGGCTTATGACAATAGCAAAAGGCCGCCGCAGGGGATGATTATTCTGAAGGTAGAACTAGGCCCCATGTCAATTCCCACAGAATTCCATGTCCTCGACATGGACCCCACATTCAAGGCTATACTGGGTCGCCCTTACATCGAAGCCATGGACGCTGTGCGTTCCACCAACCATCAGTGCCTGAAGTTTCCTTACAATGGGAGGATTATTAAAGTGGTCAGTACACCTGTCCTTCACACAGTGGATGCTATCAACACCTCTCTGCCCTCTGTTTGGCCGTCTCATCGGCCCATATTGTCACTACTGGACGTACGTAATTCATCTCACGTTCCACTAGCACCGAAGGAGCCGGTCAGGGCAACCGCAACATCATATCTCCCTTTTCACTCCAAAGGGTGGGAGATCATGAGGAACATCGGCTATCAACAGGGTAAAGGTCTGGGCGCACAATTACAGGGTAGACTCAAACCGCCAAAGGAAATTAGGCCGAACCGCAGGTTTGGCCTAGGCTTCAAAGGACCGTTCAAGACGGATTGGAAGCCCCTCACATGGACTCTATCAAACCACTTCAATAGAGGGCCCGTTGTTCAGATGGGAGATCACCCACGAGAAGCATATGGGGGATCACATGTTGTATATTTGGCTGAAAAATATCTGAGGATCACCAAAAGAGGCAAGATCAAAGATCTGGAATGCGAGTGGAACAAATGGTTCGACATACGGGACATTTCCGTTGCAATGGAAAGTATGTTCTCATCTCCGCAGCTTGAAGGACCGCCATTGATCTCCGGAACACCAGAGAATATTACCACTCTTGCCAAGGTTCCAAACTATCCTCGTCCTCGCCAGAAGGACCCTGTCATCGACGGATCTTCATCCGTCCTCAACATTGCCATCGACGGCTCATTAGCCGCCATCTTCTCCATCCACTCGTCTCAGCCTTTGCTGATATTTTCTTCCTGGGCCAGACAGTTGTCTGATGATCTTCCCAGGTCCCCTTCTTTGCTTACATACCTACGCGGGCTTTTCAACCCGCGCCAGGTCTTCAACCATGATCTGCTCTATGAGCCTCACAATCCTCTAGCCATAACCACTTTTCTCTCTCCTCCAATCTCTTTTCACTGCTTTGTCATTAAAAATGAAAATGAAAAAAAAAACGTCAATTTTCAAACTCCCCAACAACACATCTTCGTTGAGGAAACCTCCTACATCTCCCACGGGTACGTACCGCCCTGCGGACCACCCATCCAAGGTCCGATGAGCGACCTTTTCTACCCCTCCTCTGAGGGGTCTTCTCCTGTACATTCTACACCATCCTCTTCGTCTTCCTCTTCTTCTGTAAATATTGTCAGTCAATCTAGGAATGATAGGCCAAGGGTAGTAACTAGGAAGAAATCCAAGGGTAGGCAGATCCCTCGTCGATTCCTTCTGGATTTGGCCGCCAGGTGTCAGGCCCTTCTTGCCATCCCCCAGTTGCTAGAAAATCCCATCCAGCTACCGGAAATAGAATATGAGGGCGACTGTGCATTTGATGAAGGGTATGGAGTCTACGAGATCACGGATGAAGAATGCCCCACTGAAGATGAGGGTGAAGAATATGAGGATGCGGCGGGCGCATACGCAAGTGGAATGAGGAGATTCGACGAGCCGTCAACCGCCGTAGAAGAATCCACCAAAGAAGTCAACTTGGGAACTGAGGAAGACCCTAGGATCATCCTCATAAGTGACAACCTACCACCCTCTGAAGAAGAGGCATTAATTGAAGTTCTCAAGGAATATAAGGACACGTTTGCATGGAGCTCCGAGGATATGCCGGGTCTAGATTCAACCTTGGTCGAACACCGTTTAACCCTAAAACCAGGGTCCATCTCGGTAAAACAAAGGTTAAGGCGTTTCCACCCTCAGATGGCTTTGAAAATGAAAGAAGAGGTCGATAAGCTCCACAAAGTCAGGTTCATTAGAGTCGTCCTTTATCCTCAATGGGTGGCGAACATTGTCCCGGTCATGAAGAAAGATGGGAAAGTCAAGATTTGCATCAACTTCTGGGACCTTAACCGAGCGTGTCCAAAGGATGATTTTCCCTTGCCTCACATTGATGTGTTGATTGATAACACGGCAGGATATGAAACCCTCTCATTCATGGATGGATTTTCAGGATACAATCAAATTCGTTTGGCAGAAGAAGATCCGGAAAAGACGTCATTCACTACCCCTTGGGGAACATATTGTTACGTGGTCATGCCGTTTGGGTTAAAGAATGCTGGAGCTACTTACCAAAGAGCTATGATGGCCATATTTCATGACATGATGCACATATACCTGGAAGTGTATGTGGATGACTTATTGGTGAATTCAAGGACCAGGATGGAACATCCAGAAGTTTTGGCTAAGGTCTTGCAGAGGTCAAGGGAGTTCCAATTGAAAATGAACTCGAAGAAGTGTGTGTTTGGTGTGTCGTCGGGTAAATTACTGGGTTTCATTGTGAGTAAAAGAGGGATTGAGATAGATCCCGACAAAGCCAAGGCTATCAGGGATATGCCGCCTCCCAAGAATTTGAGGGAAGTCCGAGGTTTAATCGGGAGGTTGCAGTTTATTCGTCGGTTTGTGTCCCAACATTCACAAAGGTGTAGACCTCTCTACGAGTTGACCAAACCAGGAGTAGAATTCCACTGGAATTCTAAATGTCAGAAAGCTTTTGAAGGGTTGAAAGAATATATGTCTAGTCCACCCGTTCTCATTCCACCCAAATCAAAAAAACCTCTGATCCTTTACGTCTCTGTCTTGGATGACTCCGTGGGAGCCGTCCTCGCACAAGCTGATGAAGAAGGCAAGGAACGGGCAACCTATTACTTGTCCAAACTTCTCAATCCCTGTGAGCAGAAGTACACCGTCATGGAGAAAACCTGTGCTGCCCTTGTTTGGGTAGTGCAGAAATTGAAGCACTACTTCTTGGCTCATGAGGTCCACTTGATTGCTCGAATGAATCCTATCAAATTCCTTCTAGAGAAAGCCGTCCTTACGGATAGGCTAGTACGCTGGCAAAATTTTCTCTCTCAGTTCGACATCACCTACATCCAGCAAAAGGCGATTAAAGGCTATGCCATAGCCGAGCATCTCGCTCACCATCCTCTTCCCAAGTTCGATCCCGTCCAATCAGAGTTTCCAGATGATGAACTAATGTCCGTCAACCAATCAGATGAGCCAATGTGGACACTATATTTTGATGGAGCTCTGAATTCTCAAGGGAGAGGAATCGGCGTCGCCCTCCTGTCGCCTGAAGGCCTCACATTCCCATTGGCATACCAGCTCAAATTTCCAATTACCAATAATATAGCCGAATATGAAGCTCTTCTAGCTGGCCTAGAACTCGCTCATTCTTTTCGTATCACTCAGTTGCGAGTCGTAGGTGATAGTCAACTCATCCTTCGCCAGGTGCTCACTAAATATCGCACTCGCGATCCCAAACTCAAGCCATACCAAGAACTCACTGCTGCCTTTGCCAAACTATTCACCAAACTGATCTTTGTTCATGTCCCTCGTCATCAGAATATTCTCACCAATGCCCTCGCCTCATTGGCATCATCCATAAGGTTCCCTCTAGGAAGATGGTTTGAGTCCATTTCCATCTACAAACTTCACGCCCCTGCAATCGATGATGCTTCCTACGTAAACATCAAAGACAGGATAGCAAGGAAGATCCTGCAGGAAGATATCCTTGAGAAGAGGGAAATCATGTTGGCAGAGGCCGAAGAAGAACTGGCTGATGATGAGAAACCATGGTTCTATGAAATCATCAAATACTGCCAAGATCAGTATTATCCTGAAGGGGCCACCACAGAGGACAAGAAAGTCATAAGAAGGGTGGCTCAGAAATATACATTGGTTGGAGGTCTACTCTATAGGAGGAGCCTTACTGGTATTCTGTTAAGATGTCTTGGTGATGATGAGGTTTGAAAATGTGTAGAGGAGACGCACTCGGGTGTGTGCGGTGGCCACGTGAATAGTCAGATGCTCGCCAAGAAGATCATTCGACAAGGCTTTTATTGGCCCACTATGGAAGAGGATTGTGCTGTCTATGTCCGTAGGTGTGTCAAGTGTCAACTTCACGCCGATAAAATCCATTCACCATCTTCCTCACTTCATCCAATATCCTCCCCATGGCCTTTCTCCATGTGGGCATTCGACATCATTGGTCCCCTAGGTGATCCCAATTCCCTCACCAAGCAGAAATCTTTCATCCTTACTGCGACGGAATACTTCACCAAATGGGTCAAAGCCGAAGCTTACACAGAAATCAAGGTGTCAACAGTCTGCAAGTTCATCATGAAGAACATCCTCGCCAGATTCGGCGTCCCAAGCACGATCGTCACCGACAATGGGCCACAATTCATTTCTCAGGACCTACAGGACCTCTGCAAAAGGTACGCAATTACATTGCATCATTCATCACCTTATTACCCACAGGGTAACGGCCAAGCGGAGGCCACCAATAAAATATTGCTCAAAATCATCAAAAAAACCTGCGAGTCTAGTAAGTTTTCAGACTGGCCAGAAAAATTTATCGAAGCCCTATGGGCCTATCGCACTTCAATCCGTACCCCCACCGGGCAGACTCCATTTGCCCTTACTTATGGTATGGAAGCGGTAGTCCCGTATGAGACTCTGATCCCTTCTCTCAGGGTACAATTGGACGAGGAATTTCCCCTCGACGATCGTCGTAATTCACTCCTCGCCCAGTTGGAACTCTTGGATGAGAAACGGCTGGCCGCTGCCGAACACGCGCGTGTGTATCAAAATAGACTCGCTCACTTTTACCAAAAGAAAGTCGTTAAGAGAAAATTCAAAGTCGGTGAGATGGTCGTAAAAAGAATTTTTGTCAAACCTGGAGGGCCGCGTTCTAAGCTCCAACCCAATTGGGAAGGATCATTTATAATTCAAGCCGTGTACCCTGGCAACGCCTACAAGCTAGTCAACGCCAAAGGGACCGAGTTATCCCACCCTTGGAATGGACTTTATCTTAAGAAATACTACCCTTAGCACAAAACAAAAAAAATGATGAAAAGATAAAAAAATATCAAAAATAAAAAAATACCGAAAACCACTAAAAATATGGAAAATTCAAAATGCCGATGTCTGGCAGTCACCATGTAGTCAAGTCCCTGCATCTAACCTTCATGTTAGGATAGGGCCCATTAAGACTTGTTAGGCACCAGGTCTTGGTTTGCCAGAACCGTGGAGATCCCTGTCCGGCCACGTCGGCCTATGCTCACTCGAAGGAAGCTAACATGTGCTCACTTATGTATTTTATTCAAAAAAAGTCGGTAGCATCACCTACGGTGGGGCCCCACCCAGAAGATCTCCGGAAGCTGTAATCTTTATTCTTTTCTCTTCGACCAAATGAGACAGTCGGCGCCCTTAAAAAGCTGAGCATGAGAAACCGAAACTCAAACCCCAAGGGCAAGAGTAGGATCCATTTCCTCGAGCATCGATCAGAGCACGAGAAGAGGGCAGTGTCCCCGCAGGCATACGAAAAGGGAGCCCACAAACGTCAAACGACTATATCTCCCTCACAAAAAGAAATACAAAGTCAAAATCAAGAGAAAAGCCTGGTCGTGACCGTGCCTGATGCGATAAATGGAACCCCTCAAAGCAAAAGTTTGAATCCACAAAAAGGGGGGGCCGTGGAATGTAAATGCTCGAGATTTGGTCCGAAGTTGTCCGAAAGGAAAGAGTTAATGGGCCCTTATTCGCTCGTCGGGTTAACGGTTTTGCCGATCCTCTCAGGAGGTTTATCCCCCACGCTCTTCCTTCTCCCTCTAAAGATGAAGGTTCGATGGAGTTTTTGAAGGGTGAAAACTGCCCAGGGTCTGCGACCTTATTTTAATATACACGTTTGGTTGCCTACTTTGAAAAGTAAAAGCTATCGCTGCGAAGGAGTCTCTGTGTTTTTGGCTGGTCAAGACCCATGTTTACTGCCTTGATGTCTTCTTGTTTAACCTCGGGCTTAGGCCAATGCAAGCGCGTCACCTATGGGTGCGACGGCGTCTGATTCCGGGTCAGCGTCGCGCGGTTGGTCGTTAGGGTTCTAGGGTGGTCCATCATATACCATCTAGAGTTGTGATGAAACAGACCCGGGTCGAGCAAATCATTTACCTCAAACATCTTTTGGGTGAATCCCTGTGGTCGGAAGCGACTGGGAGCCTAAGCATGGCATGACGGTATTATCATCAGGGTAAGTCTTAGCCGGCGGGATCATCATTCGAGGGGTCTAGAGGCCCAAATCAACCTAAATGTGCACTTAGGATACCTGGGAGGTCAGTAAGAAACCCCTGTTCTCACGTAGGTTAGGTGCCATTTGGGTGCTTGCCAGGCGTTAGCAACAAAAATTTGAAATGATAAAAACAACAAAAATGGAAAAGAGAAAATGTACATATTTGCAAACAAAAAAATCTTTTTTATGATAAAATGAAAAAATGTCAAATATAAAAAAAAATAAATCAATTTTACATGATTACATTTGCGTGCAACATCCCACTTCTAAATTTCGCTTGCATCCGTGTGTTTGTGTGCCGCATTCATCATCATATCTTTATCTTGCCTTTATTAATAAAGGCTTGGTCCCTTGACCAGTTTCAAGGACAGTCACAGGACCATTTGCTTATTGAGCAAGGGGCCAAGTCAGAACAGAAATTCTGATTTGTTTGTTTCAGTGATGTGTGCAGGGATTCAGGCAACAGAAGCAAAGGTCAAAAACAAACAAACCGAACCTTATATTTTATTCCAAAAACCAAAAAAATTACATCAAGTTCCGCCCTCTCTCTCTGCATTACTCATCCCACTACTCTCCGGGCAAAACGCTCTCAAAGGTGCTACCCAACTACGAAAAGCGGTACTCCTACCGCTCTGTACTCCCCTTCATATTCCCACATCCCGGCGTTGATCCACGGAAGCAGCTGAGAAGCTACCAACACGAAAGCCACGCTCTCGTGCTCTTCGGTAGCGCTCCTCACCATCTCTCAGCCACTGTTCAGTAAGACCAAGGCTGATTCGGAGTTCGAATAGTTGGGCCTCCATGGCCCTTCGTTCCTCCCTTTCAGTCAATCTGTTGGCTGTTTCTCTCTCTGCGTCTCTTTCTTTCTCTGCACGTTCTCTCTCGCGGTCTTCCCTCTCCAACTGGAGAGTGATCCTCAGTTCCACGGCATCCCTAGAGGAGTCGTCATCAGGATGACGCCGCAGTTCCCTCTCCAATTCTGCTATCCTAGCCTCCTTCTGCGCAGCTTGGGCAAGCACTTCTTCTGTCTCCTTTTCCTGTCGAGTGTACCATCTCAGATACGCGATAAGGCGTAAACAAAGAGAACTCAACACTGAAACTTTTACATGTATACAGAGCATCCCTTCTGCCTCCGCAGCACGCTGCGTGGCATGAGCAAGTTGCTCATGAAGCAAGTCAAGTTCTGAGGTGGGAATCCACAAGCTGGAAGAGGCACCACCTACTCCCATCGCTGGGGAAGCCGCGCCAATCTGGGCATGCTACGACCGCGTGAATTAGCAGCCAACATCTGGAATCTGGGGTTTTAATTAGGAACGCACCGTACACCTACCAAGGCGCTCGTAGCTCCGCGGACATCGCCCAACCGTTGCTCCATCTCTGCCAAGCGAGTTCGTAAAGTCGCTATCATCATATCACGGATATCCTGCAGCCATACGAGTCAGCATCTCCACCAGAAAACCAAAAAAATGAAAAAAAAAGGGAAAAATGGGAAACCTACCTCCACAAGTCCCCGGGGTTGGAGCCGCTCCACGTACTTTGTCTTGTATAGACGCAAATAGTCCTCGCTATCCCGCGCATGTGATTCTACAATCGTGCCACCCCGTTGCCAGTCTTCATACTGTTCAGGGAACCGCACGCGCTAGTCAATGCAGGTCGCCGGTCCTCGCGTCTTTCTCCCGACGCGAGGTGGCGCAGCTGAATCCACCCATTCTTGAGCCAGTCCCAAAGTCCTCATAACCAATCATAGCCGAAGCGGCTCGATTTCATTCAGGCAATGCACCCACAATTTCCGTCCGAACCGGGCACGACTTGCTAGAACCCACGGCTGGTCAGCATCGACCATGTCTGAGTAGGGTCTCCAGTTTACCATCCCTGCAGGGAACTCCTGTAGCTCCCGCCTTAGCACCATCAGTTGGTAGGTTAGGGGTGCCGCACTCATGATGGGTTCCCACCGCCTGATTAGCGGCACCATCGCGGGTCGCCAATGCCGAGCTCTCCCCATGGGGAGGTAATAATAGCTTCACAGCTGCTCGGCGCAGGTCATCAGTACCTTGCAAACAAAACAAAAAATACAAAACAAGTAAAACCAAAAATACCTGGATGAATGGTGTGAAACCACTCACAGTCATCTCACAGTCCGCTTCTTGGAACAGACCTGCAAACAAGTGCGCCAGCATGGCAGCTCCCCAGGCATAGTATCCTACTCTTTCAAGGTCTGACAGCAGCTCCAGGAAGCGACATTGGATACCATCCCCTTTCGAGTTCAGTACCAATCTTCCCAAAAGGAAGAGGTGAAATCTCCTCAAATCTATGTTGCATCTTTCCCAGTTGCCGAAATCTGTGCAGTACACGGCACGGCATCCTATTTCCATCCTTTCCATGAACTCTTCTGAGGATTCATCGTCCCGTCGACGAGTGTCGGTGAGCCCTAATGCATCCATGAGGGACGCCCTAGCTACCGACCTATTTTTTCGACCATCTAGGTCCAAACCCAGTAGCTTCCGAGCACCTTCTCGGTAGTCCGCGTAAGTAACTCCGGTCACTGCCTCGCCATCCACCTTGAGGCTCGTAATTCGGACCACATCCTCCAAGCTGGGCACCATGTGCCCCCAGGACATCAGGAATGCCCGACTCACTGGGTCCCATCTCTCACACAAGGCTTGGATCAGGACCAGGTCGAGCTGGATCGGCTCGATCCGAAGAAAGACACCAAATCCCATCACGTCTAGCCCGGCCTTCTGAAAATCCGGGAGACCCCTGTATGCGGCCACTACTAACTCCCATGAAATGTGTGATTTCATCACGCTCTGTGCGTGCATAAGAAATGGAGAAGGGTGTTGTCAAGAGGAAGGAAGAAAGAATGAGAAAAGGGCAAGAAAACTCAGCTTACGAGTTATGATTGGGCCCTTTCGTTAAAGTGCCCTTCGAGGTCCGAAAGTCTCCTGGAACTACTACCACTGGACCTGCTTCTCTTCGAGGAGTGGGAAGATTCGCCCTCCATCCAACTCTCGAAATTTTGAACTCCTCCTCTCCCGTGAGAACTTGTGCTCCTCGAGTTAGCTCTCGATATACCTGGAAGGATAAAAGGGACACGAATTTATAGAAATGGAAGGAGTGCAGGCCAAGATTACCTCCATCACCTGTTAATGATAGCCCTCGCGATGAGGCACCTGCCATGCGGTCCCGTGTGTCACTTCACCGCTCGCACAGGGTGATTGATTGGACGAAGAATATGACGACTAGCCCCCCTATGTTGTCTAAGGATACCCTATCATGTTTTGGAGGACGTCCGCAAAATTTGACACAACATCCAGGAAAAGGGACTAGGGCCGTCATTATTGACTTCGACGGGAGATTCCCGTGGAAAATGGTCACAACAAGACGTGATTCTCCGCTCGGGGTGGAGTCTCGACAGACCCATCACATAGGAATAGTGCAAAGGAGAAGAAGTGTAGGGAAGAAGGAACGCGCAAGAGAACAAACAAGCAACAGAAAATCAAATCACTCCATTCATAATTCTACATAAGCTGTCATAAACACTACAACCATAGAGAGCTTGCGGGTCCACTAGCTCGCCAACTCTTGCCATTATTTTAATGCTCGTCCCTCTAGGCGTCCCTCTCCTCTCCCCTGAGGTGAGGGTCCCTCAGAAGCCTCCGGGATCCCCGTGCAGTAGCAGCCGCCTCGCCTCGTGGTGCCGGCTCCACAGCAATGACTCGCTGCTCCTCCCCTGGCGTGGCAAAGAAGCCACTAGCGGCAAAGCGACCAGACTGGCACAGTCGCTCCCCGAACTCTCGCGCTCTCTCGTAGCGCGTCTCCATCCCTCCTAGCCTCTGCACGACGGCCTGAAGGCCCAGTTGGAGCTCCCTCACTTGGGTCTCCAAGGCCCTCCTCTCGGTCTGATCCCGCTGTCGCTCGGACCTTCTCTCGGCTTTCTCTCTCTCTGCCTCTCTCCTCATCATCTGCAGAAGAACCCTTAACTTCAGGATGTCTGGAGAAGGTCTCTCCTCACCGCGATGTCACAGCTCTGCTATAGTCGCCACCCAGGCATCACGCTCCTCTTCCGCCCAGGCAGCCCGAGCCACCTCACCAGCAACTTGCTCCCGAAGGGAGGCAATCTCGAGAAAAGGGGCCGAGGAACTGGAAGATGCGCCGCCAGTCACTCCCACCATCGTTGTCTGCTGGGCACGCTGGAATGAACAAACAATAGCCGTCAGCTAAGCTCCACATTTAAAAATAGAAAATGCAGCACTTAGCTTACCAAGAGCGACAGTTCCTGTTGAGTGGCGGCCAGCTGCCGCCTGACCTCGGCTAATTGGGCACGCGACCCATCGACGTCGCGCGTATCCCCGGTTTGGGGAAGACCCGCATAACTCTCTCTCTATCGCCATAGGAAGTCGACACTATCCTACACCAGTACGCTCCCTTGCTGCCCAGGGAGACATATGTGCCAATCTTCAAGCTTCGCCTTGCCGCGACTCTGCTTCCTGACGCAGCTCGGCTCGTCTGCACTCGCCCACTCATCGGCCAGGCCCAGGGTCCTCGCCATGTCCTGCACCAAGAAAGAAGGATCTCGCATCATAACAAAGAGCGCGTCCCCTGTCTAGGACGCGTCCATCATTTGAGTGCAACACTCGCCGAACCCTTTCCCCCTCGCGCAGCTCGTTTCAAAACTCAAAGTGGATCAAAAGAGGAAGAGATCGGAGGACCTACCAGACCGTGTTCACCTCCCTCCGCGACATCGGGCCCCTCGGGGGCCCGAAGCGGCCCTTCCTCCTCCATGGACGCCGTTCCGTGCTCTGGCGCGTCCCTCCTCAGGCGAGGGGTCCCGCGTCCCTCTCCACCTTCATCGTGGTCCAGACCGCCGAACTCCATCGATCGAGGGGAAGAAGACAAAGATGGGCAAGCGAGTTTCGGAGGAAGGCGGACTCGTTTGCGGGTAAGGCACGCGAGAAGAAAGGCCACCCGGCGCTTTAAATTTGAATTTAAGGATTAAGACGCGTCCTCGCGCCTGGACGCGCCCAAAAAGGGGGAGAAAGAAAACAGAATCCCCCCATACAAAGCGTAGTTCCCCGCTGTTCAGGGCAAGGTCTCGTGGAGCGTACCTTGAAGGACAACTCAGTGCAAAGAAGAAAGTGTGGGAGAGAGAAAAGTACACACAACACAAGAAAGCCATTTTCATTTCATATAATAGCCGAAAGTACATCATGCAGTAAGGAGGGTGGAGTGTACAAGCAACTCTCTAACTCTCACCATCACCCTCCTGGTCATCTCTCTCCTCCCTCCTCTGACGAGAATCCCTAGGGGGCCTTTGCGAACCCTGAGAAGCCGTGCTCACCTCTCTAGGTGGCACCATGCCGGCCTCCAAGGTGCGGCAAAGCTCCTCGGCCGAAGTAACTAGAAAGCTACCCACAGAAAAGGAACCGGACTGACGAAGTCGCGCCCCGCGCTCCTTCGCCCTCTGATATCGCTCCTCACTCTCCTGAAGTCTCCCCTCCGCCGTGCCAAGACTCAGCCGGAGCTCCGACACCAAGGCCACCAGAGCTCTCCTCTCGTCCCAATCTCGATGTCGCTCTGCCATCCTGTACTCCCTCTCTTTCTCTATGGTCTCCCTATCCCTCTCCCTCTCCTCTCTCTCCCTCATCGCCTCTCTCCTCGACAGCTCGAGGGTGATCCGCAGATCCACTACGTCGCGAGGAAGCTCCTCAGCCTCCCGTCGCCGCGCCTCCTCTAGCTCCGCAATCCGGGCGTCACGCTCTGCCACCCGGGCTTCACGCTCTGCCACCCGGGCATCACGCTCCTGCTCAGCACGAACAGCACGGGCCAGGGCCTCCCGAATCTCGGCCACCTGTCAAAGCACGCATGCACCGTAAGAGAACAGTGATAGAAGGAGAGCAGCCAGAAGGAGAGTCGAGGTCAGGCAGACACTCACTCGAGCCTCGCGATCACGCTCGGCCTCCTCAGCGCGAGCCACCGCATACGCCAGCTGCTCCTGGAGGGCAGAAACCTCCGGAGGAGGGCCCCGCGAACTGGAACCCGCTCCACAAAACCAACAAAGAACACATCAGCATCATGAATAGTAATAAACAATAACACTGTATATACTGCTTATTTATTTTATTTTTATTTTTAAAAAAATATATTTTTTTGGAGGCGTCCAACACCTTGGACGCCTCCTTTACATTTTCTTTATTTTATTTTTTTAAAAAAAAACCCAAAACCCAAAAACCAAAATAAAAATAAATAAAAAATATATATATATTATCATGGAGGCGTCCCAAGCACTGGACGCCTCCTTATTTTTAATTCTATTTGTATTATTTACGTAAATAAATAAATAAAAAAGAAAATATGGAGGCGTCCAGGCCCCTGGACGCCTCCTTCCCTCACTCACCGGCCCTCACCACACGGCCTCTCGTTCACCTATCCAGCCTATTAAACCAATAGATTGAAGTTCCGAGGGGCTTACCGGGTCGTGATCGTCATCTCCCACGTCGCCAGCACCCGCAGCAGCCTCCACGGCCAAAGGAGGAGCCTCCTCCTCCACGGCAATCTCCTCCGCCGCAGCAGCCTCCTCGGCATCATCCCTCAGCCTCCTCGAACGACGAGCCCGTCGTTTCCGCTTCTCTCCACCCTGGCTCGGGCCTCCTTGCTCCATTAGGACTAAGAATGGGTCGTCTGATTTGACTGGGTCGTCTGAATGAACAGTAAATGAGCAAGGGGGGGAGGCCCCCCCCATATATATAGAATCCACCTTCTTTGGGGCGTCCAGGCGCCTGGACGCCCCCACGTTTTTTATTTTTTTTCAAAATTCAAAAAACTTAGGGGCGTCCAGGCGCCTGGACGCCCCCAAAACAAAACCAAAAAAAAATAAAATAAAAAATAGGGGCATCCAGGACCCAGGATGCTCCCAAAAAAATATATAATAAAAAATTTTAAAATAAAAATGTACGGGCGTCCAGGCCTCTGGACGCCCCCATAAAATTTTTTAAAAAATAATAATAATAAAAGAGAAGTAAGACAAGAGTATGTATATAATCCAAACAAAATCACAAAATAAAAACACAAAGAAAAATCACCAAAAAAAAATAATAATTAAGGGGATAAGGGTCCAAAACATCAAAATGCCAGATTTTATTCCATCAGAAAAAGCAGAATGAGCTACATCAGGGGCTTAGGCGCCTTAGGCCTTAACTTCCCCAGTTCGGTTACATAAGCCCTCCATAGCTCACATTCTTCCCCCACGTGCGCTAAGGCCTTTCCCGCAACACTTGTCTTCCAGGGAGCTTTAATGGCTTTCGCTTCCCTCGCATCCGCCTCCGTGCCCAACTCCCTCTGCTTCAAAGGGACGATACCAGTCGGTAGTGGGAACGAATGGCGTGGGATGCCGATCTGGAGACAACACCGATGCGCATTATAGAGGACGAACTCGGTCGCGCCGATCAATTGAAGATCAACTTCGGGAGAAGACCTCATGAGGAGCTCAAGCGAAAGCAAACATGCCGGTGCGTAAGTAAAGAAGCCTTGTGTCACGGTGCGGAAGTGAGACCGCCAATCTTCACGTTTCTTCAGCCACGGAACGCGGTTCACTACAGTACCACCGAAGCCATACACGTCGGCTATGTGATGAAGAGGGCTTTGTTGGAAGAGCTTCGAAGTAGTTGGCATTCCCTCACGGTGGTCGAATTTGAAGTGCAAATCAAGCCAGCAATTCAAGACAAGTGCGCAACCAAAAGGAGGCTTACCCATGCTCGAGGTAGTAAGGCCGCTGTAAAGATAGGCAAGGACGGCGGGTCCCACCCTCTTTCCACTCCAGATTCTGCGAATGGCACTTAATTAATCCTCCTCCACTATGTTGTCGGTATGAGGAAACAAGAGAGCACCCGCCAGACAGATAGTGAACCCCTTCATGATTCCTTCAAAGTAGTCATCATCTGGTGCCCCTCTCAGGGCGTCCATGACCCACTCCGCGAGCTTTTACAAATCAATCCCCTTTTGATTACGCACCTTCCTGGCCGCGTCAGGCAGCATGAAGCTTCCAAGGATGCTTTCGGAAGTCCCTCGTGTCAGCAACTGCATAGCCTTCACCTTCCCGTCACTCTTGAATTTCTTCAATCCGAGTAGAAGTTCCACCTCCTCGAGGAGGATGGTCACCTCGAAGGTCGGGAAGATAAAAGTGTGGGTCTGGGGATGCCAGATCTCCACTAGTGCGCCCATAGCCGCCCAGTCCATACGAATCTTCTCGTAGTGTTTAGTGTGAATAAGGAGCCCCAGCAGATGCCACTTCGAGAGTATGGCCCTCATGCCGATGGAGATGTTGGAAGTAGCTTTGAAAGCCATGGCAGTTTGGAAAACTTCCTCGGGCCTGCGAAGAGTGGATATGGCTGGAAGAGAAAAGAAAGAAGAAGAAATGAAGGAAGTAAGAAGAAGGTTCACGTGGAGAAATTTGAAATGAATCAGCTTACCATATGCGACATGATCGTCCCACTCAGATGACCCTCGAGGTCGGAGAGTCGCCTGATCTCGCTGCTAGGCCTGCTCCTCTTCATAACGCGGGAAGACTCTCCTTCCATCCTGAGATCTCTAGATTCCCCTCTCCTTCCTCTCCTGAGCTTCCAAAACCCACCTTGATGCTTTTGAATGAACTAGCCTAAGGGGGAGTTCTTATAGGAAGGGTAGGGCGCTACAGGACGGAACATGTCACATCAGCGATCAATGTCAGGATTTTGGCTAGATCTCCTTTCCATTGTGGTGCGATTCTGTTACGATTCTGTTTCTTTCTGATGTTATTAACCTTTGCTAGTCTGTGCAGGTTTTACTAACGGACGTCTTTGTCCTGTCTCCTGTCCCCCCTTTCAATGGTTGGTCCCACCATGTCATGCATCATAGTATATGATACCTACGCTACTAGAACATGTCAAGGACCTTGCGGCCCGAACGAATCCGGGATTTGAGTTCCCCTTCAACAAAAATAGTGATGATCCCGAAGAATTTGAGTTGTACGGATAAGCCGTTAACTTGTGGTAGCATGGGGACGACGGTTCCATTCAGTGAGTTGGTGCGCGGATAAACGGGCCCCAGCCCAGTGTCGGCTCACCGGATCGGTATCCTGACCCATTCTTAACAAGTTGCCAATATTATCCTTCGCTATTTTCTATTTTAGTTTGTTTTAAATTTTTCTTTAAGCCCAGCATGCATTCATATAGGACTTTGATTTATTGCGGAAGATCATTCAAGTGGTTCGATTGCGAAAGCCGCTGTGCTTCAATTCTTACAAATATGAGATATTCCACTCCGAATGAAATACTAAATTTCCTTGAAACGGCCCTACGCTGCTCTTCCAAAGGAGACCCTTGTTTGGACAGACCCTCAGATATTCCTTTACTTTTTACCTTGTTTGACCCGCCTTGGCCGCAGCACTTCCACATCGACTGGTAACCGCTCACCAAAGGTGAAACCTGCGGGTTTATGACCCAGGTACTTCCACACCGAGAAGTTGGTCTCCTTTATTTTTCGTGCCTGAGCGCACATCTCACCCTCCCTTATTTGATCTCCGTCCAAGCAATCGTCAAGATTTGAAAGACCTTCTTCAAGGTCGCCTCATTGAAACTCCAGGAAAAATTCCAGACAGTAACGTCAAAAACGTGTCTCATCACACCTTGGCATCAACTTATCAGTCCGCTCCCACTTCATTTCACTCCACTGCGATACCATTCCACTACATGTCACTCCCTTGCAAAGCAGACGCCAAGGCGGGGCAGCTGTAGACACGTCATTCCTGACGTCTCCTGAGAAAGTCTCATATTACTATACGACGCCTCGCGACGGCTTACGCGTTTTGAATCACTTGAGTGCTTCCTTTTCTTGAGTCTTCTTCCGCCCTTTTCGGCATCCGGAATCGTCTCGTCACGACATTCGGACGGCATCAACACCAGTCGGACGCATCAGAGGTTCCGAAACCAGAAAGGGTGTCTGCCGAGCGGCCGCCAACGCCTGAACTGAGGACCCGGGTGGGTCTTTATGGGGGCGTCCAGGCCCCTGGACGCCCCCATTCTTTTAATTTATTTTTCACAGCCCAAAATCAAATAAAAAATAATATATTAATGGAGGCGTCCAGGCTCCATAAAAATAAATATAAAAAATTAAAATGCCAGCTTTGGCATAAAAACAAAACACAAAAATAAAAACTATATATTTATGGAGGCGTCCAGGCCCCTGGACGCCTCCATCAACTCCCTCACGGGCGCCGCCCACCGAATGACAGTTTGTCGTGTGTGAAAAAATCCAAATTATGGAGACGTCCAGCCAGCTGGACGCGCCCATTTTTGAATCACGAGGCGCCGCTCACAAAACCACGTGTTGTGCCAAACCGCGTGCGGCCGTCGGTGGTGTTCGGTGGACCTGTTGGGGGCGTCCGGGGCCCTGGACGCCTCCACAAAAATATTCCGAAAAAATAAATAAAAATAGAATAAAATATTAGTTCGGCCCTGATGGAGGTGTCCAAGGTCCTGGACGCCTCCACCCTCCGGAGCCCTATAAATAGAGGCCCACCCCCTCAGTTCTGGGGGAGCTTCTAAGAGATCCGATAGGCTGCCGGAGCCCAGAGGCTACCGGAGTCATTTCTAACCCGTGGGGTCTTTTGTAGGTGGAGGTTCTGCCGACTTCTCGGGTGCCCACGCTCGCGAGAGGAAGGTCGTCTTCATCCACCGCGCTTCCACGTCGTCCCTACGCTGCCGGAGCTCCGCCGGATTTCACCCTCGGCTCCTCCAATAAGCCTTTCTTCCCCTTTTTCTCCATAGTTCTTTACATTCATCATACTGCATCCTCTATCTCCCTACATAAGGGCGCCGTCTCTTGCTTACTTCTTGCATTCATCATCACATTTTCCTCCTACTCGAGTCCGACAGGGGTTTAAAATCACACCAACCAGGTGTGTGTCAGGTCACGATCTCATTACTTTTATTGCAAGGAATTGTTACTACACTGCCATTTTCTAATTCCGTTCGTTTATTATCTACTGTTTTGCAAGGGTAACCAAGGAAAGCCCTCTCCGTCGGCCGGCCGAAGGGGGAGGAAGAAGCAACCCGCCATCTCCCGCTCTTGAGGTAGGCGCGATCACTTTCTTTATTTTGGGGTCTTTTGGCCCCTGGCGATCACATCTTGTTCTCGAGGCCGCGGCGAGTCACTTCCCCAATGGCCATTTAAATTCCCGTTCTTATATGTTATATTCTTATCTATTCATGTTCTCGAGGCCGCGGCGAGTCACTTCCCCAATGGCCGTTTAAATTCCCGTTCTTATATGTTATATTCTTATCTATTCATGTTCTCGAGGCCGCGGCAAGTCACTTCCCCAATGGCCGTTTAAATTCCCGCTCTTATATTCTCTTTATATTCTGTTATATTCTTATCTATTCATATTCTTGAGGCCGCGGCGAGTCACTTCCCCAATGGCCGTTTAAATTCCCGCTCTTTATATTCTCTTTATATTCTGTTATCTTCTTATCTGCTCATATTCTCGAGGCCGCGGCGTGTCACTTCCCCAATGGCCGTTTCAATTCTTGCTATTTAATTTCTGCACCATTCCCGTCCCCCCGAGGTCGCGGCGAGTCACTTCCCGCTATGGCCATTTAACCTCCATATCTTGCTATATTACATTTGTCCCGCTCGCCCCGCCGGAACAATCTCCCGTGGTGGCCCCTTCTCTCTTCTCTTATTTCTGTGTTGCAGCAAACAAAAGAGGAGCCCACGCGCTCCACGTCTTCTCCTCTCCCCGAACCGCGTGACGTCGCTCACAAAGGGGGCTGCCGACCTTCCTCCGCCCAGAACCACAGAATGGCGGGAAGGCCCCTCACTAAGGGAGAAGATGAGAAATAAGCTGTATTCCTTTGCCCGGGACAAGTCTAAGCTTCTGTTCGAATGGGCAACCAGCTACAACAAAATCACACTGCCAGAGCCGAAAAGGCCCGGCGACCTAAAGAAAAAGGACGACCCGCGCTTCTGCCCGTACCACCGAGTGCTGGGACATACCATTGA
Source organism: Amorphophallus konjac (assembly GCA_022559845.1). NCBI lineage: Eukaryota > Viridiplantae > Streptophyta > Magnoliopsida > Alismatales > Araceae > Amorphophallus > Amorphophallus konjac. Next base: position 473,831,241 of record CM040122.1, on the reverse strand, counting down.
AGACTGCTATGTCTTCAAGGATGTTATTGAGTCCTTAATCAAGAATGGGGAGCTGGACATGGGGGAGCATAGAGTAGACCCCCCGCAACCGCATGAGTTGCCCAGCATAACCTCCACTGTCAACATGGTCTCGCTATACCAGGAGTTGCCTGAGGAGTGGGCGGAGGCCTGCGCCCGCGCCACTTATGAGACCTTCATCATGACCCCGGCTCAGGATCAAGAAGGTTGGCAGACTGCAACTAGAAGGAATAGAAGAGCACACGTCTCTCGACCCAGCCCCGGAGTTCGTCTGAGTGACGCAACACCCAGGCCTGCACCGCCCCCAGCAAGCCCAGTTCGCCGCGACACGGCCCCCGGGCTAGTCATGAGGCGGCCCACTCACAATAAAAAGAGCTCTGTCCCGCTGCGGATGCACAAGAAGACCAGCCTAGAGGTTGAAAGACTCCAGGCTATTATTGATGGGCTTGAAGATTATGAGCATCCTGAAATCCAGCCCGTGGAGCTGAAGGAGTATGTCCCATGGGAGGAGTTCAAATCACTCGAACTGGCTCCAGGGGTTGAAGCTGAAGCAGAGAAAGAGCCTCCCCTATGGGCTGAACTTCCCCAAGAGCAGCCATCCGCCGCAGCAGGAAAGAAGAAGAAGAAGAGAAGACCCAGGGGCAAGAAGAAGAAGGAGGTCGTCGTCGCCTGCAACACCCTCTCGAATTTATTCGACACTGCCCTTTCCCTGGAGGAAACAGAAGAAGAGCCACCCCATGAGCCGCCGGAAGCGGATCAAGCTGAAGTCTCCACTTCCCAACATGCCACCAGGTCGGGAAGGAAGTGGGGGCGCCCTCCTCAGGATAACCTCAACATCATGCTCAGGGGGGAACAACCATACCAGGTCCCCGACCCCGAGGTCCGAGGCACCGAGATCCCTCTTCCGGCGGGTCTCTATCCCGTAGGGGCTAGGAGCCGAGGCACCCCTTCATTCGCCGAATTCCTGTTAGCCCGAGCAGGCGGGAAGGTGCGCTTCCAGGGGTCTCCTTCGACCGAAAAAGTAAGCAGCTCTCAAGCTCTACCGGCGGCAACTCTTCCTCAGCCAGAAGCGGACAACAGTGATATCCCAAACCTCGCCGAATTCATGCGGGGGGCGGAGGAAGCCCAGCAGGCCCTGCCGGCTCGACAGGCTGCAACGGAGCCCACAAAGCTGGCGTCCCCTGACCTGATACCCCAGCTCCAGGGAGGGGGCAGGCGCAGCAAACCCGAAGAGATGAATTTACTCAAGGTGCGGGCTGCCGACCGAATAGTCAGACACCTCAAGAAGATCCCGACCCGATTCACCGTGTGGGAGATACTGTCTTTGGACGAAGAAACACGGCAAGCCATCATTGCCGCACTCCAGACGCCAGCGCACCTTGAAGCTTGCCTGGCAGAAAGCTCACCTGAAGTAGTTGTGGCTTTCACAGAAGATGACATGCTCCTGCCGACCTGCAGCCATAACAGGCCCCTCTACATGAAAGGGCAGCTGAACGGCCAGCCCATCAATGGGGTCCTGATCGACCCGGGGGCAACAGTGAATATACTCCCATACCGGGTGTACCAAAAGCATTATTTTGATGTACACCTGGTTGAGGTCAGAAATGTCAAGATTGCTGGTTTTAACCAGAAATGTGAGGTGCCCATAGGGGTTGCAGAGTTCAGCCTGACCTTCGATGACTTCACCACCAAGGTCCAGTTCCACGTCATCAACTCCAACACCTCCTATAAGGCGTTGCTTGGTCGGCCCTGGCTACACCAGAACAGAGTGGTGCCCTCCACCCTGCATCAATGCATCAAGTACCCCTGTGAAGGGAAGGAAGTCAGAATCTTCGCCGACCTCCACCCGTTCGAGGTGTTCGAGTGTCACTTGTCAGATGCCAATCTATATCTAGAGAAGGCGAAGCAAGCCCCCCAAGCCGCCCAAGACAAAGGGAAGAAGAAAGTGGAGTCGGGCAGTTGGTTTCCTCCACCGCCCCCAGGTTATGTGGCTCCCCCACATGTACCATTCATTGCACAAGAGGGGGGGGGGTATTTAAGGGAGCCCCTCTCCCTATCTACTCTACACCGGGGACGCCTTGCCTCGAAGACCTGCTGGAGGATGTCAGGGTCCCGCCAGGGATCATCAAGCCCATTACAGAGATTGACTGTCAAGCGGCCGAGCGGCTGAGGACCTTTGAAGTGCCTAACCCGGAGGGGCCATCCACTATCTTATATGTTGCCGGGGAAGCAAAAGATTCCTCCCTATCAACCCTCCAGCCGGAAGGAAATGTTCGAAAGAATGTGGAACCCACCAAACCTGGATCGGCGGTTGCTGCAAATCACCAAGCACCCCGGTCTGGGCTTTTCACCAGAAGATTATTACGAAACTGATATGATATCGATTTCGGCCTTGTCCGGCGACGATCCCGCGGAAGCTATAGATTTGCGGGAAGCCCACCAAGAAGTATATCCCAGGCCTCCGGCTGAGGAGGCACAAGACAAAGAAGTGTTCCTTTGGAACCCTCTCCGCCGCTGCTGCACGGAGAAAACCCCCTCTCTCTCCGACATGCTAGCCTCGCAAGAGCACACCGCCGAGGCGCCCTCACTTCGGCCTGCTGGCGAAGCAAGAACCAGAAGCATGGGTCATGCCCCAAATTCCCCTTGATATGACCCTGTCATGTACGCCTTGTACCATAGGCAGCAACAGGAGATCGAGATGTTAAAAGCACGGCTGGCTGAGTTGACCTCGCTAGTTGCCAACCTCATCCAGGGCTCTCTCCGCCCGTGGGGTGGCTATATGTCTCGACCTCGAGACACCAGCCCCGAGGTCCCCGTCTGGTCAAGAAGGGAGACAAGAGACACGGCAAGCCCATTAACCGGACGGCCAACCAGGCAAGGCCTGACACTCCAAGAGAAGCTGCAAAAGCCCTACTCTTTCCCAAGAGAGAAGACTCGGGGTATTTTTGACTGGGCCTGCCACTACAGCAAGGTCTCCCTCCCACGGTCCAAGAGGCCGCAGGACACTCGAAGAAGTGGGGACCCACTGTTTTGTCCCTACCACCAGATACTGGGCCACGCCATCGAAGACTGCTATGTCTTCAAGGACATTGCTCAAGACCTCATTGACAGGGACGAGCTCAGAATGGGAGACTATGTGGTAGCCCCACCACGCCCCCACGTGGCGGGCAGCCCCAGAAGAGGAGCCTATACACTATCCATCCAGTACCAGGCGCCTGAAGATGCGGCTGCCCCGGCCCCCGCCGGAGCTGTCTACGATGATTATACAGAAGATCCCGAGGTGGCCTTGTGCCTTTCTGCACCAGCGGACCCCACGGACCCGGCAGCTACGGTCCAGGAGGAATGCACGACAGATGCAGCCCCCGCGCCCCTTCATGAGGAACAAGAAGAGGGGGATGGCGTCCTCGAGCCTGAAGACAATGAAGATCAAGACTTCGTCGATTTGTCGCCAGCCCCGCCGGAAATTGAAAGTCACGGCCAGGCCACAGTCGACGAATTGATTGAGATCAACCTTGGCACAGAAGGTGACCCCAGGCTGACCTTTCTGAGTGCTCTTATGCCCCTACAGTAGAGAGAACAATACACAAAGTTGCTGCAAGAATTTCGGGATTGCTTTGCCTGGAATTATAAAGAAATGCCTGGGCTCAGCCCCGAGGTGACTCAGCACATCTTGGCCATTGATCCCACAGTGGAACCAGTGAAGCAGTCTCCCCGGCGTATGAGGCCGGAATTGATCTGCCAGATCTGCAAGGAGGTCGACAAGCTCATAGATGTTGGCTTCGTGGCGGAGAACCAGTACACCACCTGGCTGGCCAATATTGTGCCGGTGAAGAAGAAGAATGGACAGATCAGGATTTGCGTGAATTTCCGTGACCTGAATAAAGCCTGCCCAAAAGATGACTTCCCGGTGCCTATCACCGAAGTGATGATTGATGCAACCACCGGCCACGAGGCCCTGTCTTTTATGGACGGATCGTCCGGCTATAACCAAATTTGGATAGCCGACCACGACCGGATTCACACGGCTTTCAGATCACCCAAGGGGATATTCCACTACAAGAGGATGCCCTTCGGCCTCAAGAATGCTGGTGCTACATATCAGCGGGCAATGACCAAGATCTTCGACGAGCTGCTATATAGCAAGGTCGAATGCTACATTGATGATCTAGTTGTCAAGACTAAGAAGAGAGCTGAACATCTGAGCGACCTCAGGGTCGTCTTCTAAAGGCTCTGACTGTACGGGCTGAAGATGAACCCTATGAAGTGCGCCTTTGGCGTGTCTAGTGGTAAGTTCCTCGGCTTTATTGTCCGGCACAGAGGGATCGAGATTGACCCCTTCAAGATAAAAGCCATTCAGGAGTTGCCCCCTCCGAAGAGTCTGGGAGAGCTGAGGTCCCTACAGGGCCGTCTAGCCTATATCCGCAGGTTCATCTCCAACCAGTCGGGGCGTTGCCAACCCTTTCACAGGCTGATGATTAAAAATGCACCCTTCAGCTGGGGTTACGAATGCCAACACGCGTTCGACCAGCTAAAAGAATACCTGAAGACCCCGCCAGTCCTGGGGGCACCTGTCAAAGGCAGACCGCTTATTCTCTACATAGCGGCTACCGAATATTCACTGGGGGCAATGCTTGTCCGGAATAATGATGAGGGAAAGGAGCAGGCGCTCTACTACCTCAGTCGGAGATTGGTGGGAGCAGAGGCCAAGTACACTCCGATAGAGAAAGTCTGCCTTGCTTTGGTCTTCGTAGTCAAGAAGATGAGGCATTACATGCTGTCCCATGAAGTGAGCTTAATATCCAGGGCTGACCCCATCAAGCACATTCTCTCTCAGCCTATCCCGAAGGGGCGCCTTGGCAGATGGGCCGTGCTGCTCATGGAGTTTGACATCACCTACGTGCCGCAAAAGGCCGTTAAGGGACAAGCCGTCGCGGATTTCTTCGCAACACACCCCGTGCCCGAAGACTCCCCGTTGGCCACAGAGCTGCCCGAGGATGAGACACTAGAAGTGGACTATGTCCAACAAGCTATCTGGCAGCTATACTTTGACGGGGCTTCGAGAACAGAAGCGGCCCCGTCCGGACACGCCAAGGTACGGGCCGGAGCCGGCATCGTCCTCAAATCGCCAGATGGAGAGGTGATGCACCCTTCCTGCTGCATTACTAAGCCCTGCACAAATAATGAAGCAGAGTATGAAGCTCTGATCATCGGCCTTCAGGTGGCCCTCCAAATGGAGATCAAAATGCTCCAAGTATTCGGCGACTCGCTGCTGGTCGTCAAGCAGGTCCAGGGACAGTTTGATGTCCGAAAACCTGAGTTGCTCCCTTATCACACTAAGGCGAAGAGACTCATGGAGCGGTTCTACCTCCTTGAGATAGGCCATGTCGCCAGAGGGGAGAATGCACAAGCCGACGCCCTGGCAAAACTGGCAAGCTCACTGGCAGTGCCTCTAGATGGATCTCTCAGTATCCAAGTAATAAATCAGCGCCAGATGCCCAACATGATAGAAGAGGAACCAGAAGAAGAAGAGCTAGAAGTCACCACAGCAGAAGCCGTCGGCCTACCCGACTGGAGAGACCCCGTGATGCAGTGGTTCAAGTACCAGCAGCTGCGCAAGCAGAGAGAAGAGAAGATCAGGCTGATCAGAGTTAAGGACTCTTATGAGCTCCGAAATGGAATATTATTCCGAATGGTGGCCGACGCCAAGCAGAAATTACTCCTCCGATGCTTGTCCATTGAAGAAGCCTGGAGGATCATGAAGGAGGTCCACGCCGGGACAGCTGGCGCACACCAGGCCGGGCCGAAAATGAAGATTGAAATAAAGAAGCTTGGCTATTATTGGCCTGCGATGTTCGACGACTGCTGCAAATATGCTAAGTCATGTCAAAAATGTCAGGAGCATGCCACCATACCCAGAAGGCCCCCCGTGCAGTTACACCCAACCGCGCCCAGTTGGCCGTTCGCCCAGTGGGGAACGGACGTCGTGGGTCCCTTACCTGCATCTTCCACAGGCTGCAAATACATTTTGGCGGCAACCGACCACTTCTCCCGCTGGGCAGAGGCTGTCGCCTTGCGGGAGGTCACCGGAGAGATCGTGCTCAGGTTTGTCCGCCGTAATATCATATTCCGGTTTGGCGCCCCCGACCGAGTTGTGTCAGACAACGGCAGCCACTTCCGCAACCAGAAGGTCTACTGGCTGGAAGAAAAATATAAAATTGATTGGAAGACATCGACTCCTTACAACCCACAGGCTAATGGGCTGGCCGAAGCTTTTAATAAGACACTTTGTACTCTCCTGGCCAAGACGGTCAGCTCTAACAAAAGGGACTAGGAAGAAAGAATGTACAAGGCGCTTTGGGCGTACCGAACTGTATACAAGACTCCAAAAGGCTGCTCACCCTTTTCTCTCGTATATGGCTCGGAGGCAATCGTCCCCGTTGAACTGGAGATACCGTCCCTCAGGGTTGCCATTCAGCATGGCCTTGTCCTTGAAGGGCAAACCAATGTTGAACGAAGGCGTGATGAACTCTCCAGTCTAGAAGGAAAGCGGCTCCAGGCCCAACAGAACATTCAGATCTACCAGGCCCGGATTGCACACGCCTTTGACAAGCTTATCAAGGAACGCGAATTCAAAAAGGGCGACCTCATCATGGTCAAGAGAAGAGACCTCATGGCTGCCAACCCTAAGGGTAAGCTGAATGAGAACTGGCTCGGACCCTACGTAGTCCAAAAAGTCTACGAAGGTGGGACCTATGTAATCGTCAACCATCGCGGGGAAGTTTAGTTCCTGCCTCTTAATGGAAGCCACTTGAGACTGTACCACGCTCCGGCGCCCCCGTTCAATCAATAATATAACCCTCCGCCCTATTTTGGGCGGATTTACGTGATTGATGTCCAAACAACTTGACCACTATCCATGGTTTTCAAAAAAAAAGCGAAAAAAGGGGAAGAGGAAGGTAAAAAAAAGAGAAAAAAAAAGAGAGGAAAAAGAGAAGAGAAAAAAAGGAGAAAAGAGAGAAGAAGAGAAGAGAAAAAAAAAAGAAGAGAAGAAGAGGAAAAGAGAGAAAAAAAAAAGAGAAAGAAAGAGGAGAAAAGAAAAAAGAAGAGGAGAAAAAAAAAGAAGTAAAAAAAAAAAGGGAAAAGATACAAGAGCAAGGGAAGAGTGGAAGCCGAGAAAGGGGGAACTCCTCCCATTTCTAGCCGTCGCCCCGTAGCCACGGAAGTACTAAAAGAAATTGACTAAACAAACTCTTCTTTCCGTCCTCCCCGGGCGGTGAGTACCCCTTTGGCTCGGACCTCCCGTCCGGGTCATTGACTAAACAAACTCTTCTCTCCGTCCTCCCCGGGCGGTGAGTACCCCTTTGGCTCGGACCTCCCGTCCGGGTCATTGACTAGACAAACTCTTCTCTCCGTCCTCCCCGGGCGGTGAGTATCCCTTTGGCTCGGACCTCCCGTCCGGGTCATTGACCAAGCAAACTCTTCTCTCCGTCCTCCCCGGGCGGTGAGTACCCCTTTGGCTCGGACCTCCCGTCCGGGTCATTGACTAAACAAACTCTTCTCTCCGTCCTCCCCGGGCGGTCAGTACCCCTTTGGCTCGGACCTCCCGTCCGGGTCATTGACCAAGCAAACTCTTCTTTCCGTCCTCCCCGGGCGGTGAGTACCCCTTTGGCTCGGACCTCCCGTCCGGGTCATTGACTAAACAAACTCTTCTCCCCGTCCTCCCCGGGCGGTGAGTACCCCTTTGGCTCGGACCTCCCGTCCGGGTCATTGACCAAACAAACTCTTCTCTCCGTCCTCCCCGGGCGGTGAGTACCCCTTTGGCTCGGACCTCCCGTCCGGGTCATTGACCAAAGAAACTCTTCTCTCCGTCCTCCCTAGGTGGTGGGTACCCCTTTGGCTCGGATCTTCCGTCCAGGACATTGACTAGACAAACTCTTCTCTCCGCCCCCTCTGGACGACGAGAAATCCGGTCTCTGACCGAGGCCCCCCGCTTGAGGCCAGCACGCGCTTCCAACATTACGGCGAAACTAGGGAGTCGCCCGTTCGGTATGGTGGAGTGGTCCCCTCGTCCTCCCCCTGGGAAGGCGAGCACTCCCTGTGCCCTGACATGGGTTCCTGCCTGGTTCTCCCAAAGCGAATCCTCGCGAAGATTCACACCCTGCCAATGTGTCTCAGCACAAAAAGAGGAGGGGAGGGAAGAGGAAGAAGAAAACAATATACACAGAAGAGAAAAAAGGGGAAGAGTGGTCCCTCTGGGATGAATGCATACACGAAGAACACATGAAACTGTAACTGTTCTGTTCTATTTAAAGAAGGATCAGATTACATATGCTTCGGGGCATACCCCTGTGTTACAAAAAGGAGAAAGCTAAGGGAGGCGACGCTCAGTCGACACCCCCGAAGATGTCCTCGAGGGGGAGGATCCCGATGCAAGGGAAGTTCGTCATATCACGTAACCGGCCCCTCAATTCCTCGAGACGGGCGAGTTCAGCTTCCGTGGACACCGTTTCAACTTGGGCGACGGCGAGAGCTTCGCTCTCACTCTCGACCACCTTCTCAGCCTCGGCAAGGTCAACCCTAGCCGCAGCAAGGTAGCCCTCTAGCTTCTCGATCTGACTCTTGAGGTAACGGACGCTGCCCTGGCCTTTCTCCAAGGCCTTCCCATGGCGCTCTTCATCATGGCGCCGTGTCTCCAAGACCTGCAAATACTCGTCCGCTTGGGCGTCTAGCGCGGCGCGCGCGTCGGGAGCCTGGGTCTCGAGAAACTCGCGACATTTGATATACTTTAATAGCAACAAGACTCATCGCGACCCTTCCCCCAGTGGATAGCCCAGCACTTGTAACGCCCCGGTCAACTGTGTCACTATGGTATGTACCTCCCGTTATGATAAGGAAAGATCAGCAAAGAACATCGTCCGCAGCGTTACCAGCATTTGATGGACTGGGGCCTCTGACGAGGTGTAACTGACCGAAGGCATGGCTGGGGGAGTAAATTCCACGGTGCTGTCCACCTCCGCCCATAAATCAGCGTTCACCGCGGCCGAAGAAGATGGAAGAGCAAGAGTCAAGACGCCTGGCCGGCGTGGCCCGACAGAAGATTCCTGGCCAACCACTGCTAAGGAAATAGCTGAGGTCATTGCCGAAGCACCTGGCGCCGCTATCACCCGCTGCTCTCCTGCCTCCTCTTCCCCTGCTCGGCCCGCCTCTGCCACTAGTTTAACCGGCAGGGGTGCAGGTACCGCTACTTCGGCTGAAGGAGGGGCTTCAAGTAAAGCCGGACCCGACGCCATCACCCACGGACTTTTCTCACGCATCTGGGGCCCCTCCAGATGTGCACGGAGCCCCGCGAATATTTGTCTCAAGAAAGGGTCCTGCATCTGGGCCGACAGCCTCGGAAGAGGTGGAAGTGGAACCAGTAGGTGAGGGACGCCTCCCGCCTGCACGAGCACGGCAAGAGTCTCCACCTCCGGAACAGATGCCAGAGTCGGTCCCCCTGCTGGTGGTTGATCGGTAATCGGCCTCCGCTTGGTGATCGCCTTGCGAGAGCGGCCAGGCGTCCTTCCGGTCGTCGGCGCCACCTACCCACATGAAATACGGTTAGCCGCCCGTCGCCGGGAATAAATTACGCGAGGATGAGAAGTGGGAAGAGCCATAAAGCCCCGCTTACCTCGGCCACCGTGAAGACGCGGCCTTCGGGCGCAATCTCTCCTTCCTCCAGAGGCTCGTCCGCCGCATCAGAAACACTTAAAGTCCCTGCGGCCGACTCTTGCTAAAGAGCCTCGAATAGAAGGGCTAGTTTGCCCGAGCCCACATCGACCCCCACCTGACGATCGATCGGCGCAACTGGGGTACCCTTTTCCACAGCCTCCGGCAAGTTAAGCCCCTGAAACCCGGAATTGACAAGAAAAGATCATTAGGTAATCACGAAGGAGAGGAAGGAGCCGGCCCAAGCAAGCTCACACTTACAGCAGTCTTCCCCATAAAGCTCGGGGAGCCAACATGTAAGGGGGCCCTCAAGACCGGCTCGGGCGGCTCCGATGCCCCGGACACGCCCTCGTCAGCAGCCGCTTCATCGGAGGAGTAATTGTAGTCTACCTCTTCGCCTGACGATGACTCGACCGCCGCAGGCTCTCCCCTTGCCGGCAAAGGGGCCTCCACTTCGAGGTCAATGGCCGGCGCACCCTCCCTCGGGCTAGATGAGGCCGGTACGCCGGACTTCAGCCTCCTCCTCACATATAGACGCGTCGTCGGGAGTTGCAGGCGGGGCCCGAATAGCCCAGCGACTGCCTCTACTGTGCCTGTCACGCAGAAGAAAACACGGGTTATATCAAACCTAATCGGCTCCCAAAGAATAAAAGAAGTCAATTAGGCCAACAAAGGCAAATACCCCCTTTAGCTACTGCAATAGGAGGTGGCTCGCGGATGGCCTCTTTGATGGGCGACGCGGCCTCGGAGACCGCTGCCTCGGGGACCGCGGCCTCACTCTCGCTCGGGGTCAGCATAGGCGCCGGTTCCTCCGTGCCGCCTGTAAGAAAGAAGCGCATTGTCACCGTGCGCGCATCCAGTGATGGCCCAGGAGGCAAATCAATCCCGGGTGACGTCGGCGACCGTTGAACCCCGCCGGCATGGTGACTCGGCTCAGTCCGAGTGACCTCGAATTCTTCAAAGGACAAAATGAGGGGCGCCAAAGGGGCTATCCCCGGGGCCGGGGATTCCTCGGCCTGCCTTCGCTTCGTTGCTTGCCGCCCGGCCGCCTTGGCAGCAGCCAACGCCTTTTTAACAGGCGACTTGGCTGGGGACCTTCCCTTGGCCTACGGTAAGGGAGCCGGAGCCACCGCCGAAGTCGCCTTCGTTGTGACCGCGGTTTCACCCATGTCAGGGGCGGGCGCGGGAACTGGCTCCCCCTCCTCAGGAGTAGGTGTGGGCACGGGCTCTTCCACAGGGGCTGAGACAAAAGAAATATTCAGGTGTCAGGGCTTTGCTCCAAAATGAAAATACAAAAAAGGAGAAAGACTTAAAAGACATGCTGATGGTCGAAGGTACTGACCGGCAGGTTGGCTTGGCTCGGGTCGGGCGACTTCAAACTCCTCAAAAGATGGGACCCGTGGCGCCGGAGGAATGGCGATCGGGGCCCTGGCCGCCTCTGTTTTTCTCCGCTTTGTGTCCCGCTGCTTAGCCGCCTTCGCGGCATCCACTGCCTTCTTCACAGGCGATTTTGCCCGGGGCCTCCTCGCTGCCTTGGGCAGAGGAGCCGTAGTCGGAGCCGACAGTGCGGCTTCAAAGTAGGCGGGCTTCTGGATGAATCGAAGAAGATTGCGGTATGTCACCATCTGGGTGCTATTGGGATGGTCTAGTAAGAAGAATAAATACATATACACACATGGTTAGCACCCGATAAATCTGCCAAGGACACGACCACGAGAATAGAAGAAGTGGGAAAGGTTAAATACCGTGAGGACCGGTGTACAACCGAAGTGTTATCGGCCAGTAGCTCAGGGACGGCTCCTTGTCCCGACGCGCCACCTCTCGGACCAGCCAGCATATGTCCTCGACCTTCTGGCACCGGTCTGTGAGGCTACCCAGATCTACGTGCTTCTTCGAGGAGAGGTGGCAGAAAATATTGAAGTGGTCTATGCCCCACCCGTCGGCATAATAATACGGGATGTGTAGGCGCTTGCCCAGGATGGCGGCCGTCTGATCTTCGATCTTCAGCCCATTCACCCGCAGCAGAACATACATCCATGTGGTGTCCTTATAATTCTCGGGCTTCCTCTCCTCCCGCCTCATAAATGTGCGGTATGGGCAGATCAGGTCCATCTGTGGACGCCAGCTCTTTGCGGGGGTGCCCTCCTCCTCCATGGGGAGCGGGTAATTAATGAGCTCCAGACGATCACTCCCTATCCGGCAAAGATCCCGCAATGTCTTCTTATAGTCGTCCTTCGCCACCGGAGGCAACTCCACTTTCGGCGTCGGCCTCGCGTCTCGGGCTTCCTGACGAGCAGCCATGTAGGCCGCTACCTCTTTCTTCTGCTTGTTCTTGAGCCGAAGAAGATGATCTGGCTCAATATCAAGTACTGGCACCGATTGCCGACTAAGGAACCTCCTCTCGGCCCCATCCCAGCAGTCGGTCTTTTGCAACCGATAGAAGGCCGTCCGGGCGTTCCACCACTTTATGTAGTCTTGGGTCACTCGGGGAATGCGACCCGGGGCCGGCACCCTGAAAGAGGCAGTGTCCGCCCGGTGGAAAAAGTCCCACCAGCTCTTAGCATGTTCAGCAACTGAACTTCCCCGGATGTTCCGCGAAGGCAGGCCGAACTGTGCATGATAAACAGGGATATGCTGGTCATACCCGAAGTTACGACCATACCGGAAGGGATAATACGGTTCCAGCAGCACATTATCCCCCTTCCTGAACACCAACACGCTTGGGCAAATGGATAGCGCCCAGTCCCTCAGCTCCGGTTCTAGCAGCGGGCGGACCACATTCTCTTGGCTGATGGGGTGGACGTACCTCTCCACCTGATCATCCTTGCACTCCCTCTTATTGTTCACAAGAGGGCTAGAGTGCGCGGCCAACGTCCAGAAATGAATAGTGCCAGCCGCATCCCGGGGAACCGTTGTCAACCGGCCCCGAATATCAAACATCCGCATAGAGGTAGAAGCTGGCTCTGCACTGGCAAACTCCAGCATCCTCGGCATTAGTCCCCAATCCTGGAGAGCTCGCGGGGCGAACTCGGGGAACAACGAGCAAACCCACGCGTTGAAGAAATGTAGTGGGCACACATACCGGGCCTGCCTCGGAAACTGATGGGTGCTGATGTCTCCCAGGGCCTTGTAAATCAAGCAGAGGGTCGCCGGGCACAAGGAAAGCTTGACGCCCCACGCCATCTGACATGCTGGGTAGATGGCGTCTGGCCAAATAACCGTCTCATCCCCGTACGGCATGGCAAACGAACATAGCCAGTACGTGAGATAGGCGGCGCAGTGTGTTAGCGGGTCGACACCCATCGGATTAGGCCCGCTCCGACGCCCCTTGGAGGGGATCTTCACACCAAGCTTGGGCTTCGCACGCTTCTTGCGAGCAACAGCGGTGCCGACACGGGGAAACTCTTCATATTGCTTCAGCCCGTCATAGAAGTATTCCAACCACAGGGCCATGCGCACCCTCTTTCTATCCCCACGGGCGGGCTGCCTCCCACCATGTGACAGCTGATATAATTCTCGGTACGCCTTCATGAGATACCGGTACGAATACCCGAGAGAATAATAGCCATCCCCGTTGGTTTCATCCTTGATCAAGTCGGGGAGGCACACTTCTTCATAAGGCTCCCCGTCAATGGGCAAGCCGCTCAACTGGCTGAGACTCCACAGGTCCAGGGAAGTCTCACCCTCCGCCGTGTAGAAAGTGTTGGTCTCCGTGCTGAACACTTCTATCATGCCACAACAAAGGCCCTTGGAGATGGGATAGCCATACCGAGAGGCATATACACTGTGATAAATGCCAACCCGGACCAGCAACGGAGCATAGTTGAATAGTACATATTCAGTGAACTCCGCTGCCCCTTCCCGAAAACTGTGGGCGTCTTGAAGCTTCAGCTCCCCGAACCAGCCTAGTGATAATTCATACTTGAACCTTATGGCCAAGCAGTCCAATATAAATGGCTCCTCCCTATAGCCCCATTTAAGGGGAGCCAAGAATAAGCCGAAGCGGGGCGACTCACTGTGCACCTTGCCGGTAGACATATCCCATTTGGCCGGAACGAACTGAGGCGCTCGCACCAGTCTGTCTTCGGATGGAAGCACTCCCTCAATCCCCAAGATGGGCTTCCACTCCCGGGCTTCTCCCACCAGATACATCGGAATGCTCCTGGGGACGCTATACAATAGACTGTCCCGGGCATGCAGGATGGCCCGCTCGACGGCCTTTATCGTGCAGAAGTCTCGCCCATCTCGGGAGCGCAGATGCTTCAGGAATTGAATGAGGTGCCTATCCTTCGGAAAGTCCTTCCTGTACTCCCCGGTGGCCCGATCAAATGTGAAGCCGCTCTCAACTCTGACAAGCCGGCTGAAGTCCATGCTCTCACCGTCGGATCCCGACGACTCTGCCAAGGCGGCTATCTCCGCATGCTCGCGATCCAGGTCCTCCACATTGAGCCAAGTGACCGTCGGCACCGGACCCCGCGGAATGAGGTCGGCACCGACAGCGGTAGCAGGGGCAAAAGAACCACTTGGGGCAGCCATTTTGGTGCGGACACCAGAGCACGAGAGAGGCTGATGTGACACCACTATGGAAAATGCAGCAAGCAAATACAAACTTAGGACCTAATTCGCAATCACATTCAAAGGGCGCCGAGACTATGTTGAAGCTACTAACGCACCGTGCGCACGCGATTCCCGTGGTGACTCGATGATGCCGAGTCGAGGTGATGGAGATAGCCCCTGGTTGGATAGAGGACCAACACCACTTTAATTATCCCTCCCGAAGGTTTGAACGCCCAAAAACAAGGGTGGCCGGATGCCTTGAGGGCACGGGATCACTCGCTCACTTATAGCCACGGTGACCACACTGAAAGGTGGCGCCGGGATCGGGCACTCACTCTCCTACCGGCGGATAAGCGTCGCGGATATTAAATGAACAAGTGAAGGAAGCAAGGGTAGTAGGCTCACCTGGTTGGTTTGAGGAAACCAACCCCGGTCGGAGACGAGGGCGAGCGGGGAAGTGTGATTCCCCGCACACGGCGCCGATGAAGCTTCGAACCTGCTTAACAGTACAAGCACTACACCTCGCGCAGGAGGGTGATCTCGGGGGTGGGAATTAAGTGATTACAAACAAACACTACCTCCCACAGGGAGGGGCGGTAAGCCGGCCAGGCGAGGGGGTGAGAAAAGCTTTGTAGCTCACGGTGGGCAACCGCTTCCAACTAGGTCCGCTGGTTGTGGATGCTGATAGGCGGTTGGTTTAGTCCCTGTAGATCTCGGCTCGAAATTTTGCCGATGACGAGCCCAAAGGGGATCTTCTCGTAACTAGAACCTGAGTGCTCCTGATTTATTTCGATTTATTCTGACTTCGTGGGTGGTCGCAGTGGAGATCTGAGTAGAGCTGCAGAACCTGGGACGGGGGACTCCTTGTTTCTGTCTGCCTGTTGCAGAAGTTACCCCGGTCGCTCCTGGACGCCGATTCACGAACCGTCAGAGTCGCTGGATCCGCGAACAAAGCTTCTGCACAGCAAAACTAACGGCAACACCTTCTGAGGTCGGGGTGGACAGGGGGACGCCGTTGAGTAGGACCTGGTCGCTGCAGACTGCAGGAGACAGACCCGCGCGACTGTGGGAGAAAATTTGGAAATCTGGCTCCTGGATGCCGAATGTCGTTCCGTTTCTTGCTTCTGGTCGTGGACGGATGGAGGAAGAATTTTGAAGAAGCGAATTCAGCCTGATTCCTCCACGGTTAGCCGTGGTGCAGCAACGAACCGGGCTGCAGAATCTGGTCACAGCGGCTACCAGAAACGGACGGTGGATTGCAGAAGTTGTCTCGGCCGCTCCCGGATGCCGAATCTCGAGCCGTTAGAGTTTATGGAACCTTGGACAATCCCTCGGTGCTGCAAAACTGACGGGGAGGCCGTCCGTGGTCGGGGTGGACTGGGGGATGCCGAGTAGTGGCGGCAGGTCACTGCCCACTGTGGGAGACAGACCCGACCAGTCGAGGGAGAAAGACCAGAACTCTGACCTCCGGATGGCGAACGCAGTTCCGCTTCTTGATCCAGAAAGAGGGCCGGTGGAGGAAGATATTTGTAGAAGAGCTTGTGGCTTGAATCTTGCACCGTCGGCCGTGGTGTAGCGTTGAACAGGCTTCAGGAACTCTGCTGATGGAGCTCTGCGCAGTCGGGGGAGATTGGCTCTCCCGGACAGCCCCAAACTCGGAACGGGACGAGATCACCTCGCCTGGGAAGACGACTGGACGCCCTTTCCAGAAAGGTATGATACACCTCTGGATGTCACCGTGTGAATCCGGGGAAGCTTCTGCAAGTCGTACCTTCTTCTGCTACCTGCAGACTAGCAAGGAGAAGAGGGGAAGATGGTGGTGGATCGGCCTTAGCAAGAGGGGAAGAGGGAAGGGGTGGCTTGGAGCGAACTTGGGAGGAGGGGGGGGTGGTATGGTCGACCTAGGGAGGTGAAGGGGCTTCTTGGGGAGGGGAAAGGGCCCTTGGGAGGTGGAAGGTTGTTTGGGGAAGGGGGAGGGATGCCTTGGGAAGGTGAAAGGGTGCTTTGGAAGGTGGAAAGGTGCCTAGGGGAAGGGGTTTCCACCTAGGGGTTGGAGGGGGAATTGAATGAGTGTATAGGGAAGGGGGAGGGGTCTTAAAGAAAGGTGATTAGGGAGGAGAGAGAGGGGATTACGAATTTTAGAGAGAGGGAGAGAACTAGAGAGAGAGGGAGAGAACTAGTGGGAGAGAGAGAGGCACTCAAGTGGCAATTTTCTGTTCAATATCTCATTAACCACAATAGGAGGGGTTAGGGCCCTATTTATAGGGAAAACCCCTTTTACACATAGGTCCTTGACATATCACACACTAACACAAAAGCCAAGGGGAAGGGGGGGTGCGCCCATGGGCCTAGCCCAATGGCATGGGCCCATTAACAAGCACAACTACTCATGTGACTCAACTAAGGACAATTAATTAAAAACCTAGGTTTTAAGACTCAAATAAAAGACAAAAGTACATGATAATGACTCAAATAAAAGGGAAAAACCACACAGTGACCTAGGGATAGATAATAAGATCCACTCCGGATGAAGGACGGCTCCTAGCTGCCCCCGGATGGGAGGGAAGTGCCAAGCCATAGGGAGTCGCGAGTGATGTCCTCATCAATTCCCCCGGGCTGGAAAAAGCTCGACTCTGTCGAGAAAAGGCCCTCCCTTCTGCGGTGCTGCTCAAGGAGATCGGGGGACAGCTGTTGGAGATCCTCCCGGCTTACCCAGATATCGTCCGAGGGTGGTCGTCCTTTCCACCTGACCAGGTAGCGCTCATACGCCTTGCTCCTTGTGATGGTAACCTGTTCATCCAAAATCTGCTCCACTTTATCGCGCCGATTTCTCAAATGGGGTTGAGCTCTCTGAGGTGTGGGGGCGCTCTCAAAGGAGGGAGAAGGCTAGAGTTCCTCACTGGGTGTCACCGTGGGGCCCTTGTGGGGCACCAGGTCAACCACATTGAATGTGGGGCTTACTTCGTACTCTTCAGGGAGGTCCAACACGTAAGCATTGGTGCCAAGGCGTCTCAGCACCTGGAAGGGGCCAGCTCCATGCGACCTCAACTTTGAAGTATTCCCCAGGGAACAACCTCTCAGTTCTCACCATCACAAAATCACCATTTTGGAATTCTTGGTGGCGGCGGTGTGAGTCAGCAGACTTCTTGTAAATCTCGTTGCTTTTGTTGATGTGTTTGCGAATGTTTTCATGCAGCTTTGTGGATGTAGGCTCACTAGTGGGTAAAGGGGGTCCTGGACAACCAAATGTGGACCTATCATGCAGTGGTGTTATGTGGACTTTGATGGACCTAGGGGGACCGGGACATCCATAGGTGAGACTATCATGTACAGGAGTGTTCATTGCCGGGGGTCTGGGACATCCATATGGGGTTCTGACATGTGAGTGTTTCCTAACACGGTTGACTGCAAAAGGGGGACCTGGACACCCAGATGTGAACCTATCATGTATCAGTCCTAGTGCGTGAGTGACACAAATGAGGTGACTAACCTGTCCACATGATGCAAAAGATTGTGACACATGGATTCCTATCAAGATGATCCTATCCGTGAGATTTGGGGGTTTCCACTCATGGGGATCAAAGGGGTCCCAGAGAGTGGACATCTTGGGATGGGTAGATTCCTCACTTTCTAGGTGGATGTCACCCTTGGTCATGGCTCCTATGGTGTGGGCTAAGTTTTGGAATGGGTGGGTTAGGTTTGTCATGGTGTGTGAGGGTAGGAAAAGGTGGGTGGGGGTGGGTAATGAGACTATGTCCCATGGGTTCTTTGGCTTCCATTGGGAGGGATGGAATGGGTCATCTAGGGGAGAGAACTCTTGGTCCTCATGGCCTTGGGAGGGGAAGTCTTGGTTTATCATGGTAGGTTGTGGTAGGAAAATGTTGGGGTTGAGTATGGTGGGTGGATATAGGAAGGGATCAAATGGGTCATGGTATGGGTTACCTAGAAACTCTAGGTCCTCAAAGTCAACCAAAGGTGGGGGGTCATCCTCCTCTAATGACGTGATTGGGCCGGTGTAGTGAGTGGGTAGATCGGCCAATATCCTAGGGACCAAGATGGTTGGAGAGTGGACTGGGATGGGTTCCTCTTCTATGGGAAGAAGGATAAGGAGATCACTAGTGTAGCTCCCAACGGTGCAGACTGAGGTGATAGACCCGATGCATGGGTGGATGAGGTCAAGGTTCTTGGGTCGGTCTGTTCCTATGGTTAACAAACAAGTCAGTTCAAGTTGCCACTTTAGGCCTTTGACAAAGTCTTCCCAACACTCAACCTTGTAGAAGGATTGGATTATGGTGTGTGAGATGTTGATGGGTGTTAGGGGGAGGTGTTGTTCCATGGGAGGGTAGACATGGGGCAGGATAGGGTGAACCGGACTTTCCTCTAGCCATTTAGCCAGGGGCTCACTTATGACGAGTTCACTCCTATTTAGAGAGGGTGGTGTAAAAGGTGAAGTTCTTCCTTTGGTTTGGGCACGGGTTTCCTCCAAGGTGTCCACCACTATGATGTCGGGGGTGGGAGTCATGGGTTCCTCAACCAAGGAGGTGAGATGGTCCTTTGAAGGTGGAGTGGTGAGGGTAGGCGTGTGGTACCCCCGGGGTGGGAGGTAAAGGGGAACTTGATTTGACATTGGTAAGGGGAGGAGTGGAGGCCTAGGTTGGGGTTGGATAGGGGTTGGTAGTGGAAGATGGATGGGTTGAGACGGACTGGGTTGATCAGTTTTTGGAGGGATGGTGGTGGCCATCATGGGCCTAGGGGGAGTAGACATGGGGTCCACATGGGTTGGAATGGTGAGGGTGGAGTGAGCCATGACGCTTTCTTCTCTTAGGATGGGAACTTCGTGGCTCAACCCCTGATTTTGTGATTCATATTCTTCTTCCCACTCGGGGGAGGTCTCATATTCCTCAACCTCAATCTCATCCCTTTGTGGTGTAGGGGTCTTGCTCTCTAAGGGAATGGGATGGCCTTTTGGCGATGGGATGGTGTAAGTTGGACTTACTTGGGGTGTTGGAGTTCGAGCCCTAAGGGAGGTGAAGATTTCCTTAAACTCAATCCTTAGTTCTTCTAGGGAATCTTGGGGTCTTTTGGGCGGTGGGGTGTAGTGGGAGGTGTTGGTCCTAGTGGAGGTTCTAGATGGAATGGGCGGAAATGGGGTTGTGGGAGGGCTTCCCAGGTGGGTAGGGGAATGTCGGGGAGCATAGATCTTTCTAAGTTCACTCTTCATTTCTTTCCATGAGTAAATGGGTTCCTGCCCCCAAACTCTTATAAATCTCTCTTTGTGTTCCCACATCTTCTTAGCTAGACCCCGAAGTCGTGCCTTGGCCCTACAGACTCTCTCGGACCCAAATACCAAAGTACTCTCAAATTCCCTTTCCATGGTATTCTCCCATCTAAGGTAGGCATGAGGATTTCCATCAAAGTATAGGTACTCATCCAAAATGTAGTCCATGTGGAGGGGGTCATTCGGACCATGTGACCGGCGAGGGGTATGCATGATGATTGGGTGACAAATGCTATGGCCCTAGGACAAGACTTAGTAGAGACAAGTCTAGAACTTGCTCTGATACCAACTGATGTGACACCACTATGGAAAATGCAGCAAGCAAATACAAACTTAGGACCTAATTCGCAATCACATTCAAAGGGCGCCGAGACTATGTTGAAGCTACTAACGCACCGTGCGCACGCGATTCCCGTGGTGACTCGATGATGCCGAGTCGAGGTGATGGAGATAGCCCCTGGTTGGATAGAGGACCAACACCACTTTAATTATCCCTCCCGAAGGTTTGAACGCCCAAAAACAAGGGTGGCCGGATGCCTTGAGGGCACGGGATCACTCGCTCACTTATAGCCACGGTGACCACACTGAAAGGTGGCGCCGGGATCGGGCACTCACTCTCCTACCGGCGGATAAGCGTCGCGGATATTAAATGAACAAGTGAAGGAAGCAAGGGTAGTAGGCTCACCTGGTTGGTTTGAGGAAACCAACCCCGGTCGGAGACGAGGGCGAGCGGGGAAGTGTGATTCCCCGCACACGGCGCCGATGAAGCTTCGAACCTGCTTAACAGTACAAGCACTACACCTCGCGCAGGAGGGTGATCTCGGGGGTGGGAATTAAGTGATTACAAACAAACACTACCTCCCACAGGGAGGGGCGGTAAGCCGGCCAGGCGAGGGGGTGAGAAAAGCTTTGTAGCTCACGGTGGGCAACCGCTTCCAACTAGGTCCGCTGGCTGTGGATGCTGATAGGCGGTTGGTTTAGTCCCTGTAGATCTCGGCTCGAAATTTTGCCGATGACGAGCCCAAAGGGGATCTTCTCGTAACTAGAACCTGAGTGCTCCTGATTTATTTGGATTTATTCTGACTTCGTGGGTGGTCGCAGTGGAGATCTGAGTAGAGCTGCAGAACCTGGGACGGGGGACTCCTTGTTTCTGTCTGCCTGTTGCAGAAGTTACCCCGGTCGCTCCTGGACGCCGATTCACGAACCGTCAGAGTCGCTGGATCCGCGAACAAAGCTTCTGCACAGCAAAACTAACGGCAACACCTTCTGAGGTCGGGGTGGACAGGGGGACGCCGTTGAGTAGGACCTGGTCGCTGCAGACTGCAGGAGACAGACCCGCGCGACTATGGGAGAAAATTTGGAAATCTGGCTCCTGGATGCCGAATGTCGTTCCGTTTCTTGCTTCTGGTCGTGGACGGATGGAGGAAGAATTTTGAAGAAGCGAATTCAGCCTGATTCCTCCACAGTTAGCCGTGGTGCAGCAACGAACCGGGCTGCAGAATCTGGTCACAGCGGCTACCAGAAACGGACGGTGGATTGCAGAAGTTGTCTCGGCCGCTCCCGGATGCCGAATCTCGAGCCGTTAGAGTTTATGGAACCTTGGACAATCCCTCGGTGCTGCAAAACTGACGGGGAGGCCGTCCGTGGTCGGGGTGGACTGGGGGATGCCGAGTAGTGGCGGCAGGTCACTGCCCACTGTGGGAGACAGACCCGACCAGTCGAGGGAGAAAGACCAGAACTCTGACCTCCGGATGGCGAACGCAGTTCCGCTTCTTGATCCAGAAAGAGGGCCGGTGGAGGAAGATATTTGTAGAAGAGCTTGCGGCTTGAATCTTGCACCGTCGGCCGTGGTGTAGCGTTGAACAGGCTTCAGGAACTCTGCTGATGGAGCTCTGCGCAGTCGGGGGAGATTGGCTCTCCCGGACAGCCCCAAACTCGGAACGGGACGAGATCACCTCGCCTGGGAAGACGACTGGACGCCCTTTCCAGAAAGGTATGATACACCTCTGGATGTCACCGTGTGAATCCGGGGAAGCTTCTGCAAGTCGTACCTTCTTCTGCTACCTGCAGACTAGCAAGGAGAAGAGGGGAAGATGGTGGTGGATCGGCCTTAGCAAGAGGGGAAGAGGGAAGGGGTGGCTTGGAGCGAACTTGGGAGGAGGGGGGGGTGGTATGGTCGACCTAGGGAGGTGAAGGGGATTCTTGGGGAGGGGAAAGGGCCCTTGGGAGGTGGAAGGTTGTTTGGGGAAGGGGGAGGGATGCCTTGGGAAGGTGAAAGGGTGCTTTGGAAGGTGGAAAGGTGCCTAGGGGAAGGGGTTTCCACCTAGGGGTTGGAGGGGGAATTGAATGAGTGTATAGGGAAGGGGGAGGGGTCTTAAAGAAAGGTGATTAGGGAGGAGAGAGAGGGGATTACGAATTTTAGAGAGAGGGAGAGAACTAGAGAGAGAGGGAGAGAACTAGTGGGAGAGAGAGAGGCACTCAAGTGGCAATTTTCTGTTCAATATCTCATTAACCACAATAGGAGGGGTTAGGGCCCTATTTATAGGGAAAACCCCTTTTACACATAGGTCCTTGACATATCACACACTAACACAAAAGCCAAGGGGAAGGGGGGGTGCGCCCATGGGCCTAGCCCAATGGCATGGGCCCATTAACAAGCACAACTACTCATGTGACTCAACTAAGGACAATTAATTAAAAACCTAGGTTTTAAGACTCAAATAAAAGACAAAAGTACATGATAATGACTCAAATAAAAGGGAAAAACCACACAGTGACCTAGGGATAGATAATAAGATCCACTCCGGATGAAGGACGGCTCCTAGCTGCCCCCGGATGGGAGGGAAGTGCCAAGCCATAGGGAGTCGCGAGTGATGTCCTCATCAGAGGCACGAGCCGGTGAGCCATCAGTACCGTACACGGAGCACCACTCGATCTACAGCAGCTTCTCTTTGGCTCGGGGATAGCCTGGAAGCCCCACCTTGATTCTTGGTCATTTTTAGCATTTCCTTGTATTGTTTTAGCAATGGTTTGCCTTGTAATTGGGTTGTAATGAGTGTTTTATTTGGGTTTGTCATATTGGGTTCAATGTAAGGCTCTTAATAAGCCAAATGGGTGAGTCCTTTAGGGTCCATTAAGGGTTAAGTGCCATATTGGGTTATAAGGCCTCATTAGGCTTCATATTGGGTTCTTAAGCCACTTAAGGCCCATATAAGCCTCCACTCCACATGGGCCACCTAGATTGGGATAAGATGGGCTTGTGGAAGGCCTTAACAAGCCTTGAAGCAACTTGGCCCAAGAAGGGCCCAAGAAGGGGGCGCCCCCTCTTTTGGCATTATTAGGCTAGGTTGGTTTTTTTTTCTTTCTTTCCTCCCTCTCTTTGACCACATGGGATAAAATTATGAATTGGTTTCTTTTAAATATTTCTTTTTGTGGTTGGTCACATCCAATCCAAGCCATCCATTCCCCCATACCTAGATCTAAGGGTGGATATTGGATTTGGCATGTAACCTATAAAGAGTTGTATTTTTTCATTTTAGTGGAATTAATGCCATTTGAATCAAACTTAATGTTGGAGCAAGGCCTAGGCCGCCCCCTTCCTCTCTCCCTCTCCCCCTTGCAGCTGTGAAGGCTGCCTCTTGGTGGTGTGACTCCACCCTATCAGTTCCGGTCGCCGCCGCCGCCGCCACGAGCCGCCATCGCCACCACCGGAGTTCTGTCCGCGCAGTACCACAGCCACTTCCACGAAATTTCAGTCTCAGCCACGGCCTCAGATCGAGCTGGGACTTTTACTGGATGTCCCAGAGGTGTCCAGCACGTCCTCAGAATTTTGGTTGGTCATAAAGATCTCATTTGGTATTTTTTTATTTTCGTCCAATCCCAGTTTCCAGATCTGTCTCCTGTCTGTTTCCATTTCCACCCGCCATGAGTTTTAAGTCTTAGGTCCACTTTTTGATTTTTTTTTGGTTCGCCCAATTTTACTGGGCATTCTGTCCACTATCCCCTCCATCCCCAAATTTTCTTGAATTTTTGTGAGTCCATCTTATATTTTACAAAAATTGAGTTCTTCCCAAGCTACAGTACTTTCTGCCAGTTCCCAGATCTGACCACCCGACACTCTAAAAATCCTATCAAATCACCACCACCTTGAAATCCAATTCCAAAAATTGTCCCAACTTCATGGTTTGATTATCTACAACTTTGAAGAAGAGCTTGAAGTCTGAATCCCACTGTAAGTAGGTGGTCAACCGCCGTTTACATGGAACTGATGTGCTGAATTGAGAGTTCTGGAACTGTGTAGCAGAGAATTGAAAATTAGTTAAGGTCCAGGTCCACACAGGTTCAGAGAAATACACTGGCCCTAGGTTGGAGGATTTTGAGTCCTCTTTCCAACGGCGCTAGTTTCGTCGCATTCTGGCGACGGGGCTGATCGCAGCAGTTGATTTCTCCGGAGCGCGCGCCTGAAAACAGCAAGCATAAATCCGTGGGCAGCATTCCACAAGCTTGGAGATCGGAGTTGTTCGGCCACCGATCGGCGTTCCCGGCCGACCGCCTTCCGTGGAGGCGTGCCACCAGGGGTCCCAATCACAGTGGGACCCACTCCTGCAGATCCGGAGGCCAGCGCCACCCGTGGGCCCCACGGGCCCGCAGAACCCGCCGTTCGGAAAGCACGAAAATGCGGAGTTCGGCACCGCCGGGCGACATCAAGATGCTGCCCGTCAACCCAATTCGCGTGATTCCCGGGCCCCGCATGTGACCTTTTACCTCCCTGCGTGGAGTGGGTCAAATTATTGTACTGCTGTAAAATTGTGTTAACCGGGGGTCCGTGATTGGCCGGGGTTGTCTTCGCCACGCCGGGTGCGTGGAGGTAATGGTCCGAACCTCTTGACGTTCATTTGCTTAGCTAGTATACGGTCTTTTGCCGCTGCCGAGAGTGTAGGTATTAGCCCGTGTGTCCATGTCACCGCTGTGAGAGTGAGAGTGACCCGTCCCGTGACTCGATCCGAGTCCGGAAGTGAGTCTGACTACCTTGAACTCTGCCGGTTCCTTAACCGCGCACGATCCACGCTTTCCCTCGCATGGGACGCCGAGTGAGTTTGCACTTCTGTTACCGACGTGTAGCCTATGGGAGTTCTCCGTGTCGGGCCTAATGTCTCTCCCATCATGTGTTGCTGGTCGTGTCCACGTCTAGAGTCCGAGGTCCATACCACGTAGAGTCGGTCCCCGTGTCCGTCCCGCATCACATTTGTCTGCAAAGATACACGAATGGAAGATCAGAATAAGTCACATGCAAAACGAAATGAAAGACTGTAAAGAGGCTTCACTACAGGTCAAATGAATAAGATATTGCCAATTTCTGACGAAATTTCGGCAGAGTTTCCCCTAGGCCAGAGGCGTAAGGGAAAACACGGGTGCGCGTCCACAAGGAGTGACGGCCCCAACAAATCATGGTGGGCCCCGATAGGCAACACCAGAAGTCCACCGGTCAAAGGAGTCCTCTTCCTTAGCTAAAAATCCCCCTTGGCCCCTTGGCCGGTACGCTCCCCTCTGTGCCTTCACCGGCACAATCGCCTGGCAACCTTGCCCGGCACACCCTAGCACCCCCTTCGCCGGCACAGCCCTTCAAGGCTTCCCCGGCACGCCACACAGACGCCTTGCCCTGCACACCCTAGCGCCCCCTTCGCCGGCACAGCCCTTCAAGGCTTCCCCGGCACACCCCACAGATGCCTTCCCCGGCACACCAAGAGCCCCGCTCCCCGGCACGCCCTTGAGGGGCCTTCCCCGGCACACGTGGTGAGGCCTCCCCGGCACGCCCATCTGGGTCATTCTCCGGCACGCTTGTGCCCTGTGCTGCCCGGCACACTCCGAAGGCGCTTCCCCGGCACACCCTCAAGCGCCTCCGCCGGCACACTCAGCAAACGCCCCCCGGCACGGTCGAGACCTCCCTCCCGCCGGTGCTATCGGTGGTGGCCGACGACAAAAAAAAGAGGGGAAGAAAAGAGAAGAATAAGAAAGGGGAGGGGAAGGGAAAGAGAGGGAGAGGGAAGAGTGGTGCGGACACCCGAGCTGTTGATCGGCACGATACGTCGAGCCACCGGTACCGCACACGGAGCACGACACGAGCCACCCCAGCATCCATCTGGCTCGGAGACAGCCTGGAGACTCCGCCTTGAGCCTCCCCCTTTATTATATTTAGTTAGACTTTATGTGTGTTTCATTTGTATTTATTTCGTTGCATTCGGTTTTGCCATTTTGATTGTAATAGGGGCTTATGTGTAATTCGGACCCCGTGGGCCCCACGGGCCCCCCAGGACCCACCCCATTGGGCCACCTCAGCCTAGGGTCCCACGTGGGGTCAGACAACATGCCACATGGGGGTATCTAGAAGTTTGAATTGTAATTGGACACATGGGGGACAATGGACTTGAAAAGTCCAAATGGGAGGCCACCTACCCCACCTACCAAGTCCACCCTCTCTCCTTGGTCCAAGGGCCCCCCCCCCTTAATATTATATTATTTTGTGTGTGTGTGTGTCACACTCCATCCCAACCCTCCATTCCCATCCCCTAGATCCAATGGTTGTGGATGGATGTGAGATGTAAGGTATTTAAACTTGTATTTTCTATTTTAGTGAATTAATGCATTCATTCGGAAGAAAAAACCTTGGAGCTCCAGCTTGGTGCGCCCCTCCCTCTCCCCTTGCAGCTGTGAAGGTTGCTTCTTGGTGGTGAGACTCCACCCTATCAGTTCCGGTCGCCGCCGCCGCCGCCACGAGCCGCCACCGCACCGCCACCGCCATCAACGAAGTTCTGCCTGCGCAGTACCACAGCAGCTTCCACGAAATTCAGCCATCAACCACGAGCTCAGATCGACCTGGGAATTTTACTGGATGTTCTAGAGGTGTCAAGGATACCCCATAAATTTTGGTTTGTCATTTAGATTCCGTTTCATAATTTTTGATTTTCGTCCACCCTTCCATCACAGTTCTGCCAGCAGTCTGTCCAAGTTCATCTCCGCCCTGAGTTTTAGGTCTTAGGTCCACTTTTTGATTTTCTTTAGTTCCACAGATTTAACTAAAGTTTCCTTCCATCCACCCATTCATCCACAATTTTTGTTAATTTCTAGTTCGTCCATTTCATATTTTCTAAAAATCGTTCTCAGTCCCAGCTACAGTTCTGTTCCCCAGTTCTTTCAAAGTCCCTTTCCATGGTATTCTCCCACCTAAGATAGGCACGAGGATCTCCATCAAAATGAAGGTCCTCATCTACAATGTAGTCCATGTGGAGGGGGTCAATCGGACCATTCGGCCAACGAGGGGTATGCATGATGATCGGGTGATGAATGCAACTGCCCTAGGACAAGACTTAGTAGAGACAAGTCTAGAACCTGGCTCTGATACCAAATTGATGTGACACCAAATGCAGCGGAGACTTTGATTCCTTAGACCTAATTCGCAATCACAATTACAAGGCGCTGAGATTATGTTAAAGCTACCAACGCACCGTGCGCACACGAGTCCCGTGGTGACCCGGTGATGCCGAGTAGAGGTGATGGAGATAGCCCCTGACTGGTTAGAGGACCAGCACCACTTTAGTTAGCCCTCCCGAAGGTTTGAAAGCCCACAAACAAGGGCGGCTGGATGCCTTAAGGGCACGGGGTCACTCGCTCACTTATAGCCACGGTGACCACACTGAAAGGTGGCGCCGGGATCGGGCACTCGCTCTCTTACCGGCCGATATGTTTTGCGGATATTAAATAAACAAGTATAAGGAGGCAAGGGCAGGAGGCTCACCTGGTTGGTTTGAGGAAACCAACCCCGGTCGGAGACGAGGGCAAGCGGGGAAGTGTGGGTTCCCCGCACACTGCGCCGATGATGCTTCGAACCTGTTTAAGTGTACACTCACTACACCTCACGCAGGAGGGTGATCTCGGGGATGGGAATTGATGGATTACAACAAACACTACCTCCCGCAGGGAGGGGCGGTAAGCCGGCCAGGCAAGAGGAAGAAATAAGCTTAGTAGCCCACGAGGAGGGACCGCTTCCGAATTGGACCGCTGGCTGTGGATGTTGCTAGGCAGTCGGTGTAGTCCCTGTAGATCTCGGTCAGGAATTTCTCCGATGGCGAGCCCAGGGGGGATCTTCTCGTAACAGGAACCCAAACGCCTCTGATTTATATCAATTTATTCTGTCGTCGTCGCTGGATGCAGTGGAGGTCTGAGTAGAGCAACAGATTCTAGGGCGGGTGGCTCCCTGTTTCTGTCTGCAACTTGCAGAAGTTGCCCCGGTCCTTCCTGGATGCCGAATCATGAATCGTTGGAGTCGCTGGAACCGTGGACAAAGCCTCTACACAGAAAAACTGACGACAACACCTTCTGAGGTCGGGGTGGACAGGGGGACGCCGACGAGTGGGAACTGGTCGCTGCAGACTGCAGGAGGCAGACCCGCGCGACTGTAGGGGAAAAATCAGAACTCTGACTCCCGGATGCCGAATGTAGTTCTGCTTCTTGGTCCTGGACGGGGACAGGTGGAGGAAGATATTCGTAGAAGAACTTGAGGCTTGAATCATCCAGTGGCTTGTCCGGGTAGATCTTTGAACAAGGTGGCAGCTTCTGGCCGCAACAGCTACCTGGCACGAATAGTGACTTGCAGAAGTTGTCCCGGCCGCTCCCGGAGACCAAATCTCGAACCGTCGAAGTTTTTGGAACCGTGGATGAACCCTCTTTGCGGGAAATATGGTGGGGAAGCCGTCTGATGTCAGGGCGGACTGAGGGATGCCGATGAGTGGAGGCAGGTCACTGCCACCTGTGGGAGACCGACCCGTCCAGTCGAGGTAGAAAGACTATAACTCTGACCTCTGGATGCCGAATGTGATTCCGCTTCCTGATCCTGGAAGAGGATAGGACGTGGAAGAACTTTGGTGAAGAACTCTTGGTCTGAATCCTCCGCCGTTTGTCGTGGTACAGCTTCAAATCAGGTTCAGGAACTCTGCAGAGGGAGCCCAGCGCAGTCGGGGGAAAATGGTTCTCCCAGACAGCCCCGAACTCAGAATGGGACGAGATCACCTCGCATGCAAAGATAACTTGACGGCCTTTCCAGAATGGTATGGTACGCCTTCAGAAGACGCCGTATGAATCCGTGGATTCTTCAGCAAGTCGACCCTTTCTCTGCCACCTGCAGACTTGGGCAAAGGGAAAGAGATAGTGGTGGAACTAGGCTAATGGAAGAACAATGGAGAAGGGGGTTGGGGGGGGGGCTGCGACCTAGGGAGGTGAAGGGGCTGGGAATGAATGGGGTGCAGTCCCCAAATGGAGGAAAATTCGAATTTTAGCTTGGGAGGGGTGAAGGGTGTGCTTGGGGAAGTGAGGGGGTGTATGGGGAATGCCAAGGGGTGCCTTGGAAGAGGGAGAGGTGCCTAGGAGAAAGGGATTCCACCTAGGGGTTGGAGGGGACTTAAATGGGAGGTATGGGGAAGGGGGAGGGGTCTTAATTAGAGGTGAATAGGGAGGAGAGAGAGTGAATTTCAAATTTGGGGTGGGGAGGAGAGAGAGAGAGAGAGTGAGAGAGAGAGAGAGAGAGAATGAGAGAGCTAGAGAGAGAGAGGGGGGGCACTTATGCTCAAATATTCAATACTTCATTAGCTTCAAAAGAGGGGGTTTGGGGTCCTATATGTAGGAAAACCCAATTTACAAAGAAGTCCTCATGAAATGGACAAATGACGGAAGACCAAGGGGTGGGGAGAGGGGCGCCCATGGGCCAGACCAAAGAAATGGCCCAATAAGACCTACTAGCCCCATTAGCCCACTAGCCTACATACAAGCATAAGTAAATAACATGATAACCTAGTAACATGACTCAAAACATAGGCAAATACATCAAAATGACTCAAGAAAATAGGAAAATGTAATATGATGATAAGCACCAATGTTCCGTCTGAAGAAGGGCTGCTCCCTAGCTGTCTCCGGGAGGGAGAGAAGTGCCAAGCCAGAGGGTATGTGGTGTGATGCCCTCATCAATTCTCCCGGGCGGCGAAGAGCTCGACTCTGTCGAGTAAAGGCCCTCCCTGCTGTGGTACTGCTCTAGGAGATCGGGGGACAGCTGCTGGAGATCCTCCCGGCTCACCCAGGTATCGTCCGAGGGTGGTCGTCCCTTCCACCTGACCAGGTAGCGCTCATACACCTTGCTCCTTGTGATGGTAACCTGTTCATCTAATATCTGCTCCACTTCATCGCGCCGGTTTCTCAAATGGGGTTGAGCTCTCTGGGGTGTGGGGGCACTCTCAAAGGAGGGAGTAGGCTGGATTTCCTCACCGGGTGTCACCGTGGGGCCCTTGTAGGGCACCAGGTCAACCACATTGAATGTGGGGCTTACTCCGTACTCTTCAGGGAGGTCCAACACGTAAGCATTGGTGCCAAGGCGTCTCATACCTGGAAGGGGCCAACTCCACACGACCTCAACTTTGAAGTATTCCCAGGGAACAACCTCTCAGTTCTCACCATCACAAAATCACCAATCTTGAATTCTTGGTGGCGGCGGTGGGAGTCAGCAGACTTCTTGTAAATCTCGTTGCTCTTGTTGATGTTTTTGCGAATGTTTCCATGCAACTCTGTGAATGTTGATTCACTAGTGGATAAAGGGGGTCCTGGACAACCAAATGGGGACCTATCATGCTTAGGAGTCATGTGGACCTTGATGCACTTAGGTGGACCGGGGCAGCCACAAATGGCCCTATCATGTCTGAGGTGGATGAAGAGTGGGGGAGGACCAGTATGTCCAAATGTGGCTCTATCAGGTATGGGTGCAATGAATGCCGGAGGACCTGGACTTCCATGTAGACTCCTATCATGCATAAGATGGATGATGAATGGGGGTGGACCTACATATCCAAATGTGAACCTGTCATGCACCAGACCTAGTGTGTATGAGACACAAATGAGATGACTATCCCTACCAGGTGGGGCAAAATGTTGTGGCACATGCATTACAATCAAGATGGTCCCATCTTTAGGTGGGGGTGGATTTGGGGGCTTCCACTCATAAGGGTCGAAGGGGTCCAAGAAGGTGGACATTTTGGGATAGGTCACTTCCTCATTTCCTAGGTGGACGTCACCCTCGGTCATGGCTCTCATAGTGTGAACTAAGTAGTGGAATGGGTGGGTTGGGTTGAACATGGTGGATGAGGGTAGGAGGGAGTGGGTGGTGGGTAAGGCGGCTAGGTCCCATGGGTTCAGTGTCTTCCATAGGGAGGAATCAAAGGGGTCATGGAATGTGTTACCAAGGAAGGGGTATTCTATCTCCTCAAGGTCTTCAAATGATGGGGAGTCCTCCTCCTCAAATGTGGTATTTGAACCGAAGTCCTTGGCGGGTTGGTTGGCCATGAATGGAGGGCTTGGCATCCTACCCGAAATAAGCAACTCTAATTTGTGGAGAGCATCGGGGTCCTCGGGTGTAGGGAGGAATAACAGAAGGTCACTAGTGTAGCAACCCATAGTGTAAGTGGAGGAGATGGATCCGACACATAAGTGTAGGAGGTCAAGGCTCCTAGGTTGGTCGGCTACAGTGGTCAACAGGTCAGTTAGCTCCATTTGCCAAGCTATACCCTTAAGAAAGTCCCCTAGTGTCTCCACCTGATAGGATGATTGGATTGTGGTGTGGTAGGTGGGTAAGGGTACTATAGGGAGGTTTTGTTCCATAGGAGGGCAAACATGGGCCATGAGATCTCTAAATGGGTTCTCCTTTAGCCAACGTGAAAGGGGTTCTCCTAAGATGAGCTCGGCCCCTACTAGGGAGGGTGGTGTAAGGTGAAGTCCACCATGTGAAGTTTCTTCTTCTTCCAGGACATGGGTGATCTCCATGGCGGGGGTTGGGTTCGGAGTAC
Source organism: Amorphophallus konjac (assembly GCA_022559845.1). Classification (NCBI taxonomy): domain Eukaryota; kingdom Viridiplantae; phylum Streptophyta; class Magnoliopsida; order Alismatales; family Araceae; genus Amorphophallus; species Amorphophallus konjac. Next base: position 473,799,807 of record CM040122.1, on the reverse strand, counting down.
TCACCACTATGGGGTTGGGTATGGGGATCATGGTTTCCTTCACCAAGGAGGTGAGTAAGTCCATTGCTTGTGGGGTGATGATGACTGGCATGTGGCTCTTTTGGGGTGGTGAGTAATGGGGGACTTGGGATAGGATGGGGAGGGGTAGGAGTGGAGGCCTAGGTTGGGCATCTTGTAACTCATGGGGGAGGGTGCACCCCATTTGGCTCACTGGGTCTTCTTTGGGTAGGAATGAGTTCTCTTGACCTATTTGGGCCTCATATTCTTCTTCCCAATCTAGGGGAGCCTTATAGTCTTCGGTCACCTCCGTAAGTTCCTTTTGGAAATGGGTGGGATGAGGATTTGTGGAAGCTTGTGGGGTGTGGGTTTGATGGGGAATGTTGGGTTGGGTGGTGGCCAATTTGGTTTGAATGGTGGTGGTGATCGGGATAGGAGTCATTTAGGGTGGTGGAGTTTGGGCCCTAAGGGAAGTGAAGATCTTCCTGATCTCAACCCTTATCTCTTCCAATGAATCTAGGGGTCCTTTGGGTGGTGGGGTTTGGGTCCTAATGGAGTCCTTGGGTTGACTGGGAGGAAAAGGGGGAGTGGGAGTGCTCCTCGGGTTATGGTCCTCACGGTAGGAGTGGGACGGTCGGGGAGCGTAGATCTTCCTAAGCTCACTCTTCATCTCTTCCCATGAGTGGATGGGCTCTCGCCCCCAAACCCTTCTGAATCTCTCTTTGTGTTCCCACATTTTCTTAGCTAGACCCCGAAGTCGTGCCGTGGCCCTGCGGACTCTCTCGGATCCATATACCCAAGTTCTTTCAAAGTCCCTTTCCATGGTATTCTCCCACCTAAGATAGGCACGAGGATCTCCATCAAAATGAAGGTCCTCATCTACAATGTAGTCCATGTGGAGGGGGTCAATCGGACCATTCGGCCAACGAGGGGTATGCATGATGATCGGGTGATGAATGCAACTGCCCTAGGACAAGACTTAGTAGAGACAAGTCTAGAACCTGGCTCTGATACCAAATTGATGTGACACCAAATGCAGCGGAGACTTTGATTCCTTGGACCTAATTCGCAATCACAATTACAAGGCGCTGAGATTATGTTAAAGCTACCAACGCACCGTGCGCACACGAGTCCCGTGGTGACCCGGTGATGCCGAGTCGAGGTGATGGAGATAGCCCCTGACTGGTTAGAGGACCAGCACCACTTTAGTTAGCCCTCCCGAAGGTTTGAAAGCCCACAAACAAGGGCGGCTGGATGCCTTAAGGGCACGGGGTCACTCGCTCACTTATAGCCACGGTGACCACACTGAAAGGTGGCGCCGGGATCGGGCACTCGCTCTCTTACCGGCCGATATGTTTCGCGGATATTAAATAAACAAGTATAAGGAGGCAAGGGCAGGAGGCTCACCTGGTTGGTTTGAGGAAACCAACCCCGGTCAGAGACGAGGGCGAGCGGGGAAGTGTGGGTTCCCCGCACACTGCGCCGATGATGCTTCGAACCTGTTTAAGTGTACACTCACTACACCTCACGCAGGAGGGTGATCTCGGGGATGGGAATTGATAGATTACAACAAACACTACCTCCCACAGGGAGGGGCGGTAAGCCGGCTAGGCAAGAGGAAGAAATAAGCTTAGTAGCCCACGAGGAGGGACCGCTTCCGAATTGGACCGCTGGCTGTGGATGTTGCTAGGCAGTCGGTGTAGTCCCTGTAGATCTCGGTCAGGAATTTCTCCGATGGCGAGCCCAGGGGGGATCTTCTCATAACAGGAACCCAAACGCCTCTGATTTATATCAATTTATTCTGTCATCGTCGCTGGATGCAGTGGAGGTCTGAGTAGAGCAACAGATTCTGGGGCGGGTGGCTCCCTGTTTCTGTCTGCAACTTGCAGAAGTTGCCCCGGTCGTTCCTGGATGCCGAATCATGAACCGTCGGAGTCGCTGGAACCGTGGACAAAGCCTCTACACAAAAAAACTGACGACAACACCTTCTGAGGTTGGGGTGGATAGGGGGACACCGACGAGTGGGAACTGGTCGCTGCAGACTGCAGGAGGCAGACCCGCGCGACTGTAGGGGAAAAATCAGAACTCTGACTCCCGGATGCCGAATGTAGTTCTGCTTCTTGCTCCTGGACGGGGACAGGTGGAGGAAGATATTCGTAGAAGAACTTGAGGCTTGAATCATCCAGTGGCTGGTCCGGGTAGATCTTTGAACAAGGTGGCAGCTTCTGGCCGCAACAGCTACCTGGCACGAATAGTGACTTGCAGAAGTTGTCCCGGCCGCTCCCGGAGACCAAATCTCAAACCGTCGAAGTTGTTGGAACCGTGGATGAACCCTCTTTGCGGGAAATATGGTGGGGAAGCCGTCTGATGTCGGGGCGGACTGAGGGATGCCGATGAGTGGAGGCAGGTCACTGCCACCTGTGGGAGACCGACCCGTCCAGTCGAGGTAGAAAGACCATAACTCTGCCCTCTGGATGCCGAATGTGATTCCGCTTCCTGATCCTGGAAGAGGATAGGACGTGGAAGAACTTTGGTGAAGAACTCTCGGTCTGAATTCTCCTCCGTTTGTCGTGGTACAGCTTCAAATCAGGTTCAGGAACTCTGCAGAGGGAGCCCAGCGCAGTCGGGGGAAAATGGTTCTCCCGGACAGCCCCGAACTCAGAATGGGACGAGATCACCTCGCATGCAAAGATAACTTGACGGCCTTTCCAGAATGGTATGGTACGCCTTCAGACGACGCCGTATGAATCCGTGGATTCTTCAGCAAGTCGACCCTTTCTCTGCCACCTGCAGACTTGGGCAAAGGGAAAGAGATAGTGGTGGAACTAGGCTAATGGAAGAACAATGGGGAAGGGGGTTGGGGGGGGGCTGCGACCTAGGGAGGTGAAGGGGCTGGGAATGAATGGGGTGCAGTCCCCAAAGGGAGGAAAATTCAAATTTTAGCTTGGGAGGGGTGAAGGGTGTGCTTGGGGAAGTGAGGGGGTGTATGGGGAATGCCAAGGGGTGCCTTGGAAGAGGGAGAGGTGCCTAGGAGAAAGGGATTCCACCTAGGGGTTGGAGGGGACTTAAATGGGAGGTATGGGGAAGGGTTCTTAATTAGAGGTGAATAGGGAGGAGAGAGAGTGAATTTCGAATTTGGGGTGGGGAGGAGAGAGAGAGAGAGAGTGAGAGAGAGAGAGAGAGAATGAGAGAGCTAGAGAGAGAGAGAGTGGGGCACTTATGCTCAAATATTCAATACTTCATTAGCTTCAAAAGAGGGGGTTTGGGGTCCTATATATAGGAAAACCCAATTTACAAAGAAGTCCTCATGAAATGGACAAATGACGGAAGACCAAGGGGTGGGGAGAGGGGCGCCCATGGGCCAGACCAAAGAAATGGCCCAATAAGACCTACTAGCCCCATTAGCCCACTAGCCTACATACAAGCATAAGTAAATAACATGATAACCTAGTAACATGACTCAAAACATAGGCAAATACATCAAAATGACTCAAGAAAATAGGAAAATGTAATATGATGATAAGCACCAATGTTGCGTCTGAAGAAGGGCTGCTCCCTAGCTGCCTCCGGGAGGGAGAGAAGTGCCAAGCCAGAGGGTATGTGGTGTGATGCCCTCATCACGGTGTCTTCTAGGTCGTGTGTCAGTTGCATGCCCACCCGTCGAGGTACCCAGTACTCGTCACCACCACCTATGGCGGAGTCCCGAGCCCGTAGTTCCAATGAGTCTTCCACGGCCGAGATGTTTCGGGCCATCATGGATCGTTTAGACACGCGTATGGATGGTCTTAGTACGCGTATGGATGGCATAGGGACGCGTCTAGAAGGGCGGATGAAGGTCCTCGAGGATCGGGCCGGGGTTTCGGAGCAGTCCATTCAAGGCCTTGTTGGGAGGATTGCCGTCCTAGAGAGGGGTCTAGTAGCGGCGCAACCTGCGCCGACGAACGGCCAACAAGAGCCGATGCAGCAACCCACTGTGCCAAGGGCTCAGGTGGAGGATGTCGGGAGGCAACAGGCGCCTATAGTGGATGAT